>JAUCMX010000009.1:7495587-7818087 GCA_033459395.1 Hemibagrus guttatus | reverse complement strand
TTTTTTTTTCGTTTCTAAAAGAGCTTTTTTCACAGCTGAATATGAACTCTGCCATCAGTATGTTATACATGATTTGGTCTCAATTACAATCCTTCAAGCTTTGAGAATCCAAGTAATACACAGATGATTAGAGAATTATCATGCCACTTCTCATTTTCATATTTATATTTCACTTCTGTGAGGTGAAGCCAGCGTATGAGAGGAAAAGGAGCAGGCAGTGCAAACATTTTTGTTTATAATCCTCACCATGAAGACAGTTTTGTTTTCCATCTAGACCTGTTACAAGTGATTTAACATATCAACACACAGGCTGGCAGTCTTATTAGGAATCACATCTGACAAGTGTGTGAAAGACTCTACGCTGGGAGAATTACACAGTGAACCGGAACAAAATCAGGAGTGGGAAGCTGCAAACTCACATGGAATATCCCTACAGGCTTTGAAAGCTTGATGACGAGTGTGTTTGTGTGTGTGTGTGTTTCTGTTTGTCATGGCTCACTCTATTCCATGTATCAGCTGTAAGGAATCCTCCATCCTGACCCAAATATTTCTTTGGCTTTCTTACGTAAAGCATGTCCATTCAACATGCACTACAGCTTTGCTGGAGATAGACACAGATGCCTTTCCTGTCTTGAAAAAAAGGAGGAAAAGGAAATGCGAAAGAAGAATTTGATGAGGCAGATTTCAACTGGGAGTACAGTCAGAGCTGGTCCATTTTATGCTGAGAATTCGAGAGAAAGTATGTTGAAATGTTGCATATTATGTACACTCATTGAGCACTTTATTAGGAACACCTACATCTAATCAGCCAATCATATGACAGCAGCACAATGTACACAATGATGCAGTACACATGAAGAGCTTCAGGTAATCACATCAAACATCAGAACAGAGAATAAATGTGATTTCAGTGATATTAACCGTGACATGGAGGTTGATGCCAGATGGGCTGGTCTGAGTATTTCAGAGACTGTTGATCTGTGATTTTCACACACAACAGTCTCTAGAGTTTACACAGAATGGTGCAAAAAACATCATGTGAGCAATAGTTCTGTTGGTGGAAATGAAGTGTTGATGAGAGAGTTCAGAGGAATATGACCAGATTGGTTCAAGCGAACAGTAACTCAAAAAACTATGCTCTACAGCTGTGGTGAGCAGAAAAGTGTCTCAGAAAGACTTGTTAATACAGCAATATCCTTCTTGTTGGCTTGAATGAATTTGGTCATTTCCCTCTGACCTTTGTCATCAGCAAGGCATTTCCACCCACAGATATTTTTGCTTTTCACACCTTCCTGTGTAAACTCTAGAGAGGTTATGTGTGAAAATCCCAGAGAGATCAGTAGTATCAGTTCTGGCCTCTGTGTGAGTGTGTGTGTGTGTATTGGTGGTGGGTAGGATACAAAGAGAAGAGGTCCACCTACTGCATGTATGTGTGTATGTGTTTGTTCCTGTTACACATTGAGGTTAGCGGAAAAAATATGACTTGTCATAAGTTATATAAAAATATGTATTAGTATGGCCAAAGTTCTGTGTTATAAAAGGAAGAGTTCTGGATGTGTTCTGGATTTGTTATGGGAAACATCCTGGTGCTGATAATTACTTTCCTACAACGGTAAGCCCCCAAGTGTGTTCTTTCTTACTCAATAAAGGCTGTATTAACTGCCAGTGTAGGTCAGTGTCTAAAAGTACCATTAAGCTGAAGCCTTGTTAGAGAGGAGTTAGTATATCAAGATTTTATTTTATTACATTTATTTAATTTTATTTTATTACATTACATTTTCTGGAGGAGGCACGGTGGCTTAGTGGTTAGCATGTTCACCTCACACTTCCAGTGTTCTGGGGTCGAGTCTCGCTCCTGCTCACTGTATGTGTGTGTGTGTGTGTGTGTGTGTGTGTGTGTGCAGTTTGCATGTTCTCCCCGTGCCCGGTGGGTTTCCTCCCACAGTCCAAAGACATGCTTCTAGGCTGATTGGAGTCTCTAAATTGCCCGTTGTGTGTGCCCTGTGATGGGTTTGTACTCTGTCCAGGGTCTATCCTATCCTGCCTTGAAGCCCAAGGCTCCCTGTGACCCGATGATAGATTGGACAATGGACATTTTCTGGATTTAGTGTTCTGTTAAATTCTTTAAAGTGGTTTGTCTCTTTAAGAGAAAACAAGCTGCACAGCTGCATTCTGGATTGCTTGCAGGGGTCTGATGGCACACAGGGGAAGACCTGCCAGAAATGAGGCTGAACAAGTACCTGAGTGGCTTTCTTGCAGAGAAATGACCAGATCAAACTGATGTTATGAATGAGAAACCTACATGGCCGAGTCAGTTTAGCTGTGTAAAGATGGCAGTTTGTCTGATGCTGTGATCTGAGAGTTCTCCAGAGGGATCGACATTCTGCTCAGGAAGCCCAAGCTTAGTCTGCTCATATCATCTGTATGATGTGATTGCAGTTGCTGCTAGGTCATAGCACGTAAGAGAGAGTGTGAAAGAATGTGACAGCATGTGCCTTGTGTACCCACCCACTCACCCACACCCCCTAGACACACTTTCATACCCACCCTGCTTATGCAAAATGACAGTGTGCTGCATAGAAATTAGGCACCTTTATGGTAATTTCATTGACAAGGATGACTACACTCATATTACCAGTGCATAAATGAGCTTATCTATCAAGCCAGCTGTTGATATTATAGACCATTACTCATTTCTTGTAGTTTTCAACGCCTTAATGATGATGTTATTTAACTTTGTTATTGTATTTATTGGATGGTTGAACTTATTTACTTACCTGTAAATTCCACATGGATGAAAATCGAACTATTTTGAACCTCTTTCCGTAGACTAGAAGCATCAGCACCATAAATTTCAAGCCAGGCCGACGTTTTGGGGTCTCAGTTTAAGAGAATTCATCTTTGGATGAAGGAAGATAGGTGAATGACTTCTAGGCCACTTTCTAATTCAGAATTCTGGGCCACGTTCTCATTGCAGTAGTGGATAAGACCTGAGGAAAGAGGTTATGGACACTGGACACTTGCTCTTGAGAGGTGGGATGATGTAAACGACCTCTATTTGTTCTGAATCATCTAAAACAAACATATTTGAATTAAACATCAGCAGCACTGGCTCACTTACTGATGGGTTCATTTTGGTAGGGGTTGTGGAGTTTATGGCTGGTGGGAGCCATTAGGTTGGGCAAACTGTAGAAGGTTAATAGGAAAAGCACGCTTGTTTGAGATTTTCTGCTGCTGCTTGTTTATATGTGTGTATGGCAGCTAAACCCAGGTTTCTTGATATTTACCAACATTCATGTCATAAATTATAATTATATTATATAAATATTTCTTGACTTCATCCATTTTTTCCTCAATCTACCACAGTCCCTTCAGATAAAACATTATGCTTCCACCACCATGCTTTACAGTCAGGATGGTGTTGTTTTAGTAGAAGAAGTTGCTTTCGGCTGCTCCCTGTTCGGGGTCGCCACAGCGTACCAACTGGTCCGCACAACAACTTGGCACAGGTTTTACACCGGATGCCCTTCCTGCCACAACCCTCCCATTTTTCCAGGCTTGGGATCGGCACTGCACCCAGTGGCTGGGAATCGAACCTGGGCCTTCCGCATGATAGGCGAGCAACCTACCACTGAGCCACCAATGCCTCCCAACACCAAGGATGGTGTTGTTTTAGTAACAGTCAATATTTGTATTCATGCCAAATAACTTGTTTCATCAGACTACAAAACTTTCTGCCAGCTTGTTGCAGGATCCTTCAGGTGTACCAAACTTCACAAGGCATTCCAGATGGACCTGTTTGACAAATGTCTTTCTATTTCCCATACAGGCCAGATGTGTGCAATATATTTGATATTGTTGTGTGATGCACATGTATTTCTCTGTTGGATATAAAATCCTCTAGGTCTTTCAAAGGTACCATCTGGATTCTAGTGGCCTCTCTGACTTAGTGTCTTCTTTTCTGGTCATCTAGATTTGATGGACATTCAAATTACAGTTTAACAGACTGTAGGTAGTGCCATGCACTTTCCACTTTCCACTTAATGATGGACTTAGTAGTGCTTCAGGGTATTTTCAAAGCCGAGGACATCTTTTTATGTCCCTCACTTGATGTGCGCCTGGAGTTGTTTTGGGAGGTCTTTGGAGCCCTCACTGCTGTTGTTTAAGGGATGTTATAGTAATGGGGGTGTGTATTTGGTGTATACAAACCAAGATATCGTATTGTTCATTAAAAAAAAAAAAATATATATATATATATATATATATATAATAATGTAAAAAATGCTGTGTTTTATTTAAATCCAAGTTTACAGGCCAAACTAAATGTAAAATAAAGTTAAAGGAAGTGTCTAACACTACTTTCACATTCTTGCAAATTTCACATTCATGCAAAGTCCAGGGGACACGGTGGCTTAGTGGTTAGCACGTTTGCCTCACACCTCCAGGGTTGGGGGTTCAATTCCCGCCTCTGCCATGTGTGTGTGGAGTTTGCATGTTCTCCCTGTGCCTCAGGGGTTTCCTCCCCCAGTCCAAAGGTAGGTTGATTGGCATCTCTAAATTGAATGTATGTGTGCATGCTTCCCTGCATTGGATTAGATTCCATCCAGGGTGTATTCCTGCCCTGTCCCTTGAGATTGACTCCTAATCCACTGCAACCCAAGATAAAATGTTTACTGAAGATGAATGATATGTTACAACCATGAGTATAAGCAACCTGGATGAAGTGGAAATTAGCAATCAAATTAATCTGATAACACATCCATTCTGGTAGCTGGATGAAAATGTCATTGGCTTTAGAGCATCGCTGCCTCTCAATTCAGCAAATCAAGGTGATGCATTTTTAGTTTCTATGCAAATGACACCCAAGGGTATGGTCAAACCAAACCGTCTGGCTTGAAGGGTTTAACAAATTATCTGTGAGCCCTGACAAAGGCACACCACACACATTATTCACCAGACAGATGGGCTCCAGCTAACTGAATAACCTCCTTCTCTAAAACTCAATTGTAGTTTGTTTGCATAATGGCTTTAAAAACATAAGCTAGCACAGAAAAAATGAGAAAGTTTGCTTCTTGCTTTTGAATATGAGGCTATGCAGCCTTCTCTCTCTTTCTTTCTTCTCTCTCTCTCTCTCTCTCTCTCTCTCTCTCTCTCTCTCTCTCTCTCTCTCTCTCTCTCTCTCTCTCTCTCTCTCTCTCTCTCTCTCTCTCTCTCTCATTCATTGTGCTAGAAGGACAGCTTAATACATATTTTTAGGTTGTTGCTCAACATGCAAGAACAGAGGAACGTAATAGTAATAAAAAAAAACTGATATATTAGAGATGAGACTGTGGAATACGTTATTCAGAATGAGCAGCTAATATGAATGTTGTGCATAAGGACCGGGATCCCAAACGCAACAAAACGTCACATGAGCAGGAGGTTTTACTTTCCTCTGTGTGAGCATTATAAAATGAAGGAATACAGAAGGGTGACATCCAGTCAACATTAATCTGATCACTCATCTTTAGTAAGTGCCTGGTCACAGGTTTAGCCTCCAGGTTATTAGTTTGGTTATATTTTGGGAAACAGATTACAGTTAAATATGTTAGAAAATATCACAGTAAATAAATAAATAAATAAATAAATAAATAAATAAATAAATAAATAAATAAATAACTGCAGGATTATAAAACAGTCTTGGGGACATCTTTTGAGTGATGTATCTGAGGTTGAATAACTGTCAGAGCCAGAATACACATACCATGCCAGTTCGGATTTAAATATTTACCCAAATACAGATATGAATATTTGGAACACATACAGATGTGTCATGTGTCATTGCTGCTCTTGTCACTACCCTGGTGTTCTTATGTTAACTGAGAAAGATTAGGGTGTTTCAGGCATATTTTAACCTTACCTGAAAAGCAAGCAGTGATAAGTGGGTACATAAAAATATAGTTCATACAAATACAACATGGCGGATGATTTCATTTCTGAGGAAGGACAGTCTGGGAATCCATCATCAGAATCCATTTTGTGAATCTAGACTGCTGGTATGATTACAAGTTTCAGCACTGAAATCTTTCCCCAGTCCCTGCAGATAAGAAACATCCCCCAAAACATTATGCTTCCACCACCATGCTTCACATTCAGTATGGTAATGTTTGGTGACAGTCAATATTCACAAGGCACTCCAGATGGATCTTTTTGACAAATGTCTTTCTATTTCCCATACAAGCTAGATGCATGCAGTATATTTAATATTGTTGTGTGATCCCCTTGTATTCCTCTGTTGGCTATAAAATCCTGTAGGTCTTTCAAAGGTGCCATCTGGATTCTAGTGGCCTTTCTGACCAAATGTCTTCTTTTCTAGTCACTTAGATTTGACCGCTACAATTTATCATTTATCCAGTTATCCAGTCAGCCAATCTTGTTTATATTTTTATCACTATAGCAGCAGAGGCCAAAAAAATGCAACTGTCACACTCCACAGTGGTGGTTAATGACTCATATGAAACTAGATATTCAGTGTTTTAAGGTATTTCTGTTTTTACCCAGCCTACTAGGGGCAACATTTTCATAGGAAATAAAAACCATGCACAAAAAACATTTTTTTCACACAAATGTTTATATCTTAAAAGATAATGGTGGTTTATACTGGTTTATACTGGTTTATGGTTTATAATGGTTTATACTTCTTGAAAATGTATGATTGTTGATTTCCATTGGAAACACAGTGTACTGGTAAAGGGTTAAGAGAAGCCATGCTATTGATGTAAATCATCCAAAAATCTGAAAATGTGTCACTTCTACTTCTAGGGTCTTGCCTTATGATTATCTAAAAATGTAGGTGTCTGTTTCAGTTCAATGTCATACCACTTTTTACACTTTTCATCATACTATCCTTCTTTCCATACTGATGTTCATATATTATTGGAAAGGATAAGCAGAGAGAGCAGCGGCCAACAGATGGTGCTTTAGTCAAGGCAAAACATTGCCTGTTATCTGACTGCTGCTTGTTATTACTCACAATCGTTCGCAGTCATAACAGGTAATGTAATTACTGCCTGTAATGTGTTCAGCTGGCAGAGCAGCGTCTGTTTTGCCCAGCTTATTTTATGATATGCAACGGTCCCCCATCCCACACACAGACACGGAAAAGAGAGAGAGAGAGAGAGAGAGAGAGAGAGAGAGAGAGAGAGAGAGAGAGAGAGAGAGAGAGAGAGAGGGGGAGAGGGAGGAATCGATGGAAGGAAGCCCTCACAAAGGTGCTTTTTTCAGCAGGCTTCAGGGGATGAATGAAGCTGATGACTGGATAAGGGTGGAATGGTCAGATATTGACAGGGTGGTGGTGGAGTGCTTGGCCGAGATGGACGTCACCCAGATGGATGTTTGTTATTGAGGCTAAACGAGTATTACAGTGGCCTTGCTGCATCCTAAATGAGTAATCATACAGAAGAGTGGCTTGCCTGCTTGCAGAGGCTTGTCTGCTTTGGCGCAACACTAATCAACACACATTGTAGCTCTTTTTTTTATTTCTCTTCTATTTTTAGCTTACTAGCTTACTGCATCATGGCTTCAGAAGGGAAAATTTGTAATAATTTACTTGTCTCAGTTTGCATGAATATCTGAATTCAAATGCTCAAATATGGGAATATCTGACACAATATCTCACAGTTTTGACCTCTTGGGGACATTTTTCTTGACCCCATGAGGAAAATTGCTTTAAAAACAAACAAACAAACAAACATAAAGTCCAAAAGATTATCTTTTGGTTACTAAGATTAGGTATAGATTTATTTGGCATAGCAGTAATTGTGTCAGTGAAAGATCCTTACAAGGATAGTAAGACAAAGTGTGTGTGTGTGTGTGTGTGTGTGTGTGTGTGTGTGTGTGAGAGAGAGAGAGAGAGAGAGAGAGAGAGAGAGAGAGAGAGAGAGAGAGAGAGAGAGAGAGAGAGAGAAGTAAAAGTAAAATTGAAAGCAACCATTTTATATTAGATTTGATTTAATATAATTGTAGCTAATATTATAATTCTAACACATGCTGTTGCATCATTCATGACTAAATACATTCATCTTCACAATGCCACATGGCAGTAGGCTGACAGGCAGATTTGGTTGTAGATTTGCTCTTGATATTGAAAAAAAAAAGGAGATTATTATGAACGGTTAATCACTGTTTTAATCAGCGCCACTTTAAGGCCACTTTAGGCCTTAAAATGAAAGATAATTCATTACAAAATATTCTATTTGTTTTATTATTCAAAAAGACATCAAACACTCAACACTCTACAAATGAACAAATAACACTTGAAAATAAAGCAGTCACAATTAATAATGTGTAAATAAAAAGAATGGATTTTGGAAGAAAACGTAGTATAAATGGTGATTTTTTTTTAAAACTGTGAATTTTTTATTTAACATTAAAGGAAGATCACAGCAATGCTCTGTATGATTTTTTGATATGGTAGAGTCTTCAGGTTTACTGCTAACATGGCAGGGTGTGTTTTCTTAATAACTTTGAGAAAGAGAGACACCGGTGAACGAATGACTGTTTATTGCTTCTATAAGTAATAACAGGAACTAAGCTGTCTTGTGGATGAGCCACAATTTTTATCCCCCATTGTCTGTACCGCTTATCTGATCTATCATCAGGTCAGGCGTCATCGGGCATTAAGGCAGGATACATCCTGGATGGAGTTCCGACCCATCACAGTGCACACTCATTCACACATTACGGGCAATTTAGAGACTCCAATCATCCTAGAAGCATGTCTTTGGACTGTGGGAGGAAACTGGAACAAACCCACCAAGCACGGGGAGAACATGCAAACAGTGAGCGGGAGCGAGACTCGAACTTGCTAACCACTAAGCCACCGTGCAGCCCATGATCCACAATATTAAAATTAAAATTGTAATCTTTGCTGTGGTAGATGGAATATAATATTTCTGCACATGAAAATAATCTGAACTACAGGAAAGTAACAGCATCACACCTAAGTTTTATTCCTTACATAATGTATGACATCCACTGTGATCTATTGGATTTAAAATTGTTTTCTCAGCAGCAAAGCCTAGACCTAGAATATGCGCTCTACTCCTGGCATGTGTGTGTGTGTGTGTGTGTGTGTGTGTGTGTGTGTGTGTGTGTGCAGCTTTAATACATCAGCACTTCCATGTGGCAGAGATGGAGCGAGAAGAAGACATCAGAGTAATAAGAGTGAGAGAGGTAAGACATGACACTCTGTAGATGGGTGCGATAGAGAAGGGTGAATGAGTAAGGGAGAAGGGGATGTGTGAGAGAAACAAGGAAAGAAGTAAAGAAAGAGAAGGATGTTCTCTTCAGGCACAACTCCAGTGACTTATCACTTCATTTCGAAGACTCATTACTGCAATCCCTTATGTCCAACAGGCTGCAGAAGCAGCACTACTCGCTCCATAAAGTCTCTGAATGATAATAGGCAGGCGCAGTGAGCAAGCTACAAAACATAGCTTATAACAGACTTCTGGAAAATAAACCTATGATTACAGAGCAGATTAGAATTCTCTGACAGTATGTGTATGTGTGTGAGTGTGTGTAGAATGCACTTTGCATACTATTTTAGCATATTTATGCTATGTTGTTCCATTATGATGTTCATACCATATTCCTAGACAGTGTGTCTTCTAATTCTCATAAAAACAATGAATTGCTTCCATTTGAACAATTTAAAGTGTCAAGCTAAGTGCAAAAGTTCATCCATGAAATATGATGGATGAATCCTCAACATAAAGCATAATCATCTATTCAGTATATATACTTTTATATATATCATCTATAACAGAAGATGTCACAAGGGAGAGGGAGGGAGGGAGGGAGGGATGGAGGGAGGGATGGAGGGAGGGAGAGAGAGAGAGAATGACTCTTAAGTGCTATGCCCTGTATTGTACAATTGTGTAGCTTGCTTTCCACTCGAGTACTTGATGTGTTATCACGATTGTGACACTGCCTGTCACTGTTTAATTTCAGGAGTGCAGTGAATGTGTCAGTCCTCATACTCATGCTTTGGATCTTCATTTTAATTTCCAACACCCCTGACACTGCAATCTTTACATCATTCCTCACAAAATGCATAGTACTCTTTTAGATTTAAATTCTCTATGCTGTTGAACTGAGTTTTCCATTTAGCAGAAAGGTTTTTCTCATGTATTTGGGCTGTTAGTGGATGCTTGCTAAGTTAGAATGCACTGTTGGATGTTTGTTGTGTGTATAAAATGAGCTTTAGCTAAATGAGTAGAAATGGCTAGTTATGTCTGGTGAAGCTTAATAAGTTATTGAGGCCAGTGATGGCCCAGTGCCAGTATTTGGGCAGTATTTTTTACTTTTTTGTATTTTACCTATTTTACTTATTGTGTTGAGGGCCTCCTGGTGGTCCAGAGGCAGGCTCCTGCACTCTCGCCGCGGCCCGAGTTCAATTCTGGGGGAGGGAGCTACAGTCACTGGAGTTAACTCTCAGTGTTGGTCCTAAGCCCAGATAACATTGGGAGGATTGCGTCAGGAAGGGTATCCGGCGTAAAAACCTGTGCCAAAATCAAAACATGAGGACCAAATGGTCCAGTGTGGCGATGCCTGAAAGATCAACAAGAACAAGAACAACAACAACTTGTTGTGTTATAAACAGTCCCCTGGTGGTCCAGTGGCAGGATCCTGCGCTTTCACTTCCACAGCCTAGGTTCGATTCCTGGCCAGAAAACTAACCCAGCAACTGAGGGATTAACTCTCAGTGCCGATCCCAAGCCTGGGCAAAATGAGAGGGTTGCGTCAGGAAAGGTGTCCGGCATAAAATCTGTGCCAAATCAAATATGTGGACCAGATTATCTGCTGTGGCAACCCATGTAAAGGGAGCAGCTGAAAGAACAACAACTTAACAAGTTATTGTGTTGAAAACATAGTCTTAATGATTACAGCAGACATTCTAATATACTGTATTTGACATTATTCACTGAAAAGGCTGAGATGTGAGTATAAACTGTTTTTGGGATTCTCACCCTTTAGGGTATTCATGTGCAGTTTTACATAAAATTTAACTAGTTTTGGAAAAGTTTATTTGTGAAAAAAGAAGCAGGTCCGCTATGTGCTTGTTGAACATTCCATTTCAAATTTAGTCCCCCTTTACTCTTATAATAACCTCCACTCATCTGTGAAGGCTTTCCACTAGATTTTGGAACGTGGCTGTGAGGATTGGTGATCATTCAGCCACAAGAGCCTTAGTAAGGTCAGGCACCGATGTCAGACGTGGATGCCTGGCATGCAGTCTGTTTATCACAAAGGTGTTCAGTTGAGGTCAGGGCTTTGTACAAGCCACTCAAGTTCTTTGACAACAAGCTTGGCACACCATGTTTTCGAGCTCTCTTGGAGAACTGTCATGTCTGGAACATATTTGAGCCCCTTAGTTCCATTAAAGGGAAGTTGTAATACTGAAGCAGACATTCTATACAAATGTGTGCTTCCAACTCTATGGAAACACAAACCTTTTTCCATATTTTGTAGGCTATGGCAACCAAAGGGAAAGTGTAATGTCACATTGTGATAGCTTGTCTGAATGAGGTAGTGGTATATGGTCTAAATATGGATGATGTAGGAATAGAGGATTATGGACATGATAATGGGGATGATAAAAAATGCATATTTCTGATACAGACAACAGCAATGCATGTACACAAGGATCACCTTATTTCCCATGAACAGAAAGAAACACAAGAACCTGGCAACCATGTCAACAGTAGCAGAAATGGCAGACAACAGACAAATATAACAGACTTGATCTCAAGTAGATGGTGTGTGCTATCTGGCAGAATTATAACATATACACCAAGCCAGCTAGCAGAGTTCAAACAGAAATGTCAGCAAGAATGTGCAGGCGTGTGAGCTAAAGGAGGCCGAATACATAACTAATACGATCCAAAGGCTGTTCAGTTGGAGGCAGTTCTAAAGGCACAGTGTGGGCAATATACGTTATATAAAGAAAAAACTCTTCAGGATGTCAGGATTATGTTACAGGAAAATAATCAATGATGAGGTTGTGTGATGAAGGCCAATGTGAAGTGGAGTTACTGTTACTATCAAAAAGTTGATATTTTCCAATTCCAGCTTGTCCTGAAGTGCTTTATTTCTTTTATACCACAGCAATTTGGCAACATTTACAATTTTCTTTGACATGCTATGCTTTTATCAGTTTATAGATTATATATTTAAAGTTCATAGTTTGTACACTTAATGTTGTGGAATATCTGCAAAGAAAGTTCCTGTTGTCAGTTATGTCATTTTCTATATCTATTCTTCACCAGTCTCTCTCTCTGCTGATAGGTCAGTAAACAAATAGAGTGTGTCCAAAAAGTGTGACACCTCTTTCAAACACTTTCACCAAAGCAAAATCCAAAGTCCAAAGTTTATTTTTTTCAACAGAGCAAAACCTATGCAACAGATGTTAGATTTATTGCTAGTTTTAAATTACTACACACACATACAGTGGGGCAAAAAAGTATTTAGTCAGCCACCAATTGTGCAAGTTCTCCCACTTAAAAAGATGAGAGAGGCCTGTAATTTTCATTATAGGTACACTTCAACTATGAGAGACAGAATAAGAAAAAAAAAATCTAGAAAATCACATTGTCTGATTTTTAAAGAATTTATTTGCAAATTATGGTGGAAAATAAGTATTTGGTCACCTACAAAAAAGCAAGATTTCTGGCTCTCACAGACCTGTAACTTATTTAAGAGGCTCCTCTGTCCTCCACTTGTTACCTGTATTAATGGCACCTGTTTGAACTCGTTATCAGTATAAAAGACACCTGTCCACAACCTCAAACAGTCAGACTCCAAACTCCACTATGGCCAAGACCAAAGAGCTGTCAAAGGACACCAGAAACAAAATTGTAGACCTGCACCAGGCTGGGAAGACTGAATCTGCAATAGGTAAGCAGCTTGGTGTGAAGAAATCAACTGTGGGAGCAATTATTTGAAAATGGAAGACATACAAGACCACTGACAATCTCCCTCGATCTGGGGCTCCACGCAAGATCTCACCCCGTGGGCTCAAAATGATCACAAGAACGGTGAGCAAAAATCCCAGAACCACACGGGGGGACCTAGTGAATGACCTGCAGAGAGCTGGTGCCAAAGTAACAAAGGCTACCATCAGTAACACACTACGCCGCCAGGGACTCAAATCCTGCAGTGCCAGACGTGTCCCCCTGCTTAAGCCAGTACATGTCCGGGCCCATCTGAAGTTTTTCTAGAGAGCATTTGGATGATCCAGAAGAGGATTGGGAGAATGTCATATGGTCAGATGAAACCAAAATAGAACATTTTGGTAAAAACTCAACTTGTTGTGTTTGGAGGAGAAAGAATGCTGAGTTGCATCCAAAGAACACCATACCTACTGTGAAGCATGGGGGTGGAAACATCATGCTTTGGGGCTGTTTTTCTGCAAAGGGACCAGGATGACTGATCCGTGTAAAGGAAAGAATGAATGGGGCCATGTATCGTGAGATTTTGAGTAAAAACCTCCTTCCATCAGCAAGGGCATTGAAGATGAAACGTGGCATGACAATTATCCCAAACACCGCCCGGGCAACGAAGGAGTGGCTTCGTAAGAAGTATTTCAAGGTCCTGGAGTGGCCTAGCCAGTCTCCAGATCTCAACCCCATAGAAAATCTTTGGAGGGAGTTGAAAATCCGTGTTGCCCAGCAACAGCCCCAAAACATCACTGCTCTAGAGGAGATCTGCATGGAGGAATGGGCCAAACTACCAGCAACAGTGTGTAAAAACCTTGTGGTGACTTACAGAAAACGTTTGACCTCTGTCATTGCCAACAAAGGGTATATAACAAAGTATTGAGATGAACTTTTGTTATTGACCAAATACTTATTTTCCACCATAACTTGCAAATAAATTCTTTAAAAATCAGACAATGTGATTTTCTGGATTTTTTTTTCTCATTCTGTCTCTCATAGTTGAAGTGTACCTATGATGAAAATTACAGGCCTCTCTCATCTTTTTAAGTGGGAGAACTTGCATAATAGGTAGCTGACTAAATACTTTTTTGCCCCACTGTATATACATATACACACATATATACATACATATACATATACATATATATATATATATATATATGTATTGTATTTGTATTCATTTTATTTTTTTTACATTTGTTTATGTGTGTCAGGCCTGTGCAGTCCACAAACTCCAATTTCCATAACACAGTACAGCCTACAAACATGACCATATACTACAGACTCCACCCCCTCTGTCACGTTTCCGGTATCCAAGACATGAAGAAAGCAGACCCAGCACGGAGATAGACAGCAGACAGGGGTTTATTGAACTCAAAATACTCACAGAGACAACATACATGACGCCACACAACACAGAACATGAAGACTATATAAAGACGCTACATAGAGACGACGACCAGCCCCGAACCCTGGCAAAAGGCCGCTATAAATACATAACATAATCAGGACTAACATTAGGGACAGGTGAACAACAATCAGGAAACAATAGGAGAAGGCGGGGCTAAAACAAAACACATGACGTAAACAATGACATAACATGACATGACACAACCCCTGCCGGAAACCCCCCCCTAGTGGCCCAACACAGGGCTTACCTCCCGTAACACCCTCTAACCTCCTCCCAATCACCAGTCGCCTGACCCATGCCTGTGTTTGACTCAGTTCTGTCTCACGTTCTTAATTTGTCTGCCCTGATGTCATTAAACATCCATAAACTGCACTTGCATCCATCTCCACTCTCATTACCTGAGAAGGTGGCACATCCATCATACAAGCCTCTGTGAAAGGGCTATTACTTTAGAAACAATAAGTTCAACACTTAGTAAATTAGGTCATTTATGCTACTACTGGAACTATTGTCAGTGAGCTGCTCTTAAAGAAAACTAATCAACGACTACCGACCAATCAGAATCGAACACTCAACAGGGCTATAAATATTTAATAGGAAGATGTTCATTTTATTTTGGTTTTCAGTGTGTATTTTTTAACATTTTTAAACATTGAAATAGCTGTGAAACCAAACACACTAAACCTTGTTGCTACAAAATTAATTAATGAATACTTTCTCCTTTTTTTTAATTGCCATGTAAACTTTGGCACTAGGCTTAATCTTAGCTTGAAAGTGAATTATTACTCTAAGGTGAAAGATCTGATGGTGTCTTGTTGGTCTGTGAACTTAATGTGCAAACAGAAGCTCTAGGAAACAAACAGACAAACAGAAATAACCCAGTCTGTGCTCATTCTGCACTCAGTGCGCTAAACACACACAGCAAATCCCCTTTGTCCATGCAGAGAGAATTATGGACTCAGGAATGCTTACGCTCAGATGCATGACAGCAAGCGGTTTATAAAAATAGCCTGGATCACTCAGCACATGTATGCCACAGGCATAGCAATGTGTGTGTGCTTGTTTATGTGCCTCCTGCTCCTAGTTAAGAATAAAAAATTCTGCAGCAATAAATAGTGTTGTTTTTTTTTTCCTGACAGGATCAACCAGCTTGTTTTCTCTGTGACAGACCAACTTCTCTTTGAGAGGGCTTACTATGTATTAAAACATAGCAGTTCACATTCAGTTCAAAATTAGTGCAAACATATTGAACTGTAGGTATATTTGAAAAATGCACATGCAATAAAAATGTGTGCTGTGATACATACAGTATATTGCAGGCTATATTTTACAAACATACATTAGAATCATGTCAAGACTGTGATTAAAGGGTGCTGTTTGTCAAGCCGTTTACCGCACAACATCTTGGAGACTTTGTGAAGGCGCCCCGAGGAAATTTTGATTTCCTTGATGGATTAACCTGGTTCTAGGATGCCTTTGAAAATTCTTTCATTAGTAATATGCCATGCCTGAGGATACAAGCCAGTACAAACCCCTGTGGATGCTGACAAAACAGACAAGACATACCTGAGAAAATAAATACTGCAACTGAAAAAAAAATGGAAATACACTCATAGCTGGTTTACTTTTAGAAGTAGACAAAGCCCTATGATAAAACCATATAACAAAATATTAATGCTGAAAATCTGAACAAATATTGATCGTTCTCATAGGTCACACATTCATTCATTGTCTACCGCTTATCCAATCTATTCTCGGGTCACGGGGAGCCTGTGCCTATCTCATTTCTGCATTCTTAACCTTCTTTTGTTCTGGTCAAATTTGACCAGTTTGAATTTTTCTCTAAATGCTTAATGACTTGTCCTGACTCTGAAGCTAAACATAAAATTCAAGCTAATTTGTCTCATTTCATTTACGTAGTTTAAAAAAAAAAAAAATTCTACATTGGTGGTGTTCAGGTTGGATCTGACTGGTGTAGAAAACAAATTGGCAAAGACAAGATATTCTCTCTCTGTCTATTGTACAGACACACACACACACACACACACACACTGGCATGCAGTCTTCAATTACTGTATTATTGTTTTCAATTATTGTATTCAACTACAATTTCATGTAAGTGCGGGTTTTTCGTCATAAATGTCAATGCAGCAAAATTTGGATTTTTATGGATATTTATTAATAGTTAGTTAGATATATAAAATATTTATATAAAATGTATTATTATTATCCATCCATCCATACATTGTCTATAGCGCTTATCATTTACATTTACCTGAAATCTTTCCCAGTGGACTCAGGGGACACCCTGGATGGGGTGCCAAGACATCACAGGGCAGAAGTAGGGGTTAGACCCCTGCAAGGCACACATGTTAACCACTAAGTTATTATTACTATTATTATTATTTTAAACTTTACAAAATGGTTATATTATGTTCAGGTTTGTTTGTTTATCCTTCATTCATTGTCAACCGCTTATCCGAACTATTCTCGGGTCACGGGGAGCCTGTGCCTATCTCAGGCGTCATTGGACATCAAGGCAGGATACACCCTGGATGGAGTGCCAACCCATCGCAGGGCACACACACACACATACACACATACACACACGACGGACAATTTAGAGATGCCAATCAACCTACCATACATGTCTTTGGACCAGGGGAGGAAACCGGAGTAAACCCCCGAGGCACAGGGAGAACATGCAAACTCCACACACACGGCGGAGGCGGGAATCGAACCCCCAACCCTGGAGGTGTGAGGAAAACGTGCTAGCCACTAAGCCACTAAGCCCCCTTGTTTGTTTGTTTGTTTGTTTGTTTGTTTCTTTCTTTCTTTCTTTCTTTCTTCTTTCTTTCTTTCTTTCTTTCTTTCTTTCTTTCTTTCTTTCTTTCTTTCTTTATTTCTTTCTTTATTGAAAAATGAGCAAAACCAGCATTCGTCCCAATATTTTCCCCATTTCAACATTTACAATCATTTTAACTACAATTTACTCAGAGCCTAATCCTGGCAGTATGAGCAACTATGTATTATAAAATAGTGTTCTATTTGAAATATTCCACTTTTTCAAATTTCTATTAATGCATTCATTATCAGTAGAATTATATTGTATTGTTGTCATATAGTCATGCCCTGCATCTGTCTGTGGTTAACATTTAGTTAAGATTAATCCTGAAAAGTCATTCAAGTCACCATAAGAATATACAGTGCATACGGAAATTATTCACAGTGCTTTACTTTTCCCACATTTTGTTATGTTACAGCCTTGGCACGCCTATTTTTGGGAAGTTTCTCCCATTCTTCTTTGAACCTCTCATGCTCCATCAGGTTGAATGGGGAATGTCAGTACACAGCCATTTTCAGATCTTTCCAGAGATGTCGGGTTAAAGTCTGGGCTCTGGCTGGGCCACTCAAAGACATTTACAGAGTTGTCCCGCAGCCTCTCCTTTGCTGTGTGCTTAGGGTCCTTGTCCTGTTAGAAGATGAACCCTTGCCCCAGTCTGAGATCCAGAGCACTCTGGAGCAGGTTTTCATCAAGGATGTCTCTGTACATTGCTGCGTTCAGCTTTCCCTCGATCCTGACTAGTCTCCCAGTTCCTGCCGCTGAAACACATCCTCACAGCATGATGCTGCCACCACCATGCTTCACTGTAGGGATGGTATGGTATTGGCCAGGTGATGAGTGGTGCCTGGTTTCTCCAGACATGATGCTTGCCATTCAGCCCAAAGAGTTTGATCTTTGTTTCATCAGACCAGAGAATTTTGTTTTTCATGGTCTGAGAGTCCTTCAGGTGCCTTTTGGCAAACTCCAGGTGGACTGTCATGTGTTTTTTACTGAGGAGTGGCTTCCATCTGGCCACTCTACCATACAGGCCTGATTGATGGAGTGCTGCAGAGATTATTCTTCTGGAAGTTTCTCTTCTCTCCACAGAGAAAAGCTGGAGCTCTTTCAGAGTGACCATCGGGTTCTTGGTTACCTCCCAGACCAAGGTCCTTCTGCCCTGATCGCGTGGTTTGGCCGGGCAGCCCACTCTAGGAAGAGTCCTGGTGTTTCCAAACTGTGCTCATTGGGACCTTCAATGCTGCAGAAATTTTTCTGTACCCTTTCCCAGATCTGTGCCTCAATACAATCCTGTCTCAGAGGTCTACAGACAATTCCTTGGACTTCATGGCTTGGTTTGTGTTCTGACATGCACTGTTAACTGTGGGACATATGTACCTTTCCAAATCATGTCTCATTAACTGAATCTACCACAGGTGGACTCCAATCAGGTTGTAGAAATTTCTCAAGGATGATCAGTGGAAACAGGATGCACCTGAGCAAAATTTTGAGTGTTATGGCAAAGGCTGTGAATACTTATGAACATGTGATTTTTTCGTTTTCGGGTATTGTTTGTAGAATTTTGAGGAAAATAATTAATTTAATGCATTTTAGAATAAGGCTGTAACATTTTAGAATAAAGCTATACAAAGTGAAGTGCTGTGAATACTGTCCTGAATGCACTGTAAGAAGTAAAATAAAAATAATCAATGAAAAAATACTTTATGCTTTTTCACTTGCATTCAGATACATTATTTGTAGTTTTATTTAAGTGTTGTAGTGTTTCAGGTCATGAAAATGCTCTTGCTTTTAATTCTGTTAGTGATAATGAACTGCAAATTAAAAAGAAAAAGATATGGTTTGTACTGAAGGTTTGGTTACCAAAATAATCTGCATGATGTCTAATTAAATTGCATTTGGTTTTTAGAATTATTTTTAAATTTTATTTGATTTTACGTTGGTCTCACAGCCTCAAGGCCTCTCTATGATTAATTGATGCTGAAAGTGAAGCAGCTTTTTAATCAACTGATTGCATTGTCTACAAGATAATGACAACAACTTTTAACATAATGATCTTTCTGTATGTGTGTGTAGGAGAGAGAGAGAGAGAGAGAGAGAGAGAGAGAGAGAGAGAGAGAGAGAGAGAGGGGAGAGAGAGAGAGAGAGAGAGAGAGAGAGAGAGAGAGAGAGAGAGAAAGGGGCAGTAAAACAGGAAGGACGGCAAGCTTTAATCTGATGGACAGACAGAATGGAATGTGGTATCTGAACTGATGCAGAAAGAGTAAGAAAGACAGAAGGAGGACAGAGAGAGAAAGTCAAGTGCAGACTGAGAACCTGAAAGACAGTGGGTGGGAGTCTGGGCTAAGGGAGTTACACACACACACACACACACACACACACACACGTTCGTTCTGTGATTTGACCCTGTAAATCTTTTCTCACATGCCTTGTCAAACAGACTAAATGTAACATTTCAGACATTTGCACTACAGATGTAGCCGAATATAAATGATTGAACTCGGTATTAACAGATAATACACAAATCTAAATATCGTCACAGATACAAGGTCCAGTATGAATCTTTTTGAAAGCCTGACAGAAAGGTTTACAGGGCATCTGGAGGGGGGTTTTGGGACTGAGCCACTGCATAACTCAATAAATTATTATTCATGAACTTTTTGTCTTATGTTCTGTGGAGCTGCTTTGAGACAACGTCCATTGTTAAAAGCGCTATACAAATAAAACTGAATTGAATTGAATGAAAAAGTTGTACAAGTAGCAAGATTTTACTGTCTTTAATTTTAATGTAGATGTTGATGAGTGATCAAATATAAAACTTGTGGAACAAAGAAAGACCATATTCATTAATGCAAATGTAATCGATGCATTTATAGCAATGCTTTTACAGCTTTCGTTCATTTATCAACAGCAACCTCTTGGTTAGGGTCATAGTGATTTAAATTAGGCTAATTTTAGGGAAATAGAATAAACTAACAAAATTTGCACAGGTACAGTTTGCACAGTCAGGTACAAACAGAATTCCTACCTGAACTCTATTTCCAAAAAAAAGAAAGAAATAATAAAGAATAATGAGCAATTCTGCTTTAGACTATGCTCACTTCAGGTTTAATGCTACATTTATGACCAACTTGGAGGCTTTCCAGTAGGAAAGCTACAGTTGTACGGCTCTCCATCTCGTAATTCCTACTTGGAAAGTCAGTTTCCGAGTGCTAGTCTCAGTGAATTACTGTACATCTACTTTACAAATTAATAAAGCACTAACTAAACAACTCTTTAATTCCTGCTCTTTTATTTGTAGACAGCTTAACGTGAATATTTATTTTATGTCCTACTGAGTTCATGTGAACACTCTGTGGAAATTAAAAAGCTCTGAGTTTCCAATTGTTGTGAATGCAACATTAGCTCTAATACACAGACAGATGTAAATATTTGGAGCAGTAACATATACTTAACAGCATGGGATCAAATCCATCTTGAAGTATGCATTACTTTGATACAGTGACCCATTTTTTTGTAATGGAATAGAATAATTCTGGTTTTTTTAAAAAAAAAAAAATTCTAAAAGCGGATTTGCAGACATCAGTGCATTACCCCCCACTGAGCAAGCCCAGGGCAAGGAAAACTCAATAGAATGAAGCTTAGCAGGAAGAAACATTGAGAGGAATGAGGACTCAGCAGGGGTAACCTATCCTCCTCCGGCCAGAGCTGGAATTCCTTGGGTTTTTTTTTTTTGTCTGGCATAAAATTGGAATCTGGTTTAGGAATTCTACATTATATGAAATAGAAGAAGTGATAATGATAGCAATATATTAGTTATTACAGGAATAGTTAGGAGACACTTTGGCCAAAGCAGTCAATCAGTGAAACTAGGCAGTAACTTGTTGGCATCCAGATTATTCATTCATTCATTGTCTACCGCTTATCTGATCTATTCTCGGGTCACGGGGAGCCTGTGCCTATCTCAGGTGTCATTGGACCCATCACAGGGCACACATACACACACACACACACACACACACACACACACACACACACACACACACACACACACACACACACACACACACACACACATGCAATCACACACTACGGACAAATTAGACATGCCAATCAACCTACAATGCAAGTCTTTGGACCGGGGAGGAAACCAGAGTATCCAGAGGAAACCCCCAAGGCACGGGGAAAACATGCAAACTCCACACACACATGGCGGAGGCAGGAATCGGACTCCCAGCCCTGGAGGTGTGAGGCAAACGTGCTAACCACCAAGCCACCGTGCCCCCCCATCCAGATTACAGATCTTAAAATATTCTCCAGTGTTCTTTCTAAATTCACAAAGTCTGTTAAGTCATATTAAGCCTGTTAAGCCATGTATGCACATGCACAGTAGCAATTAGTCAACTTGTGTTATTATGTATTATTATCAGTTGATTGCTGCTATTATTCTTAGAGAGGTTACTGCATTTGACTTTATTATGGACATGACCCTGTGCAGTAGATTTGAGAGATGGATATACACTGGGCACACTGCTGTCTCACAGCTCCAGGATCCCATTTTGATCCTAAGGTCAGATTACTGTTCGTGTGGATTTTTTTTTCTGTGGGTGTTTATGAGGGTCGTCCCCCAATTCCCAGAAACATGCTGGTAGGTGGAACTCTAAATTGCCATTAGGGGTGTGTGTGTGTGGGGGGGTGGGGGGGGGGGGTGGTACCCTGTGATGGACCAGGGTCCTATCCAGGCTCTGGATAAAACGCAATAAACCCCAAGTAGGCTAATGTGATTACATAGGAACACACACACTCTTTGAAAGACACCATTCATGCCTCCTAATTTTTTAATCAAGTCTATAATCATGGCTTGAATCTTCTAAATAGCCAGCACATTAAACAGAAGAGATGTGTTTGCTTTTAGCTAGCACATTCCTTCAAACCAAGGAAATCTACTTTTTTTTTTTTTTTGCAATTTTTTTTATTTGTCCGGCAGTTAAATAAATGTTAATTAGCTTCTTTCAAGAGATAAATGCTTGAAAGGAGCATATTTATCTGTCAGTTTGAGATTATTGGCAGATAACTTGCAAGCTTGAAATTAATTAAAAAATGTCCAGAAATTGTTTTAATAACCATATATTAGTTAATATATATTATAATGGAAAATATTGAGTAAGTGTTACTGTCACAATGCGGGTTGTGCCGGTTTAAAAAAAAATTCAGGCTGGAAACCCCACCGGAACAGGAAACAGGTTCATAGGAAACAAAAAAAAAACAATTACTCCGGAAAAAGGACAACAAAAACAAAAACAAGGGCAGCCGGTAATCTCCTCCGCTGACGGAAGTAAGGCAGCGTCCTCCACGGAAACCCGGAAGAGGAGCGGCATTCCCCACGTGAACAGACGCGGAGCGAGTACCGGAGAAAAAAGAAAATCAAACAGGAAACATCCCAGGAGCGGAAGAAATCCTTGCATACATCATCCCGCGGGGTCTGTACTGTTTTGGCTAGTCCTTCTGTCACAATGCCGGTCGTGCCGGTTTAGATGCATCAGACCCAACGCGGAGATAGACAACAGACAGGGGTTTATTCAAAAGAAGAACATACAGTGGGGCAAAAAAGTATTTAGTCAGCCACCAATTGTGCAAGTTCTCCCACTTAAAAAGATGAGAGAGGCCTGTAATTTTCATCATAGGCACACTTCAACTATGAGAGACAGAATGAGAAAAAAAAAATCCAGAAAATCACATTGTCTGATTTTTAAAGAATTTATTTGCAAATTATGGTGGAAAATAAGTATTTGGTCACCTACAAAAAAGATTTCTGGCTCTCACAGACCTGTAACTTCTTCTTTAAGAGGCTCCTCTGTCCTCCACTCGTTACCTGTATTAATGGCACCTGTTTGAACTCGTTATCAGTATAAAAGACACCTGTCCACAACCTCAAACAGTCAGACTCCAAACTCCACTATGGCCAAGACCAAAGAGCTGTCAAAGGACACCAGAAACAAAATTGTAGACCTGCACCAGGCTGGGAAGACTGAATCTGCAATAGGTAAGCAGCTTGGTGTGAAGAAATCAACTGTGGGAGCAATTATTAGAAAATGGAAGACATACAAGACCACTGATAATCTCCCTCGATCTGGGGCTCCACTCAAGATCTCACCCCGTGGGGTCAAAATGATCACAAGAACGGTGAGCAAAAATCCCAGAACCACACGGGGGGACCTAATGAACGACCTGCAGAGAGCTGGGACCAAAGTAACTAAGGCTACAATCAGTAACACACTACGCCGCCAGGGACTCAAATCCTGCAGTGCCAGACGTGTCCCCCTGCTTAAGCCAGTACATGTCCGGGCCCGTCTGAAGTTTGCTAGAGAGCATTTGGATGATCCAGAAGAGGATTGGGAGAATGTCATATGGTCAGATGAAACCAAAATAGAACTTTTTGGTAAAAACTCAACTTGTCGTGTTTGGAGGAGAAAGAATGCTGAGTTGCATCCAAAGAACACCATACCTACTGTGAAGCATGGGGGTGGAAACATCATGCTTTGGGGCTGTTTTTCTGCAAAGGGACCAGGACGACTGATCCGTGTAAAGGAAAGAATGAATGGGGCCATGTATCGTGAGATTTTGAGTAAAAACCTCCTTCCATCAGCAAGGGCATTGAAGATGAAACGTGGCTGGGTCTTTCAGCATGACAATGATCCCAAACACACCGCCCGGGCAACGAAGGAGTGGCTTCGTAAGAAGCATTTCAAGGTCCTGGAGTGGCCTAGCCAGTCTCCAGATCTCAACCCCATAGAAAATCTTTGGAGGGAGTTGAAAATCCGTGTTGCCCAGCGACAGCCCCAAAACATCACTGCTCTAGAGGAGATCTGCATGGAGGAATGGGCCAAACTACCAGCAACAGTGTGTAAAAACCTTGTGGCGACTTACAGAAAACGTTTGACCTCTGTCATTGCCAACAAAGGGTATATAACAAAGTATTGAGATGAACTTTTGTTATTGACCAAATACTTATTTTCCACCATAACTTGCAAATAAATTCTTTAAAAATCAGACAATGTGATTTTCTGGATTTTTTTTTCTCATTCTGTCTCTCATAGTTGAAGTGTACCTATGATGAAAATTACAGGCCTCTCTCATCTTTTTAAGTGGGAGAGCTTGCACAATTGGTGGCTGACTAAATACTTTTTTGCCCCACTGTACATCCACACAGACGTTACACTCAGACGCTACATCAAGACGTTACATACGGACAAGGACTAGCCCCGAACACAGACAAAAATCCACTATAAATAAGGAACATAACACATTATTGACACATTAGGAACAGGTGAATGAAGACTAACACATGACATAACAAACACAACCCCTGCTGAAGGCCTCCTAGTGGTCCTATGGAGGACCTTGCCCACCGTAACAGTTACTATGTTCAAGATATTTATACTTAAAGCCATTTTAATGTAAAAGTGTAAAAAAATTAAAAAAAACATCTTATTCATTAACAGCAAATAACACATTGTGGATGAGAAAATTTCAACCTTATTTTTTTTTATTTATTTACCCCCTCTAATCCCTTTATACCAGACACCCCTGCATATGAGGTGTGGCATGAAATACGCCTGGATTTAAGCCTCCTCATTGCTGAATGCTTTTTACAGTTAATGATAAAACCTAAAGTACCAAAAAGAAAATGTGCACTCTGACATAAAATATATGGCATGTCCCTCTGTCCGTGCCCTTGAGGAGCATTTAAACTGAAGCTTTTTGATGGCATGCAATGAATCAAGCACCAAAGTCTTACAAGATTGCTTCCAACCTTCCAAGATTGATGTCTTACCACAAAACTGAGCATCAACGCAGAGCATGTCTCTGTGAACGCTTGCCAATGTGTCATTTACCTATTGGATTAAGATCAAGACAAAAGGGAACCGAAGAGATGCATTTGATGTACAGAAACAGTTTGTAATTATAGTATAGTCAGCAACTCTTCCTCGAATCAAGCACTGCGCCTATGAATGAACGATGATATCGCTTGGAAGATGGGACATTTTAATCAGGCAAGCTCGCATTATTAACACAGCCCAGACGCCAAGAAATAACAGCATTATGAAATGTCAGACAGGACAGTTATTAAAACTAAACTATAATTAGTCCATAAAATTAGACATTAGATAGAAGAATGCCTTTTGGTGTGCTCCTAAGAGCTGGATCTGCCACTATCTGACACTCTTTGGCTCTGACGAGGTAATTTGAAGGCAATTTGGAAATGAATAGAAAGTTCAGGCACTTTACCAATTAACTATTCTTATTTTCAAAGCAAAACTTTCCAAGGTGAATTATTAAGGCTTGTCAACACTGCAAAAAGTCTATTGTCTGGGACAAATCAGGTTGATTCATATTTAATTACTTCTGATAAGATTTCAGAGTTCACAATAACACTGTAAGCACACTTAAATATATAGATGGGTTTGAAAACCTTCCAACCTTATACATGGCTCTTTTTGTATTTATTTATTTATTTGGATCAAGGCTTGTCACTGCCTCTGCTTTGCTATGTAAATGCTCTTAGATAAGGTGTTTCTTCACAAGCCATTAATTTGATGAATAATAGTCAGTAGCCTAATCAATCACTTGAAGCCACAGAGCTAAATACAATCCAAAGTTTATTAGATCATGGGGTACGCACAAAGTAAACTGCTGGCATTGGTTGATTCATAGATTTTGGAAGACGGCCTGTCAGATCTCCAAGATGGCGCCAGCGCCTAGGCTAGCATCATCGTCTACTCTAATTAATAAGCAGATGTGTTTATCTACATAGGAGTTTCTGGTTAATTTCTCCAGTCAATTGTTTGGATTGTAAGACAAGGCTTTATCATTTGACAGAATATAAATTACAATGCTTTGAAACACTATGATTGAACCCACTGTATTACAATAATGGCTTGTCTCTGTTTAAGGCTTGCAGATTGAACCCAGGGCACTGGAGAAGTTTATATGCACAAACTTTCACAGTCAAATGAAAATCTGGTATTTTTATTCATGAAGGTCAAATGCACATGAATAAATTCAAGCATTGCTGCCTTCTTTAATTTTGCCAGTATTCTCTCAGATCATTTCCATCAAAATGGCTCAAAGAAAAGTGAGCTTCACATAGAGAAAAAACCTCCTCAGAGCCTGTGACACAAAATATGTAGTTATGCATTCCATGTCATGTGCCTAAACATACCCGGTCGGGTAAGAAACCATTGAGGAAGCGAACAGCATGCTTTTAGTGCTAGAATGACGGGCAGTTGCTGAGTAGAGAGATTCATCCAAATGGGCCAGACGGATAAAAAGACCTGTTCAGTGATAACCCTTTCAAGGAGAGCTCACATAGATTTGATTCCTTCAAGTTACCATGCCTAAAACACCTCATATAGAATATACTCACTACTGGGTGGGTTGTAAACCTGTCGTTAAACACACTTAAAGACTTCTAGCATAAGTAGAAAGATACTTTTTCTTTTTATTTGGTGGCCAAGCATACACCCTAAAAAAACTTCAAGAATTTCAGTGGTTTTCATCTAAAACAACATAAATATTTTAGCATGGAGCTAGTCTGAGTACCAGCCAAAGGTACTTTTCTGCAAGCATTATACATTTGAAAACAACTGTTCTGGCCCAATCTGTGTGGTTGGCTGAATTCTGGCAAACACTGAGGAAATATACTGCACAAAAATGACCCAGAAGCAGCTATTCTAGCCAAAAGTCTTTTCTCCTTAAAGTGTTTATTATGCTTTGATCAATTTTTTTATTAAGGCATGTGCATCAGTTTAGTTTGTAACCAGGCACCGGCTGTGACATTATGAACAATAGTCATGAAAACAGAGAAAACTGCTTACACTCAGTACGGATGACAATTTTTTTTCATGTTTAAATGACCCAATAAAAAGACATCAATAAAAGGAATTGTAGCCAACAGAACAAAACTGACTGAATTACTGCTCTGCAATTATCACTCCAGTGTCAACATGACCAACGATCACTTGAGCAAAGAGACCAGGATGAGGCTTGTGTTTAAATTCTGCTAGCGACTTTTAGCTCAGGTGATGAGACAACGACTAATGTGGATGAAGCTGATAAACAAAATGAGAACTCATTTCCCATTGTAAACTTTAAAAATGGTCAGTAAGGTTGTTTTTTCTAAGTAGATTAGGCTATAAATATAGAGGTAGAACATCTTTCAGTTGAATTGGAATGAAATCTTTAAATGCAATTTAAAGATCCTTCTTTTTGTTGTTTTTAGGAGTAAACACAAAACTTTCAACTGCTAGAAATGCCATGGGCTCTATTATTGTACAGGTGCAAACGTAGCTTAATGGCCATATAAGAAAATCTTATCTGTTTTCATCCAGTTGCTAATTAATCAGCTTGAAATGAACATGCTTATGATGAATTGGGTGGAGAAATGGAACAGATGAGTGCTGCTCATTCAGCTGCATGACAGCAGAGCTGCTTTTGTTGGACGAGTCCAGATAACACAAGAGTGGCCCATATTTACTGCCTTCTGGTCAACATAACACCATAGACTGCCATCAGTTGAGTAGTTTTGTTTCGTTTTTATTGCCTTGATTTAAAGAAAGCACATGCTGTGCAATTTAACCTGCTTTATCTTCAGAAACATTAATGAAATGTAATTGCAGTATAGCGTATATGAAGAGAAGTAAAAAAAAAAGTACAAATAATTAAATTCATGAGACAAGGGGAATAACAACCTATTGATATAAACAAATTTAGTCAGTTACTGTCTGTGGTGTAGCAACAGAATAATCTTGTTATAAAAGAACTTTGCATCAAAATGTTCTTTTGGCAGGCATCTGGGTCTCAAGCAGAAGAGAAGACATTTTTCTCTTTTTTTAATAGGAGAAAGTAGGTAAAGTCTTTTTTTTTTCACTGAGGCAACTAAATACATCTTTTCTAACTGCTGCTCATGCTGTGTCACAAGGCAGTGTAACACAATCAGAGGAAAGAAATATCCACCCTTCTTCACATACACGAGCTCATGTACGTGAAGAAGACGGCCATGATTGGTTAGCGTCACTGTGATTGACAGGGGAGAGAGTATGTCATCCCTCCTGCACAAAGAACAAAAGAGCCAGAGAGCACAAATTTTGTGGCGTCACTTGAAACCGAAAGAAAATAAATAAATAAAATACTACTACTACTACTACTACTACTACTACTACTAATAATAATAATAATAAAGAAAAAAGAAAGAAAGAAATTTTAAAAATTCACAAACATCATACACAAAAAATCAAGAAAGTAAAATATAATTAGATAAAAGAGATTAGATAAAATAAAAAGTACAATGTAAATAGCTGTACAAAATAGAATATTGTAAAATGAAATAAAGTGGATTGACCAGTGGAAGATAAATAGACAAAATACATTATATGAAAATGATACAGTGACTGATGAAATACTGTGATATGAATAGACTGTTATTAGTTATACAGAGTGTTATGAGTATCTATTTTGAATACAGTGCATATTTGTAACTGTGTGCAGTTTTTAGTACAAAAACCAAAAAAGTGTACTGTGTTAAAGAGACAGCTGAAGCAGTAGGTGTTGTACAAAGAGTATGTGTTGTGTAAAAAGTCAGTTGAAGTAGTGGGTGTTACACGTCCAGAAAAAAGTTAGGACAGTATTTCAATTTTTTATACTTCTTCTTCTTTCGGCTTTTCCCTTCAGGGGTCGCCACAGCGAATCATCTCTCTCCACCTATCTCTATCTTCTGCATCCTCAACACTTGCACCCACTAGCTTCATATCCTCATTAATTCCATCCATATACCTCCTCTTTGGCCTTCCTCTTTGCCTCCTGCCTGGCAGCTCCATGTCGAACATTCTCCTACCAATATACTCACTCTCCCTCCTCTAAACATGTCCAAACCATCTTAATCTGGCCTGCCTAACTTTGTCCCCCAAACGTCCAACATGAGCTGTCCCTCTGACGTACTCGTTCCTAATCCTGTCCAATCTTGTCACTCCCAAAGAGAACCTCAACATCTTCAGCTCTGCTACCTCTAGCTCTGACTCCTGTCTCTTCCTCAGTGACACTGTCTCTAAACCATACAGCATGGCCGGTCTCACCACTGTCCTGTACACCTTCCCCTTGATTCTCGCTGATATTTTCCTATCACACAGAACTCCCGACACCTTTCTCCACCCATTCCAACCTGCCTGCACTCACTTCTTTACCTCTTTCCCACACTCTCCATTACTCTGGACTGTTGACCCCAAGTACTTAAACTCCTGTACCTTCTTCACCTCTTCACCCTGTAACCTTACTGTTCCACTTCCCTCCCTTTCATTCACACACATGTACTCAGTCTTACTACGACTGACTTTCATCCCTCTTCTCTCCAGCGCAAACCTCCACCTCTCCAGGTTTTCCTCCACCTGCTCCCTGCTCTCACTACAGATCACAATGTCATCTGCAAACATCATTGTCCAAGGAGACTCCTGTCTGACCTCCTCTGACAACTGGTCCATCACTATAGCAAACAGGAAGGGGCTCAGAGCCGATCCCTGATGCAGTCCCACCTCCACTTTGAACTCCGCTGTCTGACCTACAGCACACCTCTCCACTGTCCTGCTCCTCTCATACATGTCCTGCACCACTCTGGCATACTTCTCTGCTACTCCTGACTTCCTCATACAGTACCACAGCTCTTCTCTTGGCACCCTGTCATACGCTTTCTCCAAGTCTACAAACACACAGTGCAACTCCCTCTGACCATCCCTATACTTCTCTATCAAAATTCTCAGAGCAAAAATTGCATCTGTTGTGCTCTTTCTGGGCATGAAGCCATACTGCTGCTCACAAATTTCCACTGCGTTCCATAACATAGCTTCCATTACTCTTTCCCATAGCTTCATTGTATGGCTCATCAACTTTATCCCCCTATAGTTGCTGCAACTCTGCACGTCACCCTTATTCTTAAAGATCGGCACTAACACACTTCTTCTCCATTCCTCAGGCATCCACTCACTCTCTATAACCCTGTTTTTTAACAAACTAGTTAAAAATTCCACTGCTGCCTCTCCTAGACACTTCCAGACCTCCACCGGGATGTCGTCAGGACCAACTGCCTTTCCACTTTTCATCCTCTTCAAAGCCTTCCTGACTTCATCCTTTCTAATCTTATCTACTTTCTGTTCCACAGAGTTCACTCCTTCTACTCTTTTTTCCCTCTCATTTTCCTCATTCATCAGCTCCTCAAAGTACTCCTTCCATCTCCTCTGTACACTCTCCTCACTTGTGAGCACCCTTCCATCTCTATCCTTAATAACTCTAACTTTCTGCACATCCTTCCCATCTCGATCCCTCTGCCTAGATAACCTGTACAAGTCCTTCTCTCCTTCTCTAGTGTCTAACCTAGTGTACAACTCATCATATGCCTTCTGCTTGGCCTTAGACACCTCCCTCTTCACTCTGTGCTGTGACTCCTTGTATTCCTGTCTATTCTCTTCAGTCCTGTCCATGTCTCACTTCTTCTTGCCTAACCTCTTCCTCTGGATACTATCCTGAACTTCCTCATTCCACCACCAAGTCTCCTTATCTTCTTTCCTCCTTCCAGATGGCACACCCAGCACCTTTCTCCCTGTCTCCCTGATCACTTCTGCTGTAGTTTCCCAGTCATCTGGCAGCACTACCTGACCACCCAAAGCCTGCCTCAACTTCCGTCTAAATTCCTCACAACATTCTTCCTTTTTCAGCTTCCACCACTTGGTTTTCTTCTCTATCTCTATCTTTGACCTCTTCTTCTTACAGACCATCAAAGTCATCCTACACACCACCATCCTATGCTGTCTGGCTACACTCTCTCCCACTACCACTTTACAGTCACTAATCTCTTTCAGATTGCCTCTTCTACATAGGATGTAGTCTACTTGTGTTCTCCTACCTCCACTCATGTAAGTCTGAAAATAAGTGTTGACCACAGCCATGTCCATCCTCTTAGCAAAGTCCACTACCATCTGTCTTTCTAGGTTCCTTTCCTTAACTCCAAACTTGCCCATCACCTCCTCATCACCTGTGTTCCCCTCACCAACATGTCCATTAAAATCCGCTCCTATCACCAATCTCTCACCTGTGGGAATACTCTCCATCACCTCATCTAATTCACTCCAGAATCTCTCTTTCTCCTCTAACTCACAACCTACCTGTGGGGCATAACCACTAACTTCAGACTCATCACTCTGTCTGACACTCTCTTCACCTCCAGAACATTCCTCACAAACTCCTCCTTCAGGACCACACCGACCCCATTTCTCTTACTATCCACACCATAATAAAACAGCTTGAATCCTGCTCCTATACTACGAGCCTTGCTACCCTTACACCTGGTCTCCTGTATACACAGTATATCCACCTTCCTTCTCTCCATCATATCAGCCAGCTCTCTACCTTTCCCTTTCATAGTACCAACATTCAGAGTTCCTATTCTCAGTCCTACACTCTTACCTTTCCTCTTCTCTATCTGTCTGTGCACTCTCCTCCCTCCTCTACTTCTTCGACCAACAGTAGCCCAATTTCCACCGGCGCCCTGTAGGTCAACGGCGTCGATGGCGGTCGTTGTTAACCCGGGCCTCGACCGATCCGGTATGAAATTCAGAGTACTGAATTTGTATTGTTTCATTACAGTAACATTTTATAGTTTGTAGAAAACAGCAACATGTCTAACACAAGTTATTAAAACATTTTTATTCCTTCATTTTCAGGAACTGATTTATCCTGGTTATAGGTACAGTGGCTCTGTATCCTATTCTGGGAACTCTGGAGTATATTCTGCAATATAACACACACACACACACACACACACACACACACACACACACACACACACACACACACACACACATTCATACACTAATTCACATACAGCGGAAAGTAATCAGTCCCTCTATCAGAACTAAATCAAACCAAACACACACACACACACACATACACACACACACACACACACACACACACACACACACACACACACACACACACACACTGTAAATGATCAATATTTAAACAGAATTATAGAAAAAAATCTAAAATGGAACTGAGCCATTAGCTAATATAAGCACAATCCAAGAAAGCTCAAAAGATCATAAGACAGAATACATTGTACAGATACAAATTCTGCTGCTAGACAGACAGTTATTTTCAGCCCTGAAATACCGATGTGAAATCTATTAGCGAAATGTAATCATATATCATTTTGAAAATATTTCTCCTGTGTGAAGGAAAAGTCTTTTGTCAGTAAGCCCTGTCTAACATGACAGAGCACTGATATGGAATTAAAAAGACATCTTTTTGAACATCTAATCCATTTTTTTTCACTCTATGACTACAAGGCTTCAACAGCTCCTCTAAAGCATCTTATCTGTCTGTAGGCTGAGCATTAGACCCTCATAACCTTGAAGTATGGGACTTGCAGTGATCTTCGCTCACCTCTGGATCAGGCTCACTAAATCCACCTTCACGTCCGAGTAGCCTTCATGCTTCCTTGCACGTCTCAAAGCATCCACTAATCATTCCGGTCATTCACGTGTCATTCAAGCCAAAGATTTTCAATCAGCTGGAGCTAAATGGGACTGCAGAAAGCTGAAAGCTGTTATGGAAACATTTACACTGTGCCGTAACACATATCTGCCTTCCCCTCATCCTAATTACCCACCTCAATCTTCCTTATTAGGCAATTAAATAAGTAATTAGGCTTTGGTATGGCTTGAAGAGAGGTGGTTAAGAGAGCTAAAGGTGTTCAAATTCTCTGATAGCTGGAGAGGATAATTTAGTAAAATTGCAGCAGTCTGTAATAGAGACATAGAAGGAAAGTCATACTCTTTGTTATATAAGACTCCTGCTGAGGTTGCAAATAACTTTTTCCATTTTTCCATTAACCTGCCATGCAGGGGATATATTTTAAACTGTCATGGAACATTATAAATACGTTATAATCAAGGTGCTTGTTGCCAAGAGACAGGCTTACTACTGAGGCGAAGCAGGGGATATGATTCGGGATTGTTTTGTAATCGGTAATTGTGATATAATGATGTTCATAAAAGTCAATGAATTTGGCATTAGGATTCTTCCATATTTAACCGATCCAGACATCAAATGTACACGTTTCTTAGCTTCTTTTAATCATTGTATTGGCCACCAGCGGGTCTGGTGAAAAACAGGATTGAATTGTGAACATGCATTTTTCTTGGTTCTGTCTGAAAACTACTATCTAGTTACACTCTGAAATTAAATATACCGAGGTAGCAGCAATTGAAATATGTTTCTACACATATTAATATGGATTGATTGACTGATGGTAGATCATGCCATAAATAAATAAATGTCAATTTTTGAATACCACCATAACCCTGAAATTAATTCCCTTAATTAGCCCTACATTGTGGAACACACAGTCCTGTTTTATCAGAAAAGGTAGACCACAATAATGTCATGATCAGTGGAAATGACCTCTGTATCAAGTTGCACCCAAAATTTTTATTCTGATATAACCTTAAAAGTTCATCAAGGCAGCACGACATATTATTTTCCATGCCACGGTATGTAAATGTGTCTGACACATTTACATACCGTAAATCGGTCGTACATCAGTGTTTATGTGAATTGTTTTAAGGGCTTTGTGCTTTAAAGAGTTTATAGATTATTGTACATCCATTCTATACAACATACTAAGTGTAATAGTACACTTTTTGTGTGTGATAGGGTTGAGATTAGGACAAGCTAAAGGTCTAAAAAAGCCCAGAGTTTCATCAGCAATGGAAAATACACAGTTGGATAGAAGTCAAGCACAGAAAAATATAGATTCTGTGCAGTCTGAGATATTCTGGGAAGACAAAAAGGATGATGCAAAATATAGTTTTGTGGGCCAGATTTTGTGGCAGCCATGTTCCCTTGGTATTTTATCACAGACAGTTTCATGAGGTTTTCTTATAAAAAATATGCTTAAGCAAGCTTTGATGAAAGGTTATTAACGGTTTACTAAAGATGAAGGTTAGGGTAAATAGCAGGTTTAGTTGTTTTAGATTTTCTTACAGCTCCATTATGAGCTGTAAGAAATATGACATATGTTACTTGAAATAAGTTTGACAAGCCTGTGCTTTCATGTTCACCTTTGACATGTCCATTAGTGCTAAATGATGGCAATATTGTTTTCCATTTACGACATAAAAAGTAATTACAGTCACTTAAAACATGACACCTGAAGTTCTTTTGCCTGACATTAACAGTGAAATAATCACCCACTCAGCTTGGGGAGCTGTATAAGTGTAAACGTGCAAGTAAAAAAAAAAAAAAAAAAAAAAAAAAAGGAAAATTAAAGGTTATTGAGACACCTGCCACATTGCTTTTTTTCATTCTTCAGTACTGAAGTCTGTGTGTTTTTGTGATGTCTGGAGAAGTACAGACCTAATTTCCTATTTTATTTTAGTGAGAATAAAAGCAGGGGTCCAGCTAATGGAACCGGGCTATTGTGAAACAAACACAAATGTGACATGTAGTTATTGCAAGGTCTACTGCAGCAAGGACTACCACAGACAGAAAGTGTCAAACACACTGTGTAGCTGTGAATTCATTGCTGCATATTTTTAAAGGAAGTGATTCATATGTGATGCAATGTAAGTGACTCAATTTCATCTCTGGAGTTGCAAACAACTGTCTTATTGGTTGGAGAATCGATTCATAAAATATGGGCAGATTATGGGCAGACAACTCAAATCAGGCTTGACACAGGTCACCATTGCTCTATAGCAACCCAGCCACCTTATCTGTTGGTTTACATGGACAATCCTGAAAAATGAATACACAACATCATCATTGCATGCATATTTCATGGCATGATGGCTATATACACTAGGATGTAGTATCTTTGCAGCATTTTGCTCATCAACCTTGATTTGGATCTAGAAAACCCAAGTCCTGCATGCTTGATTACAACGTCTTTACGATTGGCAGTATTTTATCTAGTGCAGTGCTTGTAGCTTTGTGGCAAGTCATTAGACTCGGTCAGTGCTTTCATATCTGTGTTGGAATAGAGATGTGATTTAAAAAAGGCCATAAAAAGATGTCTAGGCAACAGTGTCTGCTCTCAGAAAATAGGCATGCACGGCTCTTCGAAAATTTGTTAAGAGTAAAAAGTTTTGCGTTTAAACTGACTTTCAAAAATGTATAAAAACTTTGACAGTTCTGACGTGACTAGATACCGAATCGTAATATTCATTTTAAGGTCTCAAAGTTGTATTGAAATTTGAAATGCAAACTTGTCTGAAAATCACGTGAGCACATTTAGGTGTATTTGAATTTATTTTCTTAAGCAAGACAGAATATCAAAAGAGGATGGATGTATTATTTACGGGGCCTTTTTATAGGCTACCCACATCAGGCCACAAAGTGAAATGAGAACATGGCAAGTTCCACTTGCAAGTTCTTCCCTACCGGTCCAGAAGGTAAGGAAAGTTTAAAATTTGTCTGCACACCCAGAGAATGTAAAAAAACAGAAAGACGGTTGCAGTTGAAAACCCACAGAGAATGGTCAAAATCAAAGTCTGTCAAATCTAATTAATGTTACATGCAGAAGAACAGCATGGGCTTTCCAAACACAAGACATCACTAAAGTTCCGGACTGGAAGTACAGCTGTACTGCTATAATTATATTCATATACTGAATTTGTGCATCTGATGATGATATATCCTATATACAGCATTCAGATTAGTTAAAGTTGCCAGCAAACCAGAATATATTAAAGGGTTTCTGAAACCAAAAATGAAAACTCAAACACTCATAAATCAAGGGGCTGTGCAATTATGCTGTGTTTCCCTAAAGCTCTGAGCAAAAGTGAAATGCGTATGACAACTTCAGTAAGAAAACTAAGTGAGCAATTATACTTTCTCTGTAAAAGAGAGCAATTATGCATTACTTTCATGTAGTCTAGTTTGAATGCATTACATGGATTTAGAAGGCTTTTCTTTTCAGAAGTCTTTGTATGGCAAAAAAGGAAGAAAATGTGGCTTTGTCTACAGTATAAAGCGTTCTTATACTGTTTGAGGTCCTTGATACCACAGATCATCTTTAACAGCTTAAAAGCATACATAACATGGTTCTAATAGTGTTTTTGTTTCTTTAATATAATTTCATGAGAACAGATTATACGCATGATACTGATTTAAAGATATGTTTTAGATATTCTCACATGAACAGTAGAGTCTTAGAACACCTGGCTAAGTAAATTAGCAATTTGCAAAGAATACATTTTTCATATATAGATAATTACTTACATTTTTTGGGGGGATTTACTGATTATGGAACATCTGACAGAGAGTTCTTGCAACTATAAACACCAATTCCTTAAAAAAAGAAAAATAACAAAAAACACAACTTGTTACTGAGAACACTGTCTTGAAGACTTTCCATTTTTGGGAAAACTTACTGAATATTAACAAAACAGTGACACTGGAGACTCCTTCCATGAATGTTGAATAAACATGTTACAGAAAGCACATAGACCTTATCTATTTCCTTCATTAAATAATAATAAAATAATATCTGTTTATTATTAGACATAGATTCATACATGTCTATGCCAAATTGTTGCTATTATAAAACCAATAATTTTAACAAACATCTATTCAATTCAATTCAATTCAATTTTATTTGTATAGCGCTTTTAACAAAGAGCATTGTCTCAAAGCAGCTTTACAGAACATAAGAAACAATAAACATACAAACAAACAGTCCTAGATGTTAGACAAAATTTTCCCCATTGAGCGAGCCTGAGGTGACTCAGGCGACTGTGGCAAGGAAAGACTCCCTTAGATGGTATTAGGAAAAAACCTTGAGAGGAACCAGACTCAAAAGGGAACCCATCCTCATCTGGGTGACACCGGAGAGTGTGATATGAACAATGTCCTTTCTGCATTAGTTGTGTGATGCAGATACAGCATGTGTAGAATGTTATGTGTAAAATGTCCACATAGGGTTGGCAGTGCTGCTTTGATTACTCCAGTCCTCAAAAAGCAGAACCCAGCTGGAGCCGGTCTATCTCTGGATGCCACCGAAGCTGGCACAATCTCTGTGTGACTCGGGGATGGGTAGAAGAAGGGAAACAAATGGAAAGGAATTAGTGTAGCTGCTATTCATAATATTAGCAGGCACTAGATGATAATGTGCATTTAATCGAATGTATTGTGTATCTGTGGCAAACAGTCCAATACACGAGGCAAAACTGGAAAACAAGAAAAGGTCGGGTGATCAGCAAACGGATTATAACAGGCTAAGTCAAGAACACGGAAAACAGGAAACAGAAGCGATGCGAAACATACGAGCTAAACATGAAACAAGCTATGGCTATGGCTTTGGCTATGGCTTTACCTTTAGCTATGATATAACGAACAACACAAAACTGAAAGGCTTGGTAAAGTGAGAACACAAGGACACAACAAGGATACTTTGCACTGAGTATGTGACATATGAGAGTTTAAATACTGGAGCAAATCAAAGGGGAAACATAGATCACGTGAGAATCTTTAGGACACAACCGGGGAACAACCAATAACAAGACAGGGTGGAGACAAGACATAAATCAAAAAAGATCTATGTTAAAGTAAACAAACAACGACCAAAGTGAAACATAAGCAGAAACTTGGATACCGGTTGGCAAGTTCGCTCAGCACCAAAGCACGATACGGAGATTCAAGACAGATAACATATGAGAGTGAACTTATTAATATAAACCTGGGATTTGAATTACTGTCTGCACAATTGTCCGCGCTGCAGTTAGATATATTTAACACCTTCTTACCATTCAGCTTTGAGAATTCACCATGTGGCATAAAACAGCTTTATGTGCTACTTTAGAGACTTTACACCAGACTGTCACCAGATTGCCTACATTCTAATGTTTATTACATAATCTATCGGCTATAAAATTTCACTTTAATGGAATAATCCAGCATTATGCCCACTGTTTTTAGAAGATGATATATTTGCTTTGATAGGAAATGTGTGTTGTGAACATTAAATATGACCACCAAGCAATATCTGCTGACATCTCTTGAAAATCAGTTTACTGGTTAGTGAGTTTAAAATGCATATGTTAATTTAAGGTCTATATTACAAATTCTCCCTTTGTGCCTTGTACTTTTGTTTTAGCTGGGTCTCCTCCCCTCCTTGATTAATTTGTCTTTTGTACTTTGTTGTGCCTGTGTACCTTTGAAGCTTTCAGGTGTTACTTAGCTCAATTTCTCTAGTTTCTGGGTTTATTTTCCATTTTCAGCCCCTTGTCTGTGTTACTGTTTAGGATTATAGCTATTCCTGTGGTAACCCTGACTGTGGTGACCCTGTTTCAAACTATTTTGATGATTTCCGAATTGGCACAATCTTGATCTGCATGTTACATAAATCACTAAACATTTAGTGACTAGTCATAGTAAAAAAAATGTAAAGCCTTTTAAAGCCACAGATTTCATTTTTTATCAGTATCAGTTTCTTGATGTAATGATGTAGTACCCTAGTTCAGTGTGTTATGTGAAAGTAAGGAGCAATGTGTCTGAATTTCTGGGGATGCTGATGCTAATCTGTGTAAGGAAGCCTATCTGAACTGATCAGATTCATTAGCTGTTACTGGCAATGGGCCACCCGCAGTGGGCACAGGTGGAGCTCATGAACTAATGGCTCTCCTGCCAGGTTAAATAGATGTGTGAGAACAGTCTGAGGAGACAGCTCAAAGGTAATAAGAAAGCAGTAGAAAGCAAGGAGAATGACATGAACTGCCTGTAAATGTGAATGTGTGTGTTTGTTATTTTCACCCTGTCAAGTTTTTGATTTCATTTGAAGTTATGCTTTTGGGTAAGAGAAAATCTTCACCTTATATCATCCCTGTTCTGCCTTTTGTATAACTTCAGTGACTCTGCTGTTCTCGGATCAGTAAGTAAACAATGATTTCCAAAGGCCATTGCCACAGTGATATGTTTAATAAGAGCATATATCAGATGGGTGACAAATTAAACCGCTGACTCTGTTATGCTGTAGGGGTCATGTTGCCTCTGTGGTTTTGGTTCATTTGTTCAGTCAGCATCAAGGATCAGTGCAAATCAATACAAAGTTACAAAGACTAATCACCTTTATCCTATGATGGAATATTTCTATCCTGATGGGAGCAGTCTCTTCAAGGATGACCCTGTCCCCATTCACAGAGCATAAGGGCTCGAAGAATACTTTGATCAGAGTGAAAAATGATCCTAAGTCATATGCAATGGTATTCACAGCCTCCAGACCTCAACCCAATTAAACACTTATGAGAGATTTTATTTTGAAGCGACAGGTAAGACAGCGCTCTGCGCGATCATTATCAAACTTTAATTGAGAAAATATTGCTTGAAAGAATGGTGTTTAGTTTAAGTACAGTTCCAGAGTCCAGAGACAGAATAGGTGGAGAATTTAATTCAATTATTGTTAGAAATGGTGCACTTTCATGTTTTATTCCTGTGATTGATACGTATACTGCTTTAGAAATCTGATGTAATTACAGTTACCATTAAAATAAATTGAAACTAAATGAATACACTTTACTAAACCCATTGTATTTCCAAGAAGCTTGTACATTTACAGCATTTGGTAGACACCCTTATCCAGAGTGACATGTTTTATCTCATGCTTTGCAACTGAGCAATTGAGTGTTAAAGGCCTTGCTTAGGGGCCCAACAGTGGCAGCTTGGTGGACTTGGGATTCGGAATAACAACCTTCTGATCATTAGTCCAACACCTTTATATTTAAAGGTGTTTACATTAATAATTATTAATAATTATATGTAATTACATTTACAATTAATAGTAATGTAATTACATTTATAATTATATGTAATTACAATTACAATTAATAATTACATTGGTAATTATATGCAGAGATAGAAAATGTATATGAATAAATATTGAGAATGTATAAATGTCTGAGTTCATATATAATGGACTGAGTTTTACAAAACTGTCAGAGCTCAAAGATCATCATTATATGGCAGAGCAGGTATCAGATTGAACACTTTCTCTACCAATTAAGGTGATTGAAACTTTACTATGCTTTCAGGAAACTAGGCTTATAATGAACAGACCTGTCCTTTATCCCTAGTGTTCAATGAACTGATCATTTCATTGAAGTTAAATGGGATGCATTTTATAGCTAGTTAATTCAACAAGGATGACGTTGCTCGGTGACTTTCTGATTAGGAACCTGCTTTTCTGACAGGAAAGCTGAAATATGTAAATGTCTTTCAGTGCCTGGCAAAGCTCATTTCTTCACTATCTCCTCTTCCTCTTCCTCCTCCTCACTGTTTTGTCATGCTGCCACTCTTCTGCGTTTCTGTGCTTGTCCTACTCACTAAAGTTACCTCACATCTGTTGCTTGAAGAACTGGCACTGATAAAGTGGGTTTGTTGGTTCCCCCTACTGTGTGATACCTGTGGATGAAACAACAGAGCCCTGGCACTTTAGGTTTGTTTTGGCTGGGAATGCTCATTTGTTTTCATGCATATGTCTCTCTAAGTAGGACAGTCAAAACAGATGAATAGTGCACACATCCAAGACTGTTTCATTTTCATCTTCACATAATAGCCTATTTATATTTTTTTATTTATGAAAGGCTGTGGGGATGAACATAAATAAAGTGTAAGCAAGAGAGCCGCCTTCGTGAGAGAACAATGCAAATTGTTTGAACTATAAAGCTAAGGATGATTAGACGGTGCGGGGTGTATTCAGAGTCTGTGACTTAAGTTCTAAAATTACATCACTATTTATACAATAATTCAATATATTTCAATATTTACACTTCAGAAATGGGATTTTTTCAATAGCATCTAGACCACAGCTTTCAAACAAAAGCACTTGCCTTTAAGTCTTGGGGATAGAAAATGCAGTTTGAAGAAGCAGATCGCTTTTTTTTCCTCTTCGCTGTGAAGTGTTATATAATGTAAAACTAAAACATTATGAAACAATTTAAATAAAAAATATATAATATATGAAAGGCATGTTCTAAAACCATACAGTATAATAGTCGCATACAGTATATTGCTAGAGGAATAGTGGAAGCTCTTGAATTATTAAATTCAAGTTTGGTGTCATTTAATTTCATTTATGGCTTACACCATTACATTATTTGGCAACATATACAATAATATTTGCAGCAATGCAGAAAATAATTCATCCTATCATCCATGAGTTCATGAGTTTGAATCCTGACAATTCCACAGCCATTTGTTGCTGTGAACCAACGTAGCATATTTGCATACTTGCTCTCCATTATAGTGACACTAACCAATCATAAGAATTTATTGAGCTTATACATGGTATATGTATGTATAGAAGAGGGTAGATGCTTTTCTCTGAGTGCCTTACACTGCTCTGTGTCACAGCATGAGCACAAAAAATATAATTAGATGGCTTCCTATGTCTCAGAGCAAGCATGTGTTAGCCCTCCCAGGTTGGTGGTTGTTGTATGACGGGGCAGTGTTGCCAACTCAGAGACTTTGTCACTAAATTTAGTGAATTTTTTCCCCCATGTAACAACTAGTTGAGTGACTTTTCGAGCAAACTTTAGTAACTGTCTCTGGCTGATATTGTCGCTGCTGTTATACAAGTCGAGAGAGCAGGTTCTCTGGACACACCGTCAGTACATAAACCCTGACTGTGTTGCATATTATTCCCAATGATGAATTATTGATTGCCCCTGTTTCTCAACAGCCGATCATTGATCACCATAATTTCCTTCATGACTACTGACCATTCACACCTACTTTCTCCATCACTGCATCTTTTTGTCTGTGTTCTTGATAGAAGGTAAAGTAAAGCACTTTCATCTAGAATGACTTTGTATTCTTTAAAATGATTTCCCTTCATTGGAGGTAACAAATCTGCTTCAACATGACAATGCCCCTGTACACAAGCAAAGCTCCATAAAGACAATGCTAATGAGGAAGAACTTGACTGGCCTGGAGCCCTGTCCTCAATCCCACTGAATACTTTTGACCTTTTGTGGCTGAATGGGCACAAATCCCCACAGCCACAACTTGTTAGGACAGCAAAAGGGGGACTAGATTTTTGGACCTGCCCATGATTTTGAAATGGGCAGATTTGGGTGTGATAATCAGGTGTCCAAATACTTTTGGTCATGTAGTGCATTTTTACGTTTGTGCATGGTGATCAAATATGACAAAACATGACTTCTTTTTATAAGAAAAAAATATTTAAGAAATGAATTCTACTGTAATCAATCTATCAATTCTAATAAAACTCTATACTATTTGATGATATTGTAAGCAAAAATCTTCCTTTTTATGTACATTTATTTGTAATATATTAATAATTATGGTTAATAAAATGACATTCATGTAAGATGCATATTAATAAGTGTTTTAATAATAGTGTATGATGTGTTGTAATGTATAACGTAAATCAAGCATATCATGTTAGTAAATTAATAAGTGTATAACATGATCTACTTTAGTGATTTCTAGCAACTTCTTAGGCATGCTTTCCTCTGAAATGAGTTACCAGGGAGAGCTAGCTGGAGGGAGGGAATTGGTAGGTGACCAAATGAAGGAGAAAAAAAAAGAATGGATTGGGGAAAAATCTAGATCTAAAATCTAAATGCTATCAGCATTTGGGGTGCATTTGTCAGGTTTGTGTGACACTGCAAGTATAGTTTGTGTTTAAATACCAGTTTTAGTGAAATACCACTTGCTCGTGTCAGCATGTCTCTTCTACGGTGGTAAAATCTCATTTCTAATGGAGCACTGCATTAAGCAGCTGTGACATCTACAGATCCAGTTTGACATTTTTGAAATTAGTCTATCCATGTTCACCAGGGGAGAAACTCTCCTGCTCATCTGTTATTGTGCAAATGATTGTGTAGTCAATATCAGCTACATGTAAGCCCTTTGGGAACACTTCCATGCCATTACCTTCTATGCAGGCATCTTCCCAGTGCCAAGACAACACTCGTCACTATTATCGCTCTCTGAATACGGACTACCATTAATTTCTTACTGAGAGGCTACCATACATGTTCATGCGATAGACTCTCTTATTTATATCAAGCCCGGGGAAAGGTTTCTTTACAGCTCATTAATCAAAACGTAAGTGTTTTAAGGGCCCATGGACTAATTATTTTAGATCTGAATAGAATAGATCTATAGAAGAATCTTGGATCAGTCATCAAGCTCTGTGTTATAATGGAGTCCAGGTCTTCTTGGTGTAGACTTTTTTTTATTTATTAACAATGCGGAGTGAACATGCTATAGGATTCACTGGGAATTTTTCATGCATTGAAAACGCTGGGTGTGCTATGCCACAGGGTACGCATTCCTCATTCTCTGTAAGCACAAGGAAAGCAGGAGAGGGAGACACAGTGGTGTGACAACCTGAGTAACTCTTGGGGAAAAAATTTTTTTAGAAGGCTTAAAAAGGTAACGCTAAACCCACACTGAAACTTTCCCTGTCCATAGCTTATCATGTAAGTAGGATTTGGTAAATTTCAGTATTTTGCCATGTGACCCTATGTTGCTTGGGGATGTTGTTCTTATTTCTTATTAGACGATGTGTATAGAAAAGCAAAGCGATAAATATCTCAGGCATCTCAGAAAACAAATAAAAATAATGACAATAGTGCATACTTTGTTTAAGACATGCCATATAGACCTACATACTTTATGTTAATATACATTATTCACTGTCATATGGGCATTTGACAAAGGCATATGGTTGATTTTATTTCAATGATAAACATAAAGATTTACATTTAAGGTACATCCTTATCTATAAAAACTCCCAGAAGTTAATGCCTATGTATAGACCTAATTCTGAATCAATATGTATTGTTAATAAAAATTGTTTTTACCTGAATAAGAAGCTTTCATATCTCTGTCTACTTATGAGTTTTAAGAAAAGTCTCCTGGATGCAGCTCCTTATAAAGATGATTGAGAAGATGCCAAACATGTGCATTGACCTTAATCAAGAATGCTGTTAAAATTTTAAGAAAAAAATGTAAGATGTATTGAACTTCAATGTGTTAAACTCATGCAAATAGTTCATTACAGCTACTAATATGCTCATGCTGATTATCTGTTTAAGAATGAAGTGTAATTTAGTATGCTTATTATATCTACCTTCAAAGAAAAATCCTAATAATCACCTGCTGCAGTAATTGAGACTGCAAATGATTATAAAAATAACAAACCGAGACAGAAACTGAGCAGAGAATTCAAAGATTGCTTCTTTCCTCCAGTTTGTTTCTGTTTCATAAGTGCTACAGTGGCAATGTGTCAAAAAGCATCATAAAAAAGCCTGCAGGAAAGCAAAAAAAAATAAAAAATCTAGGCTGACTCAGCACTACACACACACATGATTTGAACTTTTCTTATTTCTCATTTGATGGCTACTGGAACAGAAAAGCTACAGATTAGGGGCAGAGTACTGGAAGGCTGATTTTCTCTATAAAAAGTTTATGGTTTAGGATCCTATGATACAAGTGCTTTGACGAGTTTAGAACAATATGCTAGAACTTGCTCTTACTGAACACAATGTTCTGATTTGTGGCATAGCCACAATGAATTTCAGCTGGGATGAGGAAATAAGCTAAAATCACAGTGTGTTCTATACAACAAATTAAATAAAAAAATTAAATTGGTGAATGTGACAAATGCTCATTCATTTTAACTGGATGCCACACAGTATTAGAAGCAATTGCTGATAATCATTCATTCATTCATTGTCTACCGCTCATCCGAACTATTCCCGGGTCACGGGGAGCCTGTGCCTATCTCAGGTGTCATTGGGCATCAAGGCAAGATACACCCTGGACAGAGTGCCAACCCATCGCAGGGCACACACACACAGGACAATTTAGAAATGCCAATCAACCTACCATGCATGTCTTTGGATTGGGGGAGGAAACGGGAGTACCCGGAGGAAACCCCCGAGGCACGGGGAGAACATACAAACTCCACACACATGGCGGAGGTGAGAATCGAACCCCCAACCCTGGAAGTGTGAGGCAAACATGCTAACTGTTAACCACTAAGCCACCGTGCCCCCCTGCTGATAATCAGAATTTGTAATTTAATTATTTAAAACACCATCAACTAATCCTGCCATATTAATAACATAATAAACTCATGAAATAAAATATGTTCAAGGCAGTTCCACTAAAAATGATTAAAATAGCATGATAGTAATAGCAGAAAGGGATATGTTATAGAATTAAATTAAAACTATTCTTCTTTTTCTTATCCTGCAATAGAAGTAGAAGCAGTACTTCTTTTCAACATGAGGTTAAGATGTGGCTAGTTGACTGTTAGCTTTAAAACAGAAATGGGAAAAATGCATGAACCTGATTGACTAATGGTATTCTACATTCAATCACCTATAGGAACCAAAAAGTGTGATTAAACAAACTATTGGACATGTACAGTATGTTAAACATTACTATAGTGCCATTGCTGTGTGAAACAAAAAAAAATGTCTGTATATAAAATCGTGTGTATGTAGGTGTTATTTTAACCTTCGACAAAAAACATACAAGAATTCGGTTCTGCTGGGAATCCTTAGATCCAGGCATTCATGTAGATGTTACTTTGACAGATACCACCTACTGAAACACTGGCAGATGTATTCCCTAATGGCAGTGGCCTCTTTCAGCAAGATAATGTGCCCTGCCATACTGCAAAAATTGTTCAGGAACAGTCTGAGGAACATGATAAAGAGTTGAAGGAGTTGATTTGGCCTCCAAATTCCCCAGTTTGTTCAAGCAAACAGGTCTGATCCATAGAGGTTCCATCTCACAGCTTACAGGACTTACAAGGATCTGCTAATGTCTTGGAGCCAGTTTAGAGGGCCTGCATGCACCCCTCAATGAATCAGAGCCGTTTTGGTGGCACAAAATGGCTACAAAATATTATGCAGGTGGTTTTAACGTTATGGCTGATCAGTGTAAAAGTATTCCCTTAAATCAACCAGTGTGGTTGATTTGGCACCAACAAAGAGCTTGGTCTCATCCTCAATCAAGACACTTTTTGCATAAAATACTGTAGTTAAGTGAAAGGAATGGTTAGATGTGAAGCTAATTTATAGTGCTAGGAGAAATTATTTCTTTTTGATGCAGTCAGTGCGCTGTCCTTGAAGGATGTGCAACTAATTGGAACATTCTCACATGTTCATAAAATATTACTGTCTGGAGAAATAGGATGGCAAAAATATTTACTTGTCAAGTCATATGCTGCACATCCATGCTTTCATTTAAAAGTCAGGAAGCATTCAAGCACATTAATACACAGCACTTTGGTGGCCAATATATTCACAGACAGCTAATATTTGACCTGGGACTGGAAATAAGAAGTAAAGAAATGAAAGTCTATTCAAGAGGAACAAGGGGCAGAATTATTCACACTACCTGCACACAAACATAAAGCCTGTGTTGTGGCAATGAACAATTATCGCAGCTGAGATTCAGACATGGGCTGTAATTCAGAGACATATAATAACTGAAATAATCTTGTGACCTGCTGCCTAACTTCATCAGAAAAAAAAAATCTTATCATAATAATGGAAATCATTTTGGTTCCTGCTAAAAACAAGAACAATTCTGGTACTGAATTTATCAGTGCATTAGGATAATCATTCCTCTTTCCTAATCATGCTGAATGTATATAGCACATTACTGATTATCTATCCATCCATCAATTGTCTGTAGCGATTATCCTACACAGGGTTGTGGGGAGCCTGAAGCCTATCCCAGGGACTCTGGAAAACATTCATTTATAAGCAAAAGCAACCTCTTGGGCCCATAATCGTTAAGGTCAATGTATCAGATAAGAGGCAGCAACTAATAATATAATAAAATGGGTTTTAATTTAAGAAACAAGCTGCCATAAATAAACAGATCAATATATAAACTGAATAAATCAGTGAAGCTAGATTAGTGAAGTCATTAGTTGTCCCTTAAAACTGCCATTATTCATGTTCTCTGTACTTCAAGTGATCGAAAGCAGCAGTGTTTAGACACATTACACACACTAAATGTTTGACCTAAGCTATTTTTATAACCATTTTCTTTATGTTCTGGTTTTAATTAAACCTTACTGAAAGGTCACAGGAAATGTCAGGAGGCTAATGAATGCTTTGTTTTTGATCAAGTATCTCATTAGCTATAGAATCTGCAAGCCAAGCCAAAATGCAAGGCTGTATATATGAAAAAGTTCAGTCTTGTTGTTCACTTCCTTTTCTTTATATTAGGTGTATTTGACCTGAGCTCATTAGAAATTTAAACAGATTCACTTGATTGAGGGAACAAATAACCACCTGTGATAGTATGCTTCAATACCTGCAGACTTTTCTTTGACACTACTCACTTCCTGTTAATGTCCTGGTGTAGCATGCAGCATAGAGGTTCAAGGATCACCAACACATTTTGGCAAAGTCTTACAAGCTGACTATTTTTTGTATGCTCTGAGCTTTGTTATTTTTAGTCTGACTGCTTTACTGAACGCTTGGTATTGCTTTGGATTACTGCTTTAAGTATGTCTTTAGGACTGGTTATATTGGATGAAGGATTGTGTGTTCACCCTTGCCTGTTTTGCCTCATGCACACAGATCCACAACACTATTGCCCAATATTATCCAGAAAGGGCCGGTGTCTGTGCAGGTTTTCATTCCAACCAAGCAGAAGCTATGTCTGATTCCACCTGTTTATACAACTTATCTTGGCTTTCAGTAGACTCAGGTATGGCTTCTGCTCGGTTGGAATGGAAACCTGCACCCACACCGGCCCTTTCTGGATAATATTGGACACCCCTGTCATAGTCTAAAGCTTTATGCAAATTGAGTGTGAGAGTATACATTTTTTTTCTGTAGATAAGATCCACTTTTTCACATTTTAATTAATTATTATTTTTTTTAATACAGTATATCACTATTTTGTCAAAGATTGGTCTTACAAATTGCTCATTTGTTAGAATTTACACAATGAAAGTATGTATTTTTGTAAATGGTTAGGTTCATTGATTTACAACATTATTTGTATGAAATAAACATTATAATTTTTCAGGTTTTTTATGATAGAGGATTAGCAGTATGTGTAGCAGTATGACAGCAGAATGTGTGATGCATTAATTCCTCAGTAGGAATGGCTATTTGAAAGTGAAGAACAGGAACTTCCTCGTCTCCTCCTGAGACAGGTGTCTACTTCCCATGTGAATGAGTAATGTAATGAATTCCCTGACCAATCTCTGACTAAAATATAAAGCTTGAATGACACACTTGAACATATAATTAAGTGGATATGATACATTTGGGGGGGGGTTGGGGAGTTTGCATGTTCTCCCTGTTCCTCGGGGGTTTCCTCCTGGTGCTCCGGTTTCCTCCCCCGGTCCAAAGACATGCATTGTAGGTTGATTGGCATCTCTAAATTGTCCGTAGTGTGTGATTGCATGAGTGAATGAGAGTGTATGTGTGCCCTGCGATGGATTGGCACTCCGTCCAGGGTGTATCCTGCCTTGATGCCCAATGACGCCTGAGATGACGCACAGGCTCCCCGTGACCCGAGAATGGATCAGATAAGCGGTAGACAATGAATGAATGAATGATACATTTGATGAAACATTTAAAAAAAAGAAAATGAAGCATATGAGCATATAAATGTCTGCCATTTGTCAGCCATGCTGTATGTTATATGAAATTATTTTTTTTAAGATAATCTATTTTTATTTTAAATATTTTTCAGGTTTCAGTGACATTTTGAGAATTTTTTTTTGAGAATTATGTTTTAAAACTAAGCAGTTTTCTGAGTGAAAAATCATTTGTATTCAGTATCATTCAATTAATTGATATGATGCATCCTTTTAAATTTGTGTTGTTTTTTTTTGTTTTTTGTTTTTATAAATCTCTCCAATCTATCATTTCAAGCAGTGCACAAACATATTACTTGTTTCAAACTTACAGGACAAATAATTATATAATGCTACAGTTCATCCCAAAAAAGGTCTTTTTGCTCATTCAGTACTGAAATAGGAGCATTTCATTTTACAAAGAGTCTTAAATAATTTTTTTCTGAGAGGAGATTAATGAAGACACGCCCTATTCTCTCTCTGGTGAAGCGTGTTTTTGTGCAGCTCAAACACCAGAGGAATTCTCCTTTATCTTTTCACATCAACAAAACTTCATAGAAGCTCTTGTTTGTCAGTATGGCCCAACATACATCCAAAACAGTCTTGTGTGGTTTGCTCTTACTGACGCAGTACTAACTTTGTTCATGGGAATTGCAGTTGGATAAACACAAAACCCGCTATTCTCTCCTGTGTCTGTGATTTCGCTGCAAATGACTGTGATCAAATTGAAAGCTCGAAAGCTTTTGCGACCCATCTAATCTAAAATACCTTGCTAAATTAATTTAGAGATAAATTGACTGAATGCTTGAAAGTATGTAATCGCAGTAGACCGAACTACTTTGAATGTTGCTATGATGGTTGAGAACCTGTTTCTTTTGTGTCTGAGTGGGTGGATGATTTCGAAAGACGGTCCCTAGCAACACCCCAAATGTGAAGCATGCTTCTGTTTTTTGCTTAAATATCATTTCATGAAGCAACAGGAAAGGGAAGAAAATTGCCTTCCCCATCTGCAGAAGCATCTGGGGAATTCTGAAAATAATGCTCACTCCTCTTTGGAAGTACATTCCACAAAGAAATGTTTTCTATAATCATTTCACTTATCTGTAATCGCTGTGTTTAGTGTTGCCGGTATCCCCTTGGCTACCCTGCTAACTCATCAGCTTTGGCTTAGTGCCAGCCCCCCACAAGACTGTGAAGACAATATGTCAGAAGCAGATATTCCCAGAAGATTCACTAGAAGTCTTAAGGAGTAATGCACTGGAGCTTGTGGACAGCTCATCAACCAGATGTTCCCGAAGGTCACAGAGGAGGACAGCACAATAAAATCCTGAGAGCCCATGTTAAAGATATTGGAGAATCATTGCCAGTTTCTTCTATTTTCATAACTCTTGGGTCCTGTTTGCTTCATGCTTGCCAATTTGGCCAGGCTCATAGAATTTGTCAGATACATTTTTACATTGTTCATAAAAACACCAGTAGCAGTAATGACTGGCCTGATCATGAACATGTGGGTTTGGCAGCATTAAAGCTCAGAGTTTTCACTTTACTGCACAAATGGGGGAAGTGCTTCAGATCTCACAGAAGGCTCTTTAAGCAATGGAATGAGAGAAGGATGATAATGGGCTAGCTTTTAGAAAACAGATTAAGGAAAGTGTATTGTGTAAACCAGAGTTTCTCAAACACTGGGTCGCGACCCAAAAGTGGGTCATGAGAGGATCATTGTCTGCCGGATCATGAGCTATTTTCTGTTATGAGAACAAACAACCAATTAGAACTGTATATTTGCAATGTTTAGTATATTTACAACTCACAGTTCATGCAACAAAATTTCTTTTGAAAGATTTTCTTCAGTTACTGAAGAAAACAAAGTGCAAGAATTGACTGATGTCAGCAAATTTATCTGCTTCACTATGAGTCACTCTTTTCCCATTTTCACTGCTTCTGGACATCTCAGAGAGAAAGTGTCAGGCATCACATTAACGTAAGTCATTCTTTTTCATAGTGTGCTAAGTAACTGAAAATGTTTGTGTATTTGTGAAATTAATTGGGCTATAAATGTTGGCCTATAAATATTAGTTTGCTATATGATAAGTTTATAAACAGAAACAGAATAAATTAGTACCTATTAACTGACAGGTGGGCCATAATGACTGACATACAAAAAAACTGGGTCTCAGTGGGCAAAAGGTTGAGAAACCCTGGTTTAAACCAATCAAGCTCAGTAGGCTTTTATTATTGCTTTTATTATTAAAGGTACATTTTGTTAAATCATATGTTATATCATGTCAGCAAAATGCCTATTTGGAAATCAAGAGAGCAATTTCCCCCCCTCCCTTTTTACTAACATATGAAATCACACTGTTAAAAATCTAAATTTTGGCTTTATTAACTTATGTACTTAATGTATTCTAGACATCTAGAAAGCAAACTGATTTTAATATTAACATAATAGCCACTTAACCTCCAACAGAACAGCATGAATATCAAGAAAACAAGAAAACAAAATATTATATGAAATGTACAATGTATATGTACACATATTTTTAATAGCAATAAACATCTTTTATATTAAAAGCAATTTTTTTTTTAAAAAAGTAGCAACATTGTGACTGTTTCACATATAAGAAAAGACAAAATTGGCCTTTTAACAATATTAAAAATAATTTATATATATATATATATTTTATTATTTATATAATAAATATATCTAAACACTATTTAAAAAAAATAATTTATAATTTATACTAAAATGTATTAATAATTTGTAAGTAAATTTTAGCATATAGTGGATGAATTTCTGGATTGACTTCTGTAAGTGACCCTCATGCTTCTTGCCACTTGCCTAATCTATATTATTCTAATGTTTTAGACATGTGTTTTCTTTTCGTTCATTTTTTAAATCCTTGCCTCCTTGCGCTTGAATACTTTCTGTATTTTGTACTTATGTTTTTGTATCAGTCTAGCTTTTTTTCCCCTCTAGACTTGCTTTTGACTCCGCCTTTGTCATTAAACCCTTTAAACTCTGAAAGGATCTTCAAACTGAGTTGCCCTTGTTACACACTAAATCTGATTTTAGGGAGAGGGAGGTGGATAATATGGTATGATTTACATAGGGAGGGAAACTGGTTCAGCAGAAACAAAGACTCTCCTCTAACACTAGTGTGTTTGAATTTGGTGCTCCCCCTCCTTGAACCGCCACCTTATTGTGGTGGAGGGGTTTGAGTACCCGAATGAACCTAGGAGCCATGTTGCCAGGGGCCTAGTGCTCCTGGTAGGGTCTCCCAAGGCAAACGGGGTCTAGGTGACGGGTCAGACTAAAAGTGGTTCAAGACCTTTATGGAAATAAAATCAAGGACCGTTACGTCGCTCGGACTGATGTCACCGGGGCCCCATCCTGGAGCCAGGCCTGGGGTTGGGGCACGCAGGCGAGCGCCTGGTGGCCGAGTCTTTGCCTGCGGGACTCGGCCGGGCACAGCCCGAAGAAAAGACGTTGGCCCACCTTCCCATAGGCACACCACCCGCAGGAAGGAGCATAAGGGTCCGGTGCAATGTGTTTTGGGTAGCAGCCATGGGCGGGGGCCCCGATGACCCAAACCCTGGACAAAGAATCTGGCTTTTGGGACATGGAATGTCACCTCACTGGGGGGGGAAGGATCCCAAGCTAGTGAAGGAGGTTGAGCGGTACCGGCTAGAGAGAGTCGGGCTTGCCTCCATGCACAGCCTGGGCTCTGGAACCCAACTCCTTGAGAGAGGTTGGACCCTCTTCTTCTCTGGAGTGCCCCATGGTGAGAGGCGTCGGGCTGGGGTGGGCTTGCTTAGAGTTTTCCCCGGTAAACGAGAGGGTCGTTTCCCTGCGCCTTTGGGCCAGGGATAGGTGTCTCACTGTTGTTTCGGCTTATGGGCCGAACGTCAGTGTGGAGTACCCAAACTTCTTGGAGACCCTGTGAGGGGTGCTGGAATGTGCTCCGACTGGGGACTCCATAGTTTTGCTGGGGGACTTCAATGCCCATGTGGGCAACGACAGTGATAACCTGGAGGGGCGTGATTGGGAGGAACGGCCCCCTTGATCTGAACTCGAGTGGTGTCCTGTTGCTGGACATCTGTGCTAGTCACAGCCTGTCCATAACGAACACCATGTTCAAGCATAAGGGTGCCCATCAGTACACGTGGTACCAGGACACCCTAGGCCGGAGATCAATGATCGACCTTGTGGTCGTGTCATCTGACCTTCGGCCGCATGTCTTGGACACTCGGGTGAAGAGAGGGGCAGAGCTGTCAACCGATCACCACCTGGTGGTGAGTTGGATCCGCTTACAGAGGAGGATGCCGGACAGACTTGGCAGGCCCAAATGTATTGTGAGGGTCTGTTGGGAACGTCTTGCTGATCCCTCTGTTAGGGGGGTCTTCAACTCCCACCTCCGGGAGAATTTCAACCAGATCCCGAGGGAGGTTGGGACACTGAGTCTGAGTGGACCATGTTCTCCTCCTCCATTGTTGACGCAGACATCTGGAGCTGTGGCCATAAAGTCTCTGGTGCCGGTCGCGGCAGCAATCCCCGAACACAGTGGTGGACATTGGAAGTAAGGGATGCCGTCAAGCTGAAGAAGGAGTCCTATTGAGCCTGGTTGGCTCGGGGGACTCTGGAGGCAGCTGAGGCATACCGGCAGGCCAAGCGAACTACAGCCGTGGTGGTCTCGGAAGCAAAAACTTGGGTCTGGGAGGAGTTCGGTGAGGCCATGGAGAAGGACTATTGGACAGCCTCGGGGAAATTCTGGCAGACCATTTGGCGCCTCAGAAGGGGTAAGCAGCTCTCTGCCAACACTGAATACAGTGGAGGTGGAGAGTTGCTGGCCTCAACTGGGGATATTGTCGGACGGTGGAAGGAATACTTCGAGGATCTCCTCAACCCCACTGACACGCCTTCCGTAGAGGAACCAGAGGCAGAGGACTCAGAGGTAGATTCATTCATCACCCAAGCTGAGGTCACTGAGGTAGTTCAGCAGCTCCTTGGTGGCAAGGCACCGGGGGTGGATGAGATTCGCCCTGAGTACCTTAAGCCTCTGGATGTTGTGGGGCTGTCTTGGCTGACACGTCCTTGCAACATAGTGTGGTGGTCAGGGACAGTGCCTCTGGACTGGGCAACTGGGGTGTTGGTCCCTCTTTTTAAGAAGGGGGACCGGAGGGTGTGTTCCAACTATAGGGGGATCACACTCCTCAGCCTCCCAGGGAAAGTCTATTCCAGAGTACTGGACAGGAGAGTCCGACTATTATTTGAACCTCAGATACAGGAGGAGCAATGTGGTTTTCGACCTAGTCGTGGAACACTGGACCAGCTCTATACCCTCCAGAGGGTGCTCGAGGGTTCGTGGGAGTTTGCCCAACCAGTCCACATGTGTTTTGTGGCATTCTGTGGGAGGTGCTCTGGGAGTACGGGGTCCGTGGCCCTTTGTTAAGGGCTGTTCGGTCTCTGTATAACCGGAGCAGGAGCTTGATTTGCATTGCCAGCTGTAAGTCAGATCTGTTCCCAGTGCATGTTGGACTCCGACAGGGCTGTCCTTTGTCACCGGTTCTGTTCATTGTTTTTATGGACAGAATTTCTAGGCGCAGCCAGGGGCTGGAGGGAGTCCGGTTTGGGGACCACAGGATTTCATCACTGATTTTTGCAGATGATGTTGTCCTGTTGGCTCCTTCAAGCCTGGACTTACAGCATGCACTGGGGCGTTTTGCAGCTGAGTGTGAAGCGGCCGGGATGAGGGTCAGCATCTCCAAATCAGAGGCCATGGTTCTCGACCGGAAAAAGGTGGCTTGCACCCTCCAGGTTGTAGGGGAGGTCCTTTCTCAAGTGGCGGAGTTTAAGTATCTTGGGGTCTTTTTCACGAGTGAGGGAAGGATGGATTGTGAGATTGACCGACGGATCGCTGCAGCGGCAGCAGTAATGTGGTCTATGTACCGGTCTGTTGTGGTGAAGAAGGAGCTGAGCCGGAAGGCAAAGCTCTCGATTTACCAGTCAATCTACATTCCTACTCTCACCTATGGTCATGAGCTTTGGGTCATGACCGAAAGGGTAAGATCCCGGATACAAGCAGCCGAAATGAGCTTCCTCCGTAGGGTGGCGGGGCGCTTAGAGATAGGGTAAGGAGCTCTGTCACCTGGTAGGAGCTCGGAGTAGAGCCACTGCTCCTCCACATCGAAAGGGGGCAGTTGAGGTGGCTCGGGCATCTGTTTCGGATGCCTCCAGGACGTCTCCCTGGAGAGGTGTTCCGGGCATGCCCCACCGGGAAGAGGCCCCGGGGAAGACCCAGGACACGCCGGAGAGACTATGTCTCTCGGCTGGCCTGGGAACGCCTCGGGGTCCCTCCGGAAGAGCTGGAGGAAGTGTCTGGGGAGAGGGAGGTCTGGGCATCCCTGCTTAGACTGCTGCCCCTGCGACCCGGCTCCAGATAAGCGGAAGACACATGACTGTGTCACTGATGATTTTACGCTCTCTTCACTAATGATGTTGCTCTTCATTATCACTTCTAATTAAGTTCCAGTTTCTGTGTGTTTCATTTTCAAGCTTTTGTTGCCATGTATTTGTCATTTGTGCCACTACCTCCTCCGCAGTTTTTTTTTGCCTTGTATTCACAGATTATCCATATTGTCTTTTTCCTTGTGTTGCACACATATATAATATATTGTCTGCACTAATTGTCTGCATCCCTCTTTCCCTCTCATTCATGACAGTGTTGTTGGCAATCCAGCTAATGTTGAAGGCTAGCTATGAGCAGCATCTCAGCATGCTAGCAGGCTAGAGAGTGAGGAATGGGTAGATAGATATTTTGAACTGATATTGATTTCAAATCTATTTCAGGACACAGATTTTGATCCTGTTCAGCATCTGCCATAACGAGACCTAGACTTCATATTAAATCTTTAATGGTCACTGGAAGAGAATTTTGAGAATCTGGCTCCTGGCAAGACAGATGGTGGATATCTGGAGCCAAAAGTGTCTGTGTTGTTAAAAAGTCACTGCAGCTGTCGTGACCCCTAGTTCTTGTTTAAAAATCTTTCAGACAGCAGGATAATGTTCATTCAAGCTCTGTGTACAGGCCAAGGGCCATGTACTTACATATAGGGTGCAGTATTGAACATGGCTTGTGTAGCACATGATTGTGGCTGCAGTATGCTCTTGCTTACTATTTTTTAAATGAGCTGTGAAATGATAGAAGCTGAACTTGCTGAACCATCAGCATGCCTTGGAGTAAAGAAGAGATTCAAGTTCTGTAACAAAGAGATATTCTAATAAACTAAGATTGGCTCTGTTAAAATATTATACATTTAACATATTTCAAATTTATGAAACATGAGCAAAAGGTTTTAATTTCATACTAATTTACTATTTAATAATAGAACCAAAAAAAAAGAAGCAAAAATTAAAATTCACAACAGTGGAATAAGATTTTATCATTCATTTTCTGTACTGCTTATCCTGGGGTCACAGGGAGCCTGTGCCTATAAACAGGTGGAATCAGACATAGCTTCTGCTTGGTTGGAATGAAAACCTGCACAGACACCGGCCCTTTCTGGATAATATTGGGCAACAGTGTTGTGGATCTGTGTGCATGAGGCAAAACAGGCAAGGGTGAACACACAATCCTTCATCGAATATAACCAGTCCTAAAGACATATTCATTCATTCATTGTCTACCGCTTATCTGATCTATTCTCGGGTCACGGTGAGCCTGTGCCTATCTCAGGCGTCATCGGGCATCAAGGCAGGATACACCCTGGACGGAGTGCCAACACCTCGCAGGGCACACACACACTCATTCACTCATGCAAACACACACTACGGCCAATTTGGAGACTCCAATCAGCCTAGACGCATGTCTTTGGACTGTGGGAGGAAACCAGAGCACCCGGAGGAAACCCACCAAGCACGGGGAGAACATGAAAACTCCACACACCCAGTGACTCGAACCCAGGATGCGTGAGGTGAATGTGCTAACCACTAAGCCACCGGGACGCCAGATTTTATCATTAAAACATAATTAATTGCAATTCACACTAAGAACTAATTCAGCCAGTTAATAATAATAATAATAATAATAATAATAATAATAATAATAATAATAACAACAAGAGCCTCCTGGTGGTCCAGCAGCAGGATCCTGCGCTCTTATTGCCATGGCCCGGGTTTGATTCCCGGGCAGGGCACCAACCCAGCCACTGAAGAGTTAACTCTCAGTGCCAGTCCCAAGCCCGGATAGAAATGGGAGGGTTGAGACAGGAAGGGCATCCGACGTAAAACCTGTGCCAAAATTCATGTGGATCAAATGGTCCATTAAAAACAGCGGACTCTGCCATTGTGCAGAACAAATGCTAGGGGAAAAAAATTATTATAACAATGATTATATTCTTCTTCTTATTATTATTTTTCTTCTTCTTATTATTATTATGTACCTCTGGCCATGTGTTCGTAGTTTACATTCATATTTATAGCATCCGACAAACACTATTACTCGTTTGGAAGAATTAATGGAATAATTTGGAATTTGGAATAATTAATTTTGCATCCATATTCCCATAACAGTTTAAACACAATCCATAAAATAACAGGCAAAAGACACTCAAGAATCAAGCAAAGGTTTCCTTACATGGCACAAACAGAGCGCTTGGGTTTGGTCAAGAAAACACTAAGCAAAAGTCAAAACTAGAAAATCTGTAAAAATAGGCAGGCTTGGTAAAGTCACAAACACAAGGAACCAAAGGTGATTTTAAACAGTGACAAAAACAACTAAATCAGTGGAAACAGGTGAACATAATTAGAAGGACAGTGATTGTGGGAGTGCAGATGGCTTGTGGGAAGGTGAGTCTGCTGCAGCCATGCTTGTAGACTGCAGTGAACTAGGGGAAACAGAGTCTGTGATGTTAGCAGACATGACAATAGGACCCCCAGTGACCACAGAAGAGATTTAATTTTAAGAATAATAGAGCAAATAATATGTCTCATACTAATTCACTCCAGAATTTAGACAATGTTATTCCTGAACAGTCCAGTCATGCTGATATACATTCTTGACACTTGACATGGATCATATTAAGAGTAGTTCCTAATTTATGAAAATATCACCTTAATAATTTTAGTTATCAAGTTTGTGATTGACCATTTTCATTTCAACTGGCCATTCACTCACTGTTCATTCACACTGCTTACAACAATCATAATTAAACTAAACATGATTCCTGTTGATATTGATCTCCACTGATATCGACTAACAATCTGAAAAAACAGGAGTCTGAATGCTGATACATAAATGGTTTAACACATTATAATAAAATCCAGTGTCACTGGATTTCATTTATTCATGGAATTGGACTAGTGTCAGCTTATACATTATACTTTATTTCATGTTATTTACATTGTAATTGCTACTTACATACTGCCATCTTACCTTATTTGCACCATTTAATTCTATTTTGCTATTCACACTTCTGCTTCCAACTTCATTTCATTAGCTAGCACTTGTACTCCAGATAATGACAATAATGTTGATTCTAACCTAATCTAAATATAGAAACATATTTAAATATTTAGTGAATTGTCCGTTTATTAGATATACGCCAATAGTGCAATTGTGAAACCTTGTATTATAATTCCTAATCATAAAAGTGTTTAAACATTTTAATTGCTGCATTTTGTCTCAAGACAAAAAGAAGTGAAAATGAGGTAGCATGTGGCTGTAGAAGAAGACACAGTTCATCCTGGGGACAGAAGGAGCTGTGCTTGAGTGGGAAGAGAGGTGGTAGAGAAAACGGCAGGAAATGGGAGCTTATCAAGGTCCTGCTCAGCATGAACCCCTGAGCATCATAACGTCAGAGAGAGCTCAGAAACAGATGGGGATAGGAAAATAGAGTTACAAATAGTGTGGAGGTGGATAGGTGGGAGAGAGTCCACTGTTTTCTCATGACAGTGGGGGTGGATGGTCCTCTTAAATCGTGGGTGAGGGATTCAGCTGTTCTTTCGTATATTTGTACACTAGATCAGTATACCTTGTAAAGTTTGTATACACAACAAGTTGGCAGTTTATTATGCAAGCATCAATTCAGCTTGAGTTGAATTACTATTAGGGGTGTTAAGAGACTCTATCTGTCACTGTTTTTGTTTAATGCTTGAAGTATTTAGATTTAAGCCCATATTGATTGAAACCTAAACTAGAAGGGTTTTGTTTTTCCCCACTATGCCACTGAACAGTTCTGGATCTGACTGTTCCTCAACCTTAGCTACATCACTCAAGTTCATAATTAGTCTCAACTACAGAATTTTTAATCCTGTTTGGTCAGTTATTTTTTGCTTTACCTGCCCACACAACTTTTATTCATTAGATTTAGTTCATTTGAATTCCCAGATTACAAATAAACTAGTAGTGAAACCGAATATGGTTAGACCAGTTTTAGAGGAAGATACACTATATTGCCAAAAGCTTTGGGACATCTGCCTTTACAGGCACATGAATGTAATATGCAGTTGGCCCGCCCTTTGCAGCTATAACAGCTTCAACTCTTCTGGGAAGGCTTTCCACAAGGTTTAGAAGTGTATTTATGGGAAATTTTGACCATTCCTCTAAAAGCTCATTTGTGAGGTCAGGCACTGATGTTGGACGAGAAGGTCTGGCTCGCAGTCTCCGCTCTAATTCATCCCAAAAGTGCTCTATCAGATTGAGATCAGGTCTCTGTGCAGGCCAGTTAAGTGTCTCCACAATAATTTCGCTTATCCATGTCTTTATGGACACTGCTTTGTGCACTGGTGCTCAGTCATGTTGGAACAGGAAGGGGTCATCCCAAAACTGTTCCCACAAAGTTGGGAGCATGAAATTGAGGAATGTGAGTTCCTTTTGCTGGAACTAAGCAGCCAAGCCCAACCCCTGAAAAACAACACCTGAATTCAACGATTTTGATGGGTGTCCCAAAACCTTTGGCAATGTAGTGTATAAGCTTTTTCTTTCCATTTACCTAACGCTAACCCTATTTTTTAGTAATACACCCATAAACCAAGTCTCTAAAGCTGGTACCAGAAATATGAACAAAGTAAGGGTAAGGGAAGTGGTAGCTCTGTGGTTAAGGTGTCAGCCTTCTGATTGGAAGGTTGCGAGTTTGAATCCCAGGTCCACCAAGCTGCCGCGGGTGGGCCCTTGAGCAACGCCCCTTTTTAAAAATAAGAAAAAATGTAAGTCGCTTTGGATAAGGGTGTTTGCCAAATGTCAGAACAAAGTTATAAAGTGGTAAGGCTTGAAATCAATCAAAAGTCAGCACCAGCAGAGCAGTGTCTCCAGGATTCTGATTGCAGAAATGAACGCAAAATCAAACAAACTACATAAGGAGCTTGTCATTTTTCAAAATTACAGCAGATTTTCCATAGATTTGACAGACACATCGGGTGACATCATAATAATGCACATTCAGCCAAAGCCCTCTTTGATTCACGTGTGTTGAACATGAGTGCAGCTTTCGTAGAAAATAATGACATATCTGTGTTCACTAATAGAAGTTATGTGTTTAAATAAGAATTATGTGTTTACAATTTCACCAATTCAAGTAATTTTCAACTAGTAGCATAGAAAAAAGTTTTAAAAAAAGTTGCAGTAAAATCATTCATTTTTGCCTACAACAATTACAAAAATCTCTAAATCCTGGAAGGACTGTCGTGTGAGATTCCTAAAAAAGCCTTCCTCATACCAATATTTTGTAACACATTTCTGTTCAAAATAATGTATTCATATTTAATACCTACATCTTACACTGATTTCTAAGAAGCCAACACTTTTTTTAAAGATTACATAAAAGACCTGTAAATTCATAACGCTTCACTTCATGTCATTTTCCAACACTTGCCTTAATCAGAGATACCACAAACATAGAGCACACATCAATCAAATACTACTGTGTAGTCTGTTCAGTTTAGAAGCAATATATCCAGCTATATCAATTCTAGGAAAAGTCGTGATTTCAGCATTAAGATGCAGCTTGCTGTCAACATACAAATCCAGACATGCTGTTGATTTATTCCATGATGATTTTACAACAACTGACCCAGTTTGGAAGTCAGTAAGTGATGCATGTGGCAATGGATTTCCTAATCATGTTTAGATATGCATTAATTAATTGAGTAATCCAATCAATTGCTATGGCACCTGCAGTGAGAGAGAGAGAGAGAGAGAGAGAGAGAAAGAGAGAGAGAGAGAGAGTAGTTGAATGCAATTATCTTGATGTTCTGCCAAATAGGATTTAAAGCACGAGGACACAGATAAAGCTTTGAGTTTTTTCCTCCATCTTGCTCATCCCTCTTTTCCTCTCTCTTTCGCAGCATGTCATCTCTTTTTCTTTTTCTTGACACTTACTGAACTCTTATCTGTTTGCCCTAAAGCTATGATTTCTGCATATGGCATTTGGAGAAAGGTCTTTCCCACACAACCACTAACACACAGAAGAACACAGTATACTGAGCTCCTCTAAATATAATTTTCTTTTTCAGATAGCCAAGTCAGGTAGATTTTTCACTTCCTGTAGCTGACCCTGTGACTTTGTACCTGTGTGAACAAGCAGGATGAAGAGCGTCGGTCCTAGCAGATTACAATGTACTTTGGATAGAAGTTTTGCTATTTTATGTACTTGCTTTTTCTATTGAAAGAGAAGAGGGATGCTATTGCTTAAAAAAAAAAAAAAAAAAACAAGCCAAAAAAGCCCCAAAAAACAAAAACAACAACAACAACAAAAAACTTGTATTGCTGTTTGTTGTGTGAAATTCCCACAAAAATTCTACGTATTGAGGTTTCTCCAGGGGTTACTGTGCTGCGAGACGGGAATCGTAAAGTCACCTAATGCAAGAGGCGTGAAACATTTTTATGTACCGGTAGTGGTAGGACTGGATAAACTGACACTTTATCAAATTGAAATCAATTCTCAACGATATTTTTTACTTAAGAGACTTTCCATTAAATTTATTTGCCTAGAATATCATGAGAAGAAATGACTGAAAGTGTTGAGAGCTCATTTAGATTTTTCCATGAATCTTAATAAAATAAAAAAAACTTATATAGCAACTTTATTATCTTCTTTATGTTTTCAGTTTAGCTCTATGGTGAATATGAACCTCAAAATTGTGTTTGAATGGTATGGGAGTTAGTTAATCTCACTTTAGACTCCATGGAGAATAGCTCAGTTAGGTGTAATATTTTTTGAAATATTATTGGACCTCAGTTCAAAGCTCCTGCATTAAGCACACAGAAAATAAGCAGAGAAGTATATTTACTGAATCTTCTCCAAAAGCCTGGTCTCATCTTTTCGAGGTCAGCATACTCTTTAAAAAAATGTCTATGAAGCACATTTTTATTAATAACTGTTCTTGTAATACTTTGTAGGTAAATTTGTAATAATTTGTTGCAAGCATTTGTTTTGATAAACACTAATAACTCTTAATTACAGATTGCAAAAAAGGGGAAAAAAACATGCAAACCAAAATGATCAAGCCATTTCAGGGCTGGATTCAGAAAAAAGTAAAACATAAAAAAAATTTAAATAAAAAATTACAGGCTGATCCAACTTGCATGAATTTCATCATGTCAACTCATAATGTAATTCAGTAAAGTGTATGGCCCCCACATGCCTGTATGCACTCCTGACAATGTCTGGGCATGCTCCTGATGAGATGGTGGATGGTGTCCTCAGGGATCTCCTCCCAGACCTGGATTAGGGCATCAGTGAGCTCCTGGACCATCTGTGGTGCTACTTGATGATGCTCCGATAATATAATGTCCCAGAGGTTCTCAGTTGGATTCAGATCTGTGGAACGTGAGGGCCGGTCAATGGCACCAGTGTATTCATCATACAGAAACTTCACACTCTGGCCACATGCAAGGAGGATCCCAGGGCCCACTGCACCAGTGTGAGGTCTCAAAACAATGGTACTGTGTATTTATCCCTGGTATCCAACTGCAGCATGTGGCATTCTGTTCAACCCTCTAAGGATACTCCTCCCCAGACCATCACTAACCACCACCAAACCAGCCTCAGGAGAGAGCAATTGACTGTGGCCATCACCTGCAAAACCTTTTCCGTTTTGGTACTAATCTTGCTGTGGCCTCTCCTGTGTACCTGTTATCACTTTCATTTGCACCAAAGCAGCTAAAACTGATTCACAAGCACTTATGCTTCCTAAATGGACAGGTTGATATCACTGAAGTTTAATTGACTTGGTGCTATATTGTGATGATATTGTGTTCGCTTATTTTTTTTTAGCAGTGAATAAATTATGATGATGATGATGATGTTGATGATGATAATTATTATCATTATTTGTAGTTATAAAAGTTGTGCAAGTCAATACATGTGGCATTATAATGAATAGTGACACTTTCATTACAACTGGATTTTAAATTACTAAAAACACATTATTAGGACTTAATGAGAGATTATTAGAGTTGATAAAAATGGTTCCAATGAACCATTAACAAATCACTTGAAATGATTTACAGAACTTTTGTCTCATGCAGTTTCAAAAAGAAGCTAAATAATTCACCTCTACCATGCAAAGCATAATGAACCCAATAATGTGTCAGATTTAATTTCATTTTAGTAAATTCTTGCTGTTTGTTCTGCAGTCACAAATGTATCTCTCAATATTAAAATAATGTTGAACTAATTAGGCCATACGAATAAATTAGGCTGCAACTAATTATATCACGCAAACCAATTAACTTCTCAAACTACTTCTAAACTTCTTACTGTGCACACAGCGATGTGAAAAACTACTGAACCTGAAATGCACTCCATAAAAAGGCAAGACTGTTAGCATCCAATCTCTCCCCTGTGGAACTAAAACAGTTACATTCTCCAGGGACTGTGTGTCAGAAAGCAACTGTACCTCTTTAATGCCCCCCATGAGAAGAGAGAACGTATGAATTCCCAGATGTTAATGAAGTTTTATCCCAAAGATCTCAAAGAACTTTGTTTATCCTTGGATGTATACTTGTCACATCCACTGTGATGAATAATATTGAATCTGACAGATACTGCTGGAAAAAAACTGTTTTTGATTTTGTTTCCTAAACCTAAATCTCCTTTTCTTATATTGTGCTAGTCTCCGGAGCAGAGAAATGTTTTTCTTTGATACGTCAGACAGCCTTTAGCTATGATAAGCTAGAGGAAGCCAAAGTGACTGGATGTTATGGGATTTGCCCCTCTGTCAGAACAAAGCTCATTCTTTCCTAACAGTATTTCTTGGACTTGAAGCAACTTACCCATATAAAATAATATTATCAATATATTATTTATTTAGGTTTTTCCATAATTGGTCAATATCTTTAAATCTAACATAAGTACTTGAATAATGAATAATGCATGGTGGGTTTATAATACAATATCTGTGCTGGACACATATATGTAAGCTTGTTGGATATCTCATTTCAAAACCATGGGCAATAATATAGAGTCGGCCCTTTATTTGTGGCTATAACAGGCTTCAATCTTCAGGGAAAGATTTCTATGATGTTGGAGTATGCCTGTGGGAATTCCACACCAAACTCATCAAATCATGTCTTTATGGACTTTTTTTTATTTTTATTGCACAGCAGCAGTCATGCTGGAACAGGAAATGAAAAGCCCTTCCCCAAACTTTTACCACAAAGTTGGATATAGAAAGCTGATACATATGTAGGATGGATTTATACAAAGTTGCCAGGTTTACTGTAGTGGGGAGGAAAACAACATATGGTTTGTAGAATGATTTAAAAAGAAATGTAGTCTTTCTAAATAAATTTGAAAGAATATGAACATCCTGAAAACATGTCCTAGAGTGAAGCATGGTGGTGCTAGCATCATGCCGATGCTTTTCCTTGGTGTTATTGCTTGCATTTCTGGCTAATGCCCTTCATACACTTCACTGTATTTTTTCTCTAAGCAGATTCGTGGTTGTGCAATATTCTTTTTCATTTATATCCGACAACTTAATTATTTTTTTGAAGATCATTTATGTTGTGTAAATTACCTTTGGCCTGTGTAAATTAGCCATAAAACCATAAATTAGAGAACTAAATTCAAATCACACAGAGTTGACTGCATGTGATCATTTTTGCATTAACATTCACAAGGAGTTGGTCCCTTTATGTGGCTATAACAGGCTTTAATCTTCTGGGAAGGCTTTCTGTGATTTTGAAGTGTGCCTATGGGAATTCCACCCCAAACTCATCAAACCATGTCTTTATGAAGCACATTTTATGTACAGGAGTTATGCTGGAACAGATAAGGAAATGGTCTTCCCCAAACTTTTGCCACAAAGTTAGATGCATACAAATGTCTAAAATGCCTTCATGTGCTGTAGCATTGACATTATCTTTCAATGTAACTAAGAGGCTAAGCCCAAACCCTGAAAAACAGCCCCAGACCATTATTCCTCCTCCACCAAATAGTACTGTTGGCACTATGCATTCTGGAAGGTAGTGTTTGTAGGAATTCGTCCATCACTCTGCCAGATAGTGAAGCGTAATTCATCACTCTGTAAAACATGTTACCACTGATCCAACATCCAGTGGCAATGTGCTTTACACCACTCCAGCTGACACTTGGCGTTGCACATAGTAGTCTTAGGCTTGTGTGCAGCTGCTCGGACATGGAAACCCATTTCATGGATCTCCCGATGCACAGTTATTGTGCTGATATTGCTTCCCAGAGGCAGTTTGGAACACTGTGTAGTGAGTGTAGTGAGTAATACAACACAGCATTTTTACATGCTACCTGCTTCAGCGCTTGGCTATCCTGCTTTGGGAGTTTGTAGCTTTGTGGCTGAGATGTTTTTGATTTTAGTCTCTTTCACTTCACTGACTTGTCACAAAGGTAGAATTCTATGACCGTGCCATAGGGACTCATCAGTATGACCCATTCTATTGCCAGTGTTTGTCTCTGGAGATTGCATGCACATGTGCTCGGTTTTATGCACCTGCTGGCAATGTGTTGCTGAAACACTTGAACTCAGTATTAGCAGGGGTGCCCACATATGTTTAGCCATATAATGTATATTTCATTCATTCATGTTTAGTAACCACTTCCAGTTGTGGAATCTAAGGGACTCTGTGTTTGATGTTGAAATACACACTTGGAAAATTAGCATAGCCAAACAATCTATTGTCATGTTTTTTGGGAGGTGGGAAGATACCAGACAACCAGAAAAAAAAATCTGAAATAATAATAATACAATTGCATATTAATAAAACAACTAAAAATATAATGTTAATTCAACTCCAATTCCATTAAAGCTAGAGATCCTGGAGCATGCAGTATGCTTCCTCTAAGACACGGAAAGCCACCACATACTGTATACTTGAACTGGCTTTTAAAAAATAATTCATTCTGCCTTTATATTTTTTCCACTGGTTAGTTTAATGCATCACTTCAGGGCACCTTTATTTATATGGCACATTTAAAGAGATGTTTCTTCCATAGTGGTGCAAAAACAAGTGCCTTAATATAAATCTGACTAAAAGGGGTTTCAAATTTCTTCTCCACATACAATTTAAACACCATTTATAAATATATCCTGAGCACATTTTATATGTTCATGTTTAAAGATTTATGAAGAATTATGTTAAAGATTTATTAAACGAAAACTTAATAAATAATTGAATGTGGAACTAATATAAGTAGGCATGAATATTTAGTATTTTGGGAATTAGTTGCACATTATTAGCAGTTTATTTAAGAGTGAAATGAGTATGCATGAATACATCTCTTAGGTATAATTTTTAAGGGAAGATCATACAATTAAGTATTCAAACATAAAGTTCCTACATGAACTACAGTACAGACATCTGCACAGCACAGTTATAAACACCTCAAGGGAATCTTTTTTGAAGAACCAAAACCACATTGAGTGTGTATTTGAAGAAGGAAAGAAAATATGTAAATATGGAATGCAAATTGGAAACGTTGGCTTAGAATGATCCCTGTTTGCAGAGCTGGTTGGGAAAAAAAATCTATTTTTTATCTGAAATACAGTTTCTGTTCTAATCGTTAAGCATTGAAATCATGCAGTGGATATTAAACATTAATTTCATGCTTTGTGCCTACTCCGTGAATGAGTGACTAGGCTTGCTTTAAACCTCCCCAATGAATAATGTTTGGTGTACTTTAAGCACTTGATAATAGGACTTACAACAAAAATCACATGGATTAAAACACAACTTTAGAGATACAGGACCTTGCATACAGTAAGTGCTCACCCTCACATTTCCTAGTGTTATAACTTGAAACTGTAAAGGACTTAACTGGAACTATATATACCAGACAGCTACACTAAAATCCCTCCAAATCATTTACAAATAAATGAAATGTTTCACCCTAATTGTTACGGCCGGCGGTGTCCGGCTTTATATAACAGACCCAACGCGACGCTTCCGTGAAACAAAAAGGGGTTTATTAAACATCAAACACGAGACATGAACAGAACATGGAACAGAAACCGCGACACCACATCGGCCTACATACAAACGAGGACTAGCAACTAAAGAAGACAAAGACAGGACTATATATAGGAAACATAATCAGGGAAACATTGGGAACAGGTGATCAGGGGCAGGAACACACATTAGGCGAGGGCGGGGCTTAAACACACACATGGCCAAAACATAAACATAGACATGACAACCCCTACTGAGGGCCCCCTAGTGGTTCACCCTCAGCCCTGCTACCCGTAACATCTCCCCCCTCTCAAAGGCGCGGCTCCCGACGCGCCAAACCCTAGCCCCTCCCAAAAAGTCCGGTCCAGCGATGGGTCCTGGGGAGGAGCTAGGAACGTAGAGAGGCCGGTGGGGGGAGCGAGGAGCAGGGCGAGGCACTTGGGGGGGTAGCGAGAAGCAAAAGCAAGGCGAGTGGGGGGAAGCGAGGACCAAGGCGAGGCAAGTGGGGGGAACGAGGATCAAGGCAAGGCACGTGGGGGGAGTGAGAAGCAGGAGCGAGACAAGTGGGGGGAGCAAAGGACCCGACGGCAAGGCCAAAGGGTCCGACGCGACGTCCACAGCCGAGCGGAGGCGCCGAGCGACGTCCACAGCCGAGCCGCAGAGCCGAGTGACGTCCACCGCCGAGCTGCAGCGCTGAGCGACGTCCACCGCCGAGCACTCGCACCGAGCGACGTCCACCGACGAACGACGGCTCCGGGGCGACGATGTCCGTCTCGCTGGGGTCTGGAACTCCCCAAGGGGCGGGAGGGTGGGAGCAAGGTGCAGCTGGTACTCTCCTCCGCTGACAACAGGTGGGGCAGCGCCCCCACGGAAGCTACATCATGGGGCGATGCCCCCCACAGGAACATGGGCGGAGCGAGAGTCAGAGCAAACAAAACAATAAAAAAAAAGTTCAAGATCCGGGGCCCTGGCCGGAACTCTCCTCTGCTGGCGAGCATTGGGGCAACGCCCCCCACGGAAGCTACATCGTGGGGTGACGCCCCCCACCGGAACCTAGGCAGAGCGAGAGTCGGAAACAAAAACTTGAAACTCCGGCCCTTGGCTGGAACTCTTTCGCGGGATAAAAATGGGGGCACGCCCCTCATGGAAGCTACATCGTGAGGCGACGCCCCCCACGGGAACATGGACGGAACGAGAAAAATCAAAAGTCCTCCAAAAATGTAAATTTTCTGCCGAAACCCTCCTCCTGTCCCTAACCACGGGCGGAGAGAGGGGCAGAATCAACAAAACCCCCCCCAAAAAACACCACTCCGAACCGGAGCGCAAAACGAAAACAGGCAAAAGAATAAAACCCGGAAACGAAAAAACTAACCTTCTCGCTGAAGCTTCGCGCTGGATCTGTTCGGTTTGGGCTAGTCCTTCTGTTACGGCCGGCGGTGTCCGGCTGGATATAACAGACCCAACGCGAAGCTTCCGTGAACAAAAAGGGGTTTATTAAACATCAAACACGAGACATGAACAGAACATGGAACAGAAACCGCGGCACCACATCGGCCTACATACAAACGAGGACTAGCCACTAAAGAAGACAAAGACAGGACTATATATAGGAAACATAATCAGGGAAACATTGGGAACAGGTGATCAGGGGCAGGAACACACATTAGGCGAGGGCGGGGCTTAAACACACACATGGCCAAAACATAAACATAGACATGACAACCCCTACTGAGGGCCCCCTAGTGGTTCACCCTCAGCCCTGCTACCCGTAACACTAATAACATTTCCACAGTGTAACATGGTGGTGGTAGCACCATCAAAACACATGCTTACAATTTGGCCATAACACAATAAATTGGAGGAGTAACATCAACTCACACAGATTTAAGTACATGAGTTGTTTTCTGTATTTCTAACTACTTACTGCTTTCATTTATCATCATTTACAAACCATGGCAATATCTATTCTTCAAACTGTTTAAATATATGTTTTTCACAATTTATAATGCAAGCAGCAAGCACACTTAAACAAACTTAAACTTAAACAAACTTAAAAAAAAAAAATTTAATAATAAACAAATTGTTAATGCATACTCATTGACCTTTTAATGTCTGATCTAAAAAGTGTGGAATTCCCGTGGTTATTCCATGATCGTACACCAATTTAGCATTTTTATTTCAACTCAGCATACTTTTTGCAAAACCACATTTCTATATTTGCCATATTATACAATTATAAAACAGACTGCACCTGAAATGAGTGCAATCATGCAGAACTGTAAAACTGATGCATACTGAATTAGCAAGCTTTAATCAATTCAGCGCCGTAATCAGCAGGGTATTTACATTAATAATGTTTCGGATTATTCATGTGTACAGTGCCTTGTGTAGTGTTACAACCTGGAAGAGTAATCAAATGAATTGTCAAATCATTAGTTGAATGGAGTCCACAGCTCAGATGGGAAAAGACAACCACAGCTGGGCTAAATGGAAGAATGTTGAGAAGAACCTTAGCATTATTGGGGGGAAAATAATAATAAAAAAGGATCTGCTGTTTGGACTCAGCAAACATGGGGAAAAAGTTTACTGGTCTGCTTTTGGCCCTGGCACTAGTGCCAGAATCTCAACACCCTGAGAATACCATCCTCACAGTGAAGCATGCTGGTGGTTGCATGTTTCTTTGGGATGTTCTTTGTAGCAGTCACTGCCAAGCTGCCAGTGTTGGGCCCCTGAGCAAGGTCCTTAACCCTCCCTGCTCTAGGGTTGTTGTATCATGGCTGACCCTGCTCTCTGTTGGGATGTGCAAAGAAAGAATTTCACTGTGCAGTAATGTATATGTGACAAATAAAGGCTACCACTACTGCTACTACAACTAAATAACTACTCATGGTTCAATGTAAGAGGTAAGCAGCCTAAATTAGGAATACTATTCTATACCTGTAATCCTGCACAATACTAAATATAGTCTAGGTTTAGACCAAACATGTCTGTGTTGAAAGAAAAATCAATCATATTATTTACTTTGGACAAAGTGTTCTGTCTGGGGGCATGCCACATGCCATTATCTATAAAGTGAACTAATTCTAAATAAGTAAATAAATACAATAAGTGGATAAGGGAGAAGACTGTGCTCTGTGTGCTCTGAGCTGAATATTATTGTTGTAAAAGACAACAGTCTAATCTTTCTGAGAATTACCTGTTAAGCTCTCAACCCAAATTGATAAAAATGTCTCTTTTTTATTATTACAAGCCAATATTTTCTCTCACAGGGGCACAGTGGATTTCCTAACACCATTTACCCCGGCAGCAGAGCACTCCAATAACAAATTATCTCTAAAACACTGACAATTTTAATAATTTGATCTTAATTTCTCCCCTTTGAGCTGACTTTTTATTGCAGGTTTCATAAAATGAATTCCTTCTCTAATGTCAGAGGACAAGCAGAGTCCAAGAGGACCAAGAATGCTACAGAAATGAGAATGTCTTTCTTCAGTATCATTTCCAGCACCACTCTTGCTTCTTTGTTTGAGTCTGACAATAAGCTGCTTTTGAAATTCACTTTGTGACATTTACTTGTCACTCTTGAGTTCTGCTTGCACTTCTCTTGTGGCACATTTCAATTTTGTGTTTTTGAGACATCTTCACATGTGGCATTATAAAGTCTGAAAGCATTGTTATATGTGCATAGGCATCCCTGAACCAGACATTCAAATTAATTACTAATCTACGAAAAGTGAAGTAAGACATTTGAACCCTAAAAATGCCAAATGAATATATTTATTGTTATGAAGTTCTCAAATCTCAGGGTTAATTTAGAAAGCAATTCAAACCCACCTACTTTAGAGGCATAACCCAGTCCCAGAAAACAAAGCCCTCACAAAGGGAACAATGAGCATTTACAGATTATAATTCTGCTGTTCACTGGCAGGCCACATATTATAGGCCCCTCTTGAAATAAGACGTGATGCCTATGAATAAGGGAAGGAAGAAAAGAAGCAAATATTGAATTCATTTTCAGTATGAATTGCATGGCTTTATTATCAAGAGACTCTAAATGGCGTTATTAGCACTACTTTGTAATATAATTTGATTTGTCTCGTATGGATTTGATGGGTAGATTGGGCAATGGTTTATGAACTGTCTAAAACATTATGCAGAACACAATGAATGCCAGAGTGGAGAGGGCTTTACAAAATGAAACACAGTGGGATTTGCAGTTTGAAAGCAGATGATTTGTTTTCCCGCTCATGTGTTAATCAGCCTCTTGCACTATTCGTTTTGACAGATATTTGAGAATCATCTGCCCTCTGCAACATAGCCCAGTTAAACACTGGCTTTGTTCTATGAGACAGGATTGTGGCTCAAATGCCTTTTGGCTTGAATTACTTTCCAAATTAAGTCTGAGATTTGAGCATTCCATAACAATAAACACATTCATTTTGCATCTAGCGCTTTTTATGTCACCTTCTGAACCCATAAGTCAGTATGAAGGAATGTAACTGCTTACAAAATACATTGTTCGGAAGGGACTGATAACATGTTCCAAACAAATAGGAATAAGATGTGCACTTTTTTTCTCTCTCTTTTTTAGAAAGCTTGCCAGAAAGCTTCAGACGTTTCTTGCAGGTGAGAAAAACCAAATAAATGAAAATACATATGAACAATGCATTGAAAGAGTAAATTATGTCACAGGCAAATTCAGGTTTAAATCATTTTAAACATTTTGGAGCATTAATAGGTACAAATACAGATACTGGCATTGCATTGCACTGTTGCACAAAGCATCCAGATAAACAAATCTTTTTTTTTACCTTCTCATTAGAAGCATGAAATCCAGGGGTGGAAAATATTTGAGTTATTGTACTTCATGCCTATAAGTATTATTTTGGAATATGTATATCTTACTTGAGAATTATTAAAATTGAATGCATATACACTTAATTAGATTTCCAAGAAAAAAAGCACTACTTATATTGTTGTTTATATTTCCTGTAACTATAGGCTATACCAGTCAAATGGTTGGGGACTCCTGACCAATCAAATTCATTGCTAATTTTCTAACACTGTGTTACGGGTAGCAGGGCTGAGGTTGGACCACTAGGGGGCTCTCAGTAGGGGTTTGTCCTGTTATGTCTGTTTATGTTTATGTTGGCCATGTGTGTAGTTAAGCACCGCCCTATCCTAATGTGTGTTGATTGATGTTCACCTGTTCCTAATGTGTCATGATTATGTTTCCTATTTATAGTCCTGTCTGTGTCGTTATCACTTGCTAGTCCTTGTTCGTGTGTAGGCCGATGTAGTGTCCCCGTTTCATGTTTCATGTTTCATGTTTCATGTTTCATGTTTCATGTTTCATGTTTCATGTTTCAAAAAACCCGATGTCCACGTCAAGCTTCACGTTTGGATCTGTTATATCCTGCCGGACACTATCGGCCGTAACACACTGACTGGTTATATTTAAATATCTTAACCTGTTTTCTTTACTGGTGGCTGTTTAGACCAACACTGATTCATGTAGCTAAGATAAACTAGTTATACTATGTCAAATTCTAGCTAATGATAAATATTATCAAAAGTGCAATCATAAAAATTATCATTTCTTACCAGTACAAATACTGTGGAAATTTTTTTTTCCTTTGTCTGTACCACTTATCTGATCTATTTTCAGGGAGCCTGTGCCTATCTCAGGCGTCAAGGCAGGATACATCCCGTATGGAGTGCCAACCTATCGCAGGGCACACACACACACAACAGGCAATTTAGAGACTCTAATCAGCCTAGAAGCATGTGGGAGGAAACCGGAGCACCCGGAAGAAACCCAGTAAGCATGCAAACTTCACACACACAGCGAGACTCGAATCCAGGACGCTGGAGGTGTGAGGCAAACATACTAACCACTAAGCCACCGTGCTGCCACTGTGGAAAGTTACGTAGAAATTATTAAAAAATTAATTGCTTAAGGGGGGGGCAAGGTGGCACGGTGGCTTAGTGGTTAGCATGTTTGCCTCACACCTCCAGGGTTGGGGTTTCGATTCCCGCCTCCGCCGTGTATGTGGAGTTTGCACGTTCTCCCCGTGCCTCGGGGGTTTCCTCCGGGTACTCGGGTTTCCTCCCCCAGTCCAAAGACATGCGTGGTAGGTTGATTGGCATCTCTAAATTGTCAGTAGTGTGTGATTGCGTGAGTGAATGAGAGTGTGTGTGTACCCTGCAATGGGTTGGCACTCCGTCCAGGGTGTATCCTGCCTTGATGCCCAATGACGCCTGAGATAGGCACAGGCTCCCCGTGACCCGAGAATAGTTCAGATAAGCGGTAGACAATGAATGAATGAATGAATTGTTTAAGCCAGTGTCTCAGTTGCTATTACGTAGCTGAAAATAAATAAATCATTATGAGGAGATCATCAATAAATACATCATTATCTGGCTTACAAGCAGTTGAATGTTAATGGCAACTCTAGTTAACATGCTAACTCCACTGTAAGTTTTGGGAGGCAGAGCTTTGTGTACATGATTGGAAATGGGGACGGGCACAATGAGTAAAAAAATAATCAAATCAAATTTTTCAGTTCCATCCATTTAACTATTAGAGACAATTTTTCAAATATCTTACCTAATGTACCTTTAATTCATTATTGCAAACTAATACATGAAAAAGAAACCTTCGAAGACTGAATTCAGTTTTCAGACACAATGGTTTTCAGGCAATTGCTTTAAAATGAAAATAATGTTCTAATAGTTTTAGCTAAAAATATATATTTTTGTCAAGAATTTCATCATGACCAACGATTTCTTTTTAATACCTGAGTACACTTAAGTAACCATATTTTCCCTTTCACATGATTACATTTTTGGCTGAATGCATCTACTTTTGATTACAATTCTGACACCTTATCTATACCTTACCTTAAGCTCTCTGGGCTGTTTCCACTGTTTATCTAAACCACAGCTCATAGAAGAAAATACCACCAAGGAAAGTTATAAACAGTCACAGCAACACAGGTTGCTTAGATTATATTGCAAATTTATGTAGTGTTTGAGGTCTGCTTCCTGAGATATATGAATAGGAATGAAGAAAGAATCATAATTTTAACATTTTTTATTTGTTCTTTCACATTTTCTGCTTTACCTATGGTTCCCTCTCAGAACTGCACATACATTTGCAATTAAATTACCCAGTGAGACCCAGAATTTTCAATCAGCTCCACCTGTGATAAACAAGTGGAATAAAGCTAAAACTGTCCCTTGAATCAAATTCTCTCTGCTAAACCACAGAGCACAAAATGATGTATTTTTGAATCCCTAGTTTTATGCTAAGCATTAGAAACAAAATTTCCATTGAAATATTCAGAAAACACCCCAAATTCAATTGAGTTTCTACAAAATATGCTTTGTAAAATCCGCTTACCTTAAGAACTGTCAAGCTGGTGGAGACGGTAGGAAAAAAGCTCATATTAAATACCAGCATACATCAGCAGAATGGACCTCCTCTGTGGTGCTCAAAATTTCATTAGGCAGACAATGTAGATTTATATATATATATATATATATATATATATATATATATATATATATATATATATATATATATGCCAGTGCTGGCATTTGCCACTTGAGATTTCCATCTCATGTGTTGTTATATATATATATATATATATATATATATATATATATATATATATATATATATATATATATATATATATATATATATATGGGAGGTAATTAAGATAAACAACACATGAGATGGAAATCTCAAGTGGCAAATGCCAGCACTGGCCTGACACCCCAGCAATCATATTAGACACTGTCCATCAAGCCTGTTCCTTTTAAAATCCTTCGCAGCATGATTATTCATCCAACTAAATCAAAAACAAAATTTTCTCCCAGGGGATTCTGTTTCGCATTTCCGAAGAAGCTCTTTGTCATCACCACCAACATGTGTCCCACTGTGTTGAACTGTGCATCTATGAGTAGGAATTAAATGGCAGTACAGTAAGGGACAGAATGCATGTATTCCTCTCTTGAGAAGGACACAACAACAATCCAAAATGAAGAATGCATTTCAACTCCAAAATGCCAGAGGCTGTCTAAAAATAAGTATGAATTTAAGAGGCCCGTCTCCCGTCTTTTGTCAGACATGATGTTTGGCTTAATTAAGATGCAATTCAGGCCAGCGAGCATGCAGTACCATTATGTCAATTCTCATCAGCGTATGTTTACATTCAACCTGTTCTTAGGCAGCGCTGCTTCAAAGTTGTTCATGAGTCATGTTTGTGTTAATGAATAATGAACCATTTATTAAAAAAAAAAAAAAGTGTCAATATGCAGTGGGAAAACGAATATAGACTACCATATTCTACTATATGGTAATATCACAACAGTAGTGAGAAACTGTGTGTGATACAGTGGCACAGAGGTTTGTGTTACTGTCTCATAGCTCAGTAGTTGCTAGTTTGATACTAATTACTCTTTGTGTGGAGTTTCACATGCTCCCACCATGTCCCCTGGGTTTTCCAGTTTCCTCCCATGTCCAAAACATGCCAGTTTGTGGTTTGAATAATTATACTATAAATTGCCCTAGAGTGCCCTAGAGCCCTTCAATGGGCTTCTGATCCATGAATGATATATTCCCGCCTCATGCCTAGTATTCCTAGGATTCATTGTGATCCTGACAAGCATAAAACAGTTACTGAAGATTAAAGAATAAATCAAAGTGTTGTTTTTTTGTTGCAGTTTCAATGGTTCCATTGACTTCCACTGAGAGCAATTAGCAACTACCCACATGCAGTCTTCACAGTCACACACTACACACAAAACAAAACACTGCAAATTAGTTTGGATGACAAAATACATAGCTAACAAGATACAAAGAATACAGACAGCACAAATACAAACACACACACACACACACACACACACATCTAGCCAACACTGGCACAGATGGCATCTTAGCTTGTCTGATAACTTGGAAGATGTGGGCACAGTTTTGGAACACTACTAAAGATTTATACTCTAAAAGTTAGAGTATTTCTTCAGGTTTTTTACTGCATACAACCAGCTAAACAATGCTGGTTAAACATAAGTCTCCTAAATGAATCACAGGGGGAAAGTTATGGGAAGCTGAATCTGCTTATCACAAAGGGAAGGTAGTTGCAAAAAAAAAGCAGATGATCAAGTCATTGTGCCAACATCTTGCCAATTAGTAAATGATATGATCTGTCTGTTCACACACCATTCACACACCGGTAGTAACTAGGTGTGCAGGTTCGCTCTATACAGTGTCTTTAACAAGATAACATGAGGCATTAATTTTGGTCCTATTGGATACAAAGCTTTATAAAGCACTAGGGATAGCAAATCAGAATCAGCTTTATTGCCAAGTACTGTGAGTTTTACATGTACAAGGAATTTGCCTTGGTGTATTGGTGCACAACAATAAAAATATAAAGAAAAATCTAAGAACTTTAAGCAAGAGGAAATACTAATTCTGTAATAGTGCAATGTAATATTGTATAAAAAGTGAACCAGTGCAAACATTAAATTACCAATGCTACATTCAGTGCATGTGGATACATTAACAGTTAGGTAAGATAAGGTGCAGGTGCAGTATGGCTGTCTGAATTGTGTGGTTAATGTGACTCATATGAACACAACAAAGGGGGGATTGTGCATTTGTGTGTTAATATCCAAGGAGGCGGATAAGAAACCATGGTGGGTCCTGCATATTGCTGATGAGGCCAGTTGCTGATCAAGAGAAACTGTGAGGTTTTTGTCTTGAGGAAATACAGTTTGAGTTTTAGCTAGCTACCTCAACTTTAGCTGGTTTACTTGCTTTATTGGCCTTTCTGATAATTAATTTCTAGTGTAGTATCAGCTAATAAGTCAGCAATGCATACTATTGGAATCTACGCACACATGCAAACATAGCCAACAGAGCAAGCTAAATAGCTAAAACTGGTTAAAAGATAAGCTCTTGCTTTTGCCATCTGTGACACTCCAGATGTTGCACCAGCACTTCTGTAACATGGAAGAGACTAAAATTTATAGCTGCAGCAATATTCATTGGTTGATGTAAGTTTCATGAAATACCTCCAGCATGCATTCACACTATGATGAACAATCATGTGTAATTTACTTTATCAGTAAAAGATACAGCATGTTCTGATTAGGTAATAGTGTACTGTGCTAAACAATTGTGAGATGAATTCATTTGCATGACAATGATTTCTTTCCCTGTCCTTTGACCTGTATATCTAATATATCCAACCCACTTATTTTGACCAGTCCACTTCAGCCCTATTTACCTGCACATCCTCTATGGTCCTCCAACATGAACCTACTCACTAAGCACTTAAATTGTGAAGCTTCCAGCCCTAAACTACCATTTGGTTTTATAAAATCCTCCATTTAAATGCTATTTCTTCAGACCAATTCTTCACAATCCATTATTCTTTCACCTATGCCATCCTTTATAACTTGTCAATAACTCTTTTATCCTTCTTTCCTTTATGTTATTTTATATTCCTCAAAAGTAGCATGCAGTCAAATTTCATTCATTCATTTTGTTTTGATTTTCCTGGCTGGAGCTGCAATGTCAACAGGTTGAGAAGGTCAGTCCTGACGTCTCTATCCCCAGTCCCAGATCCTTGGCATCCTCCTGCAGGATGCCCAGACCTTCCCAAGCCAATAGTGATATATTATTTTTCAAGCATTTCCTGGGTTCAACCTGGGGTCTCTATCCAGTTGGATGTACCTGATATAGTGCTAGCGGAAACTGACCACAGGGCATCCTTGTATCGTGCCCAGATTACAGCAAGTGAGGCAGCTCTTAGAGGCAGCTCTAGTCCAAGGCTCTACCAGATGTCCTCACCCTATTGTGGATAGTAAGCCCAGCAACCCTGCAGAGGAACCTCATTTCCACTGACTGCTCACAACTTTAATCTTTTTGTCAGTAAACACGTCATGCAAGCAGGGGAGGACTGGGATGTAGACTGATATATAAACAAAAAACGTAGTCTGCAAACTTCCAAAGCAGACTGGTACAGCAATGTTTGCTTCTGTGGTAGACCCCATCTCTGTTTGTCGCTCTTACACTCTATTTTTCCATTCATCACTATTTGATAAGATCTCAAGATGCTTAAATTCCAGTGCCAAAGGCAAGGGCAGCAAAACTGTTATCGCTATTATCATTTGCTTTTGGAAATGTATAACAGTTTGTAGTTCCTGGCTCTTATTATCTTCTGTACAGTGACCTTGAGTTCTTGAGATGCTTTAAAAAGTAATAAACCGTTGCTGTTATTATTAAGTAAATATTCATGGTTGCTTATTTAACCAGTATTTGTTAGATAGTGCAGTCTCTATATTCCATAAAATTTATTATTACCTATTTATCTAGTTTGAGAGTCTTTTGAGAGGATAGTTTGACTCATCGGTGTCTTTTACCTGAGCAACCTACAGACCAGGCCAAACCTTTCTATCACTCCCTCAATATTTATTGATTTGTTTAGTTGTGTCTTTTAAGATATACTTTAACATTTTTCTTCAATCACAAGACAAGAAAAGGGAAAAAACTCTACCCATGACTTTCATATTTCCACTACTGTAGCAAATGACTGAAGTCTAGTGAACTCCCCTTATAAATTTATAAGAAAGTCTGTGTATCGTGAGATAGGAGGACAACAGAGGAAAGGAAGAAGAAACACTGTTTGTACACTGTTTTCCTCTCCTTTACTGCACAGACGCAGCACAGGCTGTCAATCTCTCCGCCCTATACGGACTCCTGCTGCTCGTTCAGAATTTACTGCTCAATCCCTGCTCTTTGGACTTGCTCAAAGTTTTCCACAGGACATCTGTTGGTTGATTTTGAAGCTTTGCCAAGTGAAACCCCGACATGGCTGTGAAAGCTCGGTAGGAGAGATGAGTGATGTAATCAGGTTGAAAAGGTCTGGAATAAGGATTTCAGGTTTGAACCTCCCTGGGGGTGAGTGAACAGATAATATAACACACATACAAAGTAGCTGATCATATATATGCATTAAATACCATTGTTTTGTGCAGCAATTGTGCTATGATGTTCATAAAAGGTCAATGCCAATATTTCACTAGCTTTTTAATCACATATTTTATGTGGGGAGAAACATGATTAACCAGATGGAATCATGCATTTTTCCCAATAGATCTGTTTTTATGAGGTACGATGTAATTTCCACTGTATTACTAGCATGTTATTTTAATCATTTCCTGTGAAACTGTCATAACACTATTTTATTTCCCAAGCCTATTAAGAATATTACTATCTTAATATTGGTGAATGGTAAATCATACTTCAGTATATAAGGACATCACTATCTAGCATTAACCCAAAATATATGAGCAATTTTCCCTTATCGATTGATCACCCAGTGATTTTATTTTCTTTTATTCCTGAATGCTTCACAAAAGTAATTTTTGTATATGGTACTAGTACCATCTTCACTTTTTTTTTTTTTGTTAATATGTGTGACCAGCATAGTAAAAGGAAGGTCCCTGCTGAGTACCATAGTACTCTTGTAACCTCATTTCACCTAACAGCAGGGCAGGCCACAGTGATAAGTGTTTTCACATAGCTGCACTTTTTATTTTCTTAGCTTCCACATCATGGGTCATTTCACATGTACATAATGCAGGAGTCAGTGTATGGAAACAGGGATAAAAATTCAACAGCTGTGATGAACAGAAGAAGTTACCCTTGTATTAGGATGTGATACATTAAAATTTGCTTGGGTCAAGGGTCAAAACCAAAATAATTCCTCACACCATTTCTGGATTTCAGGAATTTTGAAGTGACATGGAATCAGTTATGCCAGTAAGATGTTTCATAATGTTTTGGCATTCTCTTACATACAATGTCCTTACAATGTGCATATGATGATGAAAAAAAAAACTGCCACAAATTTTTCCCCCAGCACTGTCTTCAAATAAAGGTCAAGTTTCATTTTGCATGACAAACACAGTGCATGTTTTCAGCTGACTCCAATACCACTAGATTAATCAAACCTCATAGTGGTTTTAAAGCTCTGGTGCTCTGCTCAGTACACTGATGACTGATTTACTCACATCAGCAACCCTTTAATCTAAGAAAGGATGACAGCACCATCCATGACCCTTATTGTCATTAAGCCCGGTGAGGCTTTTTATTAGTCTATTATATGAGGCTTTATTAGTGCCACATGAATGTCAGTCATGCTCTGATGCGGCTGCCATCTTTTATGGTCACAGTTTAGGCACACAGCCGATGATATACTACAGTTCACCATGTGGTCCAGTTCCTTGGATTTGCAAACTGCATTATGGATTATCCCTATATCTTTTTTGAGGGTGACATGCTTTTTCCTAGAGCCTTCCTCTGATGCTATCTCAAGCAGCATGAGGATAAGCAAATGAAAATAATTCTTACATGGTGTTCGGTCTACTTACTGTAAAAACTACTTTTCCTGAACTGTGTCAAGTATTTCACTTAAGGCTTATATTTATTTAAAACCTTATGTGGTGTTTACTGTGATGCAATGAAGCGGTTCTGATGTATAATTTGTGCAACTTCCTGGGCCAAAGTGACAGACTTAATAAAAAAGATAAAAAAGGGAGAGATGGAAATCTGAATACACTAATGAGACATTTTCTAATATGAGACATCCGAATTCTGGAACCTTTATTTTACCCATATATTCGAAATAAAAGCCCTCCACGATGGTGCATGATTTTTAAATAGAACCCAAAACATAAGAATAAATGCAATTGCAATATTCTTGAGATATTCATGCGTTTTCCCCTACTCAACAGTTTCGAACTCTCACTTTCATTAAGCAAAGCCTTGCTATTAAAACCATGCCTGCAGTGACACAATCCTCAGAGGCAGCCTGTAAAAAGATACACTCTGAGACCCTTTTATCAGCTCCCTTTCTCTCTTGCTCTTACTTGTAATTCAGCACCAATGTCTCATTTATACTTTTCTTGCCTATGGCCCTGCGCATCTGTCTAGTTCACCAGAATATTCCGCCTGCATCATCTGTCAAGGTTTGCTGGATTTTTATAAACATCCCCTAAAAGTTCTGTGACAGATACCCAACCAGCACCATTATCTGCAAACTCACCTTCAATAGAGAGAGCTTTTATCTCTGGCAGATGGGCTTGCAGAGAAGACCTGCTGCCACGTTTCATGTACTATTGAAGTCCTTTAGCCATCACTCTGCTGTTCCGAGCCTAAATGACACTCACTTTGACACTCACTCTCACTTTGACAGTGGTCAGAAATAGAAAAAAAAAACACCCTGTCCTTGTTATAAAGTGTCACAGCCTAGTGTGTGTTTCCATGCACAACATGACCACTTCTGTTTGTCTAGTGTCATTTTATGCCCCATTACCCTTTAGGCTTTCCAGCCTACAGGACACCATTATTGTTTCTGGACATCGTATATCGCTAATGTAAAAGAAATGTTATGATAAGGTGGTGAAAAATTGAATTAAAAATAATAATAAATAAAATAGCCTTTTTCCTGTGACAAATAATAACAAAAGTGTTATTATCAACTCTCCATTATTATACTATAAGAGACTTATACACATATACACATATAATGAATGACAAACTGGGACCACTATTCATGCTTCCTAATTTTTCAGTCCACTTTTTCATGGTCCTATCTTAAAAATAGCAAGCATGATAAACTGTAGTGAGCAATTTTATAATTTATTCAAGCTAAATAATTCCTCCCTTTGTGTAGTTTGCATGTTAAATGTCAAATGTGTGTTTGGCATATTTTTACCTAGTATCTCCTACAAAGACATGAAAAAAACTATTATGGAGGATGTAATCCATCTCGTTCATGTTTATCCCACCCACTCTTGTATTTTAGTCTTCTACTACTCTATTTAACTCTACTACTTGATAATAGTCAATTGACATCTTATAGATAGTTTCAGTGAAGCAGGCTTGAATAATTAGTCCCAAATTTTGCTAAATCAAAGGATCATTTCACCAAGTATTTCAGGTAATATTACTGTGAATGATAGACTGTGTGAATCTACAGTCTGGGCTATAAAGAAATCAGCCCCAGACATTGTTTCATGTGTTTTCTTCTGATTGCTACTATTTATTTATTTATTCATTTATTTATTTAAAGTATAAAAAATCAATTTCAATCAATTTCTTTAGAGAAAATAAGACAATGTTTATTACAACTTTATTGATTTTTTTTTTGTCTTTTCCTTGAAAAAGAGGGGAAATTTTTATTTCAACTTTTTCCTTCAAAAGAGGACATGATGAGCTTCTCTAGCCCTTTCATACCAGTTGGCCCTGGTTCTTGGCATTACAGTATCTATTAAAATTAAGTACTTAGACCAGCACTGTACTGAAGATTGATGTGTATAAAATATGGACATTGATGACTTTGCTCTTAGCAGGGCGCTCATTTCATGGCTCACTCACTGCATTTACTAATATCCTTGATGCAGCGTTTTATGTAGTGGGTTTGGTTGGCTCTTTTTTCTGCTCACATAAACACAGTTCTTCATTATGTATAATAAATGTATTGAAAAGAATCTCGTTTATTTAAAAAAGCCTGCCTGCCTCACCTCTGGGTTCGATTACCACCTCTGCCTTGCGTATGCAGAGTTTGCATGTTCTCCCTGTACTTCGGGGATTTCCCCAGGGTAATTCGGTTTCCTTCCTCGCTCCAATGCTATCCATTGTAGTCTGATCAGAAGTGTCTGATTTTGGAGTGTAAGTGTGTGTGATCATGCCCTGGGATGGGATGGCACCTTGTCTAGAATGTCCCTGCCCTGAGTTCCCTGGGATGGGTTCAGGATGCCTGTGACCCTGTGTAAGATTAATGTACAGAAAATAGTTAGGATGGATGGAAGTTACTTTCTGCTCGGTCAGCTGATAATACAGATAAATGAGGAAGAAAAACCTGGGCACTGTGTACAATATCTCCTATCATTTACTGAACAGGTAATGTCTTGTCACACAAAAAGTACTAAAACTGAAGCAGAGAAGTGAATTTTGAGTGGCAGCAGGTATATATATCTGGTATAGATAGAGATTTCTACAATAAGTTCCTGCATGGTAAGGACTCAGCAGTCTAGACATTAAGCATCTGCACTACATTTGTCTTTGTCTAGTCTTGGATGTTTCTACACTATCTGTGAGAAGCCTAATTTACATGTTTCATGATAGGACAGAGTATCATTTGAAATTACCATGGAGAAATTATACAAGAATCAATACATAATACTTAAGCACAATATAATCTCACCTTTGGTCAAACCTTGATATAACCATGAAAAATCCACTGTCCATTTCCTTTCATATTAATGTGCTAATCAGGTATGCTCATATCAATCTCTCCTTTACAACCTCAGAAGGATTCTTTCCTTCCATTTCTACCTACACAGGCCACCCAGGTGCGTGTTCAATCTTTTCTAAGTTCTCCAACAATAGCACATTGCTATGCTCCAACCACTGGCTTCCTGTAGTTGCCAGCATCAGATTTAAAACACTGATGCTTGCTTACAAAAACAGACCAGCACCCACTTATCTCAAAACACTTATCACACCCTGCACTGCACCACACTCCCTCCGATCCTCTAGCACTGCTCTACTGCTCCCATCATCTCTCAGGATTATAAGGGAGGTAAACATCAAGACTCTTCTCTGTTCTGGAAATGAATGAATTTCCTCAATACATTTGAACAGCTGAGTCACTGGCTGTCTTCAAACAACGCTTGAAGAGCCATCTCTTACCAAAATACTTAAACTAGCACTTTAATTAAACTAACATGTGTTATGTGTGCTTGTCTGCCAACAGTGCTTATATTTCTCCCAGTGTGTGTATTACATCCCACCAGATTTTTTTTAGCCTGGTAGTTTATTCTTTGTCTGTGATCTCATGAACCAATATCAGGATACATTTCTTGATATAGACTTCAAAGCATTCTGGATAAGTGCATCTGTCAAATGCTATAAAAGCACACATAAAGGCGTAAATCTAAATGGTGATCTTATAAGTCAATTTTCCCCCTCTTTATAGTGTATTTAGACCTTGGCTCCTGAGTAGATCCCAAGTGCCCTGTTACTGGGAGATTCCTGATGGTACAACTGCCGTCAATGTGCAAGAGCCTAAAGTAAAAAAATTGACCATATTCTCTCATCCTCTCTTTCCCCTTTGTCAATCACAGAGATACTAGCCAATCATGGCTGTCTGTGATCTAATGTATGTGGAGAGGGCAGATAACGCTTTCCAAATGTCTTATGCTGCTGTATGATGCCCTATGTGCAGCACTTGGAAAAGACACAGTTGGCTGGCTTGACATGACTCAGAGGAAGCATGTGCTCACCCTCTTCAGTTGAGAACTGTCGTATGATTGGCTGAAGGTTGGGCCAAGGCTGTGGCACTGCGTCATGCATTTACAGTATCCTTGGCAACCATCTGGTTCAGATTGGAGTGGCTTAAATTAGGCTATGAGTTTGTTTTTGGGAAATAGAACTATCTAAATTTGTTAGAAAATATTGTGCATAGTAAACAAAACTAAGAATTGTGCAAGCTGGATTAAAACTAACAGTCCTACAAACATCTTTAGTTGAGAGCAGTTATGAACTTATATGCATCTTAAGCAGATGCAGATATGAAAAGTGTCATTATGTTACACTACTAGTCAACATGGCCACATAATTGCAAGTTGAATCAGTTGAATTGTATTAGAAAACTTCCTAAGAAATGAAATTTTATTAAGCATAGTTTTTTCAGAATCTAACAAATTCATTGTGCCTTTTATCCCAAATTCTGTGCAAATATTACAAGTAAGTAATATTTGTGATTTTTTGTGCTATTGGGTTGGAAGAGTACAATTTCCAGTAACTCATGGACTCATCAATATTTAAAGGACTTCATGCTAGGCTAGCCCAATAACCATCTTTGCTGCACAGGGTACATTTGAAAAGCTCATAAATGGACATGGAGGACCATTGCTCAAATATGCCTCATAACATACAAAGAAAAGAGTTGCAGAGGGAATTGGTTAGAAGCTAGAAGTCATGATATTAAAGGACATGCCCCGCTCTCATCATTGGCATTCACAGTTGAACTCATTTACTGGATATTACACTAGACATTAGTGGTAAAATGAAAGCGCCACATGAGAAATTGTATCATAAATATGTTTTATAAAACCATTTTTCCTGCACACAGAATTGATTATTTCTGAGGACATCTGATCTGGTTGCTTTTGTGAGACTTGTATAAATTGTACTCTGTCATCATATTTCTTGGAAGCAGACCAAACAATTTCTTGGAAGCAGACTGGAAACAGTAAAAATTAAAGGTTAAGGCAATATTCTTGCTTTAGTTTCTGAAGTAATGTATTCTGACAGATAATATTCTGATCTCAGTCCAACTACATGAACACAGGACCCACAAAACACCCACAAGCCACAGTTAATGCAAATATAGCCGAACCTTTATTCCTTCATCTGTCCGTCCTTCCTTCCTTCCTTCCTTCCTTCCTTCCTTCCTTCCTTCCTTCCTTCCTCTCCTTCCTTCCTTCCTTCCTCTCTTCCTTCACCCTTTCCCTTTCCCTTTCCCTTTCCCTTTCCCTTTCCCTTTCCCTTTCCCTTTCCCTTTCCCTTTCCCTTCCTTCCTTCCTTCCTTCCTCTCTTCCTTCAATCCTTCCTTCCTTCCTTCCTTCCTTCCTTCCTTCCTTCCTTCCTTCCTTCCTTCCTTCCTTCCTTCCTCCCTCGTTATATTTAGCTTGAATGATTTGCACCAAGCTACTTATCTTATGTAGATTACTATCTTGCAGAGTCTATCAGACTGAGACTGAGCTCACCTCTCACCTTAGCTAACCCTAGTATTGAACTGTTTTGATTTTTCAGGATGCCTTTTTTACTTTCAGCTTGTTATATTTTTCCTTTACTTCTTTAGTTATTCAATCTACACATGAAGGGAGTGCTGATTGGTAAATTTGTATTTATCATCAGTTGATCATGATTATGCTTTTGTCACAAAATGGCAGAATTAGTTTCTCTCTGTAGGTGTAGTTTGTGGACTTTGCTTAAAAGAGTCATTTAACATGCAGGAACTTGCTGCATATCAGCCAGGAATGGGGTATTTTTTGCTAATTTATTGGCATATAGATGAGTCAGTAATATTTTGAAAGAATAGAGGAAAATCAATATAGCGATGCAGGTCAAGTATTGCACAATGGCTTGGTTTATGGTACCTCAGGTCAAGTAAGAATGACTACAAACAGAAACAAAAAGGAACCATTTTAAGGGCTATTTTCAGTTCTATTGCCATTCAGTTGAGTAACGTTGTTCATCTGAGCTAATGGTATTGTTTTATTATTTTCTTATTTGTATTTTTTAAAAGTAAAGTACTATTACATTATAAGAAGACTGGGTGAAATGAATGGGTGAGATTTATTGCAGAATTATAATTATATGGAGAAGATTTCATGGCAGAGCAAAAGAAATCAAAACGGTAAATCACAACACACAAATATTCCTTTTGCTCTGTAACATATGAATAAACATACCGCACTGAAAAATTTACACATTTAAAAACAGAAACACTGACCACATACTGTAGCTGTGATGCCACTTAATGTCTTTAATGAAAAACAATATTTTTTTTTGCAAATTTAAATAGTAAATTGATATCAGAAATTAATATTATAAATCCCTGCAATGTATTTCAGTGTGCGTTAAACATTTAAAGATACATGTTTACAGTTAAACATTGTGTTTAAGATAGATTGCATAGATGTCATTGACAGGATTACATTCATTCATAAGAAGGATTGTAAGACATGGATACAACCTGGATAGAAAAAGTGTACAGAATGTAGGAGGACTGGTGTTACAATATGGTCATAAAATCTTTTTACAAAGGTTTTAACAGTAAAAAGAGGTTACAAAAAGTTCCATTAAAGGTACCATTAATATAATAGCTGTTGGATATTTTTTTCATCAATCTAAATGTGTGTTCGTGTCTTGGAATAATGAGAGAGAGAGAGAGAGAGAGAGAGAGAGAGAGAGAGAGAGAGAGAGAGAGAGAGAGAGAGAGAGAGAGAGAGAGAGAGAGAGAGAGAGCGTATTCTCCTATTACGGGTATTATTATTATCTTGGATATATTCCTGATTTACATACTCATGCTCATTTTCTTGTGAGTCTACAATGTTGTGCTCCACTATATTTACTCAGATGAACTCTGATAAGCCAGAAATCTGGCAGCTGGTTTGTTTATGTCCTGACAAGTGGTCGTTAAATAAACTAAATAAATATCATAGGCAGATGACCTACAAGTCCCAAAACCCACAGATTTATTTAACCTTTTTCCCAACCACTTGGTCTGGAAATAAACAAACAGATGTGAAATACAGTTAAATAAATTACAAACAAAGAAAAATAAAATGTATTTAACTGTTCTGTGACTGACTGATAGACCACCAGTGCAATTTCCTTCAATCCTTGTGGAGTTTTTCTATTTGCTATTTCCTTACTGAGTACAAATAGCTAAGTTGTCACCTTGTGACCATGAGCCCATGTGGGCAGCCTGTATAAAGTCCCTGCTATGTCAGATTTATAAGTGTATTGGATTCTGATTTTTTGATGGACTGATATGACATCCAGGGTGTATCCCTGTCTTACACTAGGGCTTTTCACATTGGAAATAGTTAACTCTGGGTCATTCTAAATCCTGTGTAAGAGTAATTCTGGGTTATATTGTTTCACGTTTCACTCTACCCACGTTTCACTCTACCCAGACTTTAACAATTAATCCTGGATATTCATAATCTGACTTTTCACAATGCACATTCTTATTTGCATATTTCCAATGTCAACAACCATGACTGGATGAATACAGAGTGTGACCTCTTTAAATAACGGTTTGTCTCACGCTTTCGCATCAGTGAGAAAAAATGTCACCACATAAATCCTATTTGGCTGTTTTAAGCCTCCTGAGATGCACAAAGGCAAGAAAACAAAGAAAAAAAGACAATATAAAGCACAAAACTTTTTTGTTTTTGTGATGGTACAAAGCATGAAATGAGGCACACACTGTCTCATATTGTATTGTATTGTTTCACACTGTACGTGTTTGACATCACAATGCAGGGTTAACTCTGCAGAAGCTATGGGGTTAATAGCAGGATCTAGAATCATGTTGTTAACCTTGATAACACAGGGTTAAGTGCATTGAGTAATATAAGTCCTACTGAGTGTTCCAGGATAGACTCCAGATCTGTTGCAACCCTCACCAAGATAAAGTGGTTACTGAAGGTTGCCTTCAGCTTGCCACTGAAGTACAAGAGCCAATTATTTAAAGATTGGAAAAAAACATTGCCTGTTTTTTTTCCAATCATCAGCTGAACAGTTTAAGCGTCTGCAGCCTCCGATTCCTGTCCTTAGGTGATATGAGAGGAACCCAATACAGTGTTCTCAAGTTGAAACCAATCCACCACAAGATTTAATGTTCTGTATGTTCTGAGGTTCTTTTCTCCTCACCATGATCGTAAAGAGTGGTTATATGTCTATCTTTAGCCTTCCTCTGTATGCTTGACCTCTCTCACCCAACATGCTGCATGTTTTTCTAAAGATTAAAATCCCAATAGAGAAGACGTTTCTGAAACAATCAAACCAGCCCGTGCCATCGTCCAAATCACTGAGATTACATTTCCTTTAATTCGGATGTTTAATGTGAACAAGCTCTTGACCTTTATCTGGATCATTTTATGCATTTTGAGCAGCTGTATCTTGATTGCCTGTTGATCTACAGGTGTTCTTAATAAAATGGATGACAAGTGTAGTTCACAATATGGAATGGTGAAACGATATTAATCTAAAGTTACAACACTACAAAGCGATGGTGGCGGGTGTGAGAGAGCCACTCCGTCCTGCTCCACTTACTGTCATTGTGCCCTTCAGCAAGGCACCCAAGTGTGATTACTTCCACCTGTGTGGTTCTGATGGTGAGGTAGGGATTAATGACTGACTGCAGAGTACCAAGGACATAGATGGAAAAGACAAGCTTTCATTTCTAATACAATGAGGAATTTATGCTGCTGATCATAAGGTACTCTGCTTTGATATGTAATGCAGTTAGCTAGTATTTCAACTTGTTCTTGTGAGACATTCATCAGAATTTGAACAAAATAAGAATGTTTGCATTTTGTTTCATTTCAAACAAATCAAATTGTAAGAAAATGTAAATATGAACCCTGATTTTTATTTTTATATAATCTGTCACGCAATTTGCTTCTAATTGCAAGTATGAAGGCATGGTGTTTATAATACCAAGATTATCTGTTATTAATAACATTTTTCTGTGATTTTAGATTCTACAGTAGATCAAAATGTCCATTTTCAGTAAATTATTGTGAACCCCACTGTAATTACTGTTTAATGAAAGAATGAGCTGTTTTATTTTCATGCTTAGACACCATAAAGCTACAAACCAGCTTTTAAACAGCAGATATCACTGTCAGTCTTTGCCAGTTTATTGCTGATATTTTTACTGTCAACTTGATTTCCCAGAACACACTGCGGCCTACAAACAATGACTCCTGGACAAAATTTCCCAAAAGACATGTACATCGTCATGTTCACAGTCACCAGACTTCTAATCATGCACATCTGTAACTAATCACTGTATGTTTGACTCTTACACACAACTCACTGTGAAGTAACCGCTCAGTTTGTTTGTGCATCTGACTTCACTAAGCTTGTTCTTTCCTTGATTGCTATTCTGGTTTTTACCTGGATAGTTTCCTGGCTTTTGTGCTCTGACTTTTCCCTGTTATCCCTGTTTACAGATCACTCGACCCAAGCTTGTTTTCTGTCCTCATTTTTCTTCACATTTTGGATTTGACTATCTGCCTTTCGTTAAAAACACTTAACTGAAATCACATCTTCTTAGATGTTCTCAGCCTTCCTTCATATGACACTTGCTTTTTTGTATTTTAACAATATTTTTGTGTATTTGAGCAAATATCCAGAGATTTATTTGCGTAAATGAAGCTGGAAGTAAATATGCATAAATCAGGATACTTACTAAAACTTTAATTTTATTAAAATCTAGTCTTTTAATGTTAGGATTGAAATACAGTATTTTTGCTGTAAAGATGCTCTCAGGAGAAAGACCTTTACAGAAAAAAATTGAATATGTTCTTTATAATTTAATAAAAAATATAAAATGTTTTTTAAAAATAATTTGAATCTAGTGAAAAATCAATATTTTGGGAAATTAATTTATAATATTATTCTAATTATGAATACGAATGAGACATTTGATGGATATAAATCATCTAGAAACTGAAATATTTGGTCTTGGTTTTAGGAGAAAAAAATATGAGAAAATAATTGCTTTTGAGAATGCGAGAATGCAGTTTAATATGTTTCCACTCTACGTAGTGTGATAAATGGTACTGTATATCATAATGCCAAAAGTAGGTTGGACCCCTGACCATCATATTCATATGTCCTTGCTGAACATCTCTTTCAGGATTTAGACCCCCCTTTGGCTGTTGTAATAAATTCCACTCTTCTAGGAAGGCTTTCTGACCTTGACAAAGCATTTATTATGGACCTGAATATGGTTCTGCATGACTGCTCCATGATCCCTCAGATCCTCCAGCTGGTCCCAACATCTCTCAGGGTACAAGGAAGGTATGCATCATACCTCAAGACTCTTCTCTGTTCTTGCACCTGGGTGGTGGAATAAACTTCCTATCGATGTCATTGGCTGTCTTCCAATGATGGGTGAAGACCTACCTCTTCCTGAAATACTTAAACTAGCAGTTGATTTATTCTTGTTTGTTTAAAAATTGTTTGTCTAAGTGCTATATTATTTCCCAACAGAGTTTTAGACTCATGGTGTCCTTAGTCTTTGGCAACCTAGTGAAGTATTAATGTATTCATTCATAGAGATTTTTGTACGTTGTTCTGGATAAGGGCATCCATCAGATGCTGTAAAAATAAATACAAATGGTCAGGTTTTCACATACTTTTGACCATATAGTACATGTTTTTGGTGAAGTCTCTATTTGGATAACTGCAAATTTAAGTTGCAAAACTTGACAGGAAGTCTGACTGTGTGTTTTGGCTGTGCAAATAACTTGGTGTCCAAACAGCTCCATTCCTGCAAGGTTTGGAATAAGCTTAAGCGTTAGTGTTGGCAGTGTTGTTTGGCGAGTCAACAATCTTATAATTGTTTTAAATGACAGAATGCACTACGGTAAGCATGTTTGCCTCTAATCCCACTCCAGGCAGCTCTGGCTTGTTCGGCTGGAGACAGCGAAGCATCGGCAAGCTGCTGATTTGTTCACTTGTTTGTGTTTAGGGCTCTGAAACCTGTCTCGAATCCTTTGGAATGAAGGGGTGAAGGGCTGAAAATACATGAGTGTTCATTGCTCTCCAAGCACAATGCTTAGTCAGTGAAAGGGAGAGCTTTTTGTGTACTTCATGGAAGTTTTTGCACTTTCTGCAAATCTCCTTTCCCCTCTCTTTTTTCTTATCTCTGTGTGTTAGCAGCTCAGGGAAGGAAGAGTATGAGAGGATTCATCTTCCAACTATGTAAGCTTCTATCAGTTTTGCTTCTCTGATTATCACTGTGCATTTGCTTCCTCAAACTCAAAGCAGCGACACAATCATCAAATCATAAAACATTTATGCAGAAATCTGACTCCTGGGCTCCTGTTGTTGTTCTACTAAGTAAAATAAGAAAGTTGGACAATAGCTTAGAAGCACAATATCTTCAGTATTTGAATCGATTCAGTTTTATTTGTATAACATTTTTAACAATAGACATTGCAGTCACAAGGTAGCTTTGCTACAGGCTCTCTGAGACTCTCCAGACTCAAAAGGGAACCCTTGTATTCTGGATGATTCATAATTGAATTATGAATAAATACATTGTACAGTTGTAAAGTGCAAAACAATATTTGGTATGATCATAATGTGAATTAAGGACATGGGTTTAGCACAGGAACTGTCATGGTTATTCATTAGCTCTACAAGCCTGAAGTGCTTCACAGTGTCATTCATTCGTTCATTCATTCATTCATTCATTCATTCATTCATTCATTCATTCATTCATTCATTCATTCATTCATTCATCTATCTGGTCAGGGTTGCTGTCATTTTGATATGCCTTAATAATACAGACATATAAACGCTTTCATATAGACAATGATGGGTACAAGGCAGTGGAGGCTCAATGGTTAAGGTTACTGATAAGATGCTTGTGTGTTCAAGCTCTAGCTGCCACTCTTCGGCCCTTGAGTAAGGCCCTTAAACCCTTTCTTCACCAGCTGTACTGTGCTCTGACCACAAATTCCTAACAAAAGTATAAAATACAAATAAAGATTTCTTACAAATAAGAATACCTGATGAGCTGGTGGGATTGGTCAATAGTCCTGCTCTGACTACTAATGAAAGCTGCAGAATCCAGGTAAGATTATCAACATAGCACAGTGATATAAAAAAAATCTCTGTTTCTTATACTGTTTTTAAAATCTTCAAATAAAAATAAGAATAAAAATAAAAATCGGAATAATATGGACAGTCATGTGCTTAAAGTTTCTGCATCATCAAACTCTACCATTGCTGTTCTGTCATCACTATATCATTAGTTGATGTGAGCTCAAAAGAAGTCAAGCTCCTGAAAAACAAATAAAAAATGAAAATAAAAAATCCCAACAGATAAATGCCTTTTGTCACATTTTTTCACATAATAATGTGGCTGTTACATGACAAATGCCTTAGTCATCACTTATTATTAGGGAGGAAAATAGTGCATGGTTGTAGGTCTTTAGCTGTAGGCCTATTAGCTGCATGAACCACTGTTGATAAACACATGCCATTTAGGAAAATGTCATCATGAGGACTTGCTGCAGGTTTGGGAAATTCTCATGACTCCCACCGTTGCTGCTCTCACCACTCCCTCGCAGCTGTCTCGTTGGCTGCGATGGATGAAGTGCAAGTGTGTGCGTTAGGCCAGGGACTGCCCAGTGCTCTCCATTAATAATGCAGCAATGGGAAAGCTCATAATCGCTGCACTATCTGTCCGATCATGAGGGCAATTGGCTCTGTAAAGACAGAGTCAGATGGCTAGGACCCTGTCTATCACAAGGGATCTGAGTTGATGATTCATCCTGCAATATGTGTCAATATGTGTTTTTCCTTTTTTATGATTGAAAGAGGGCAAGAGAGCTCACATTGGCTAATGCAAACATGGGAGAATAATGTGTTGCCCCTGTTTAGCTCCTTATAACCTTTGAAATGTATAATATTTTAACTATATAATTAGAGTGAGAAGCATTTTTTTCAAGTTTGTATTAGATTAGCTGAGTAATAATATAGCATAAATAAAATAACATTCAAATTAACATATACAAATACAGGATAGAAATAGGAGCCGCAGTATAATAATAGTAATAATAATAATAACAGTTATTATTATTATTATTATTATTATTATTATTATTATTATTATTATTATTGTTATTATTATTTATTATTAGTATTATTATTTATTATTATTATTATTATTAAAATAAAAATAATAACTCTGCTGTCAGACCATAGATACATCTATATAGCGAGCTAGCTATGAAAATGCCTAATATTTGAAGTGTGGTGTGTGTCCTTCTATGGCTTTGAAGTGTAAATTATTTTTAAAAGATTGTTGTAGGTAAAGTAATAATGATGATGATGATAATAATAATAATAATAATAATAATAATAATAATAATAATAATAATAATAGTTATTATTATTATTATTATTATTATTATTATTATTATTATTATTATTACTATTATTATTATTTATTATTATTAAAATAAAAAAAATAACTCTGCTGTCAGACCCTCTTATATTAGTCTGCAGTTTTATTATAACTAAGAAAGAATGAGGAACAACCCATGAAACCCTCTAAGCACTGCATGCTCTTTTCCATATAAAATATAATTATTTATAAACCTGCTCTTGCACTAATGTGACTTTTACTCTACTAACAAGTGCCTAAACATTACAATTTATGGTCAATATATTTGTCCAGTTTAATGTATGTTTGCTTTGTTTTTGTGCTCCTTAAATTACTGAAAACATGTCCTGTGTCTATTGCAGTGTTGAAAGGTGCTCTCAGCGGTAATGCGGCTCTTGTGTTATGATTAATAACTACATCTTGCATAAGCCATTTGCTCAAAATAAGTGTGGAATATTTCTGGCACTCATGGCTGAATGGAAATTCATTACCTCTTTACTAAATTAGCAGTCCAGCAAAATGAAACTCTCTTGCCTGTGTTTTTCCCAGCCACCATGATTGAGCACCAGAAGCCAGAACGGATTTATCAGCTGGATATTAAATTTCCATAGCGGTTTGACAATCTTTCCCCTATGTATCAAAGACAGACCTTGCATTTACCCACAGCCCACTCCCAAAGAAATCTTCCTACAGTTATTGTAGTCTTTTAAAGCTAAATAAAATTGAAATTAAGTCCTTGCATTGTTGCAGAGTGAGTACTGTTGTGACCAGTATTTTGTAAGAAAGCTTTCCTAGCCTCAGGTTGTATATCATTATTCATTTGCACATTTAGCTAGCTTAGAGTCAGATCAGCAGGCATGTCAGCCCAAAGTGGACAATCCGGAATAGTTTTCAGAAGGTTAGTGAGGCTGTGGCTAAAAGCTCTCAGATGCTATTTTAAACATCACATTCACAGTCTTATGTCAGTGAGGTATAAGAAGCACTCTGTAAATGGGCATGAGCTTCTGTACTGCAAATTCTTTACTCAACTAAGCCACAAGCATGTCTAAATGACTGCATTTGATTATCTGGTATATCCTTTAATCCATCCATCTTTCCATTCATTTTCTGTACCGTTTATCCAGATCACCAACTCCTTACATGTAAGACAAGTATGCCAACAACTAAACCACAGTGCCCCCACACCCTAGTGCAATATTTCACCCATATACTTTACCATTTTTTTAGTGGACAACCATCTACACATCTTGCTCGGCGAGATAAAGGCATGTTTATATTTAAGGCATTTGGCAGATGCTCTTATCCAGCATGACTTACATTTTATTGCATTTTGCACAATCGAGCCCTTGCTCAAGTATCAGCTTGGTGATTCTGGGATTTGAACTCAACCATCAGTCTAACACCTTAATCACTGAGCAACCACATCCCCTGTCTGTCTATCCATCTGTCCATTTTCTCTATCACTTATCCTATCCCAGGAGACTTGGGGCAAAAGGAGGGGGACACCCTTGACAGGGTGGCAACTTATCTCAGGATGGACACACACTACTTACAATTTAGAGATGCCAATTAGCCTATAATGCATGTCTGGTGGAGGAAACCAGAATAGCTGGAGGAAACATACAAGGTCGGTGCACACAGAATGAAATGCCCCAACCCCAGAGGTGTGAGGCAAATATGCTAACCACTAAATCACTGTTCCCCTCTGTGTAGATATAATTAACGATTTATTCAATGATTCGGGTCTGTCATTTCTTAGAGTTAAAAGGCAAATTTACTCTCTGGAGCACATCATTCTTTTTATATCTCAGACTAAAATCAGCAATAAAAACGTATGGGGTCCTCAGGATAATCCAATTAGTTCACATCCATTGACTAAATGCATTATGACTCATTCCTCCAAATGATGCACAGTCACATATATTTACAGTACTTTGGTCAATGAGTCTTTCTCTAAATTACCCATAACTTCTATATGGGATGGAGAATTCAGCTGGCTTGGATTGGATCCTATCTGAAATACTGGAATTTGGCCTAACTTAAACATAACAAAAATCTAGCTCAGCAACTTGATAATTTAAAATGCATTCATAGGGCATAGAATACATCATAATCAGAGTTCCTTACTGTACCATATGCTAATGTGAGTGGAGCGTAATTGCATATGTAAAATCAACTAATTTGGGGAACATATATTGTCAGTATCATCAATAAGATCTAATAAGAACACCCTATATTTATTATATGATTCCAGCTCTTTTCCTTTACACATGCTTAGAAGTGAATAGTTGTCACTGGCTTAACAGCTACAGAATAGACTATTTGACCCAAATTGTAGAATTCAGAAATAATATGCTTAGAAAATGGTCTTTATTTTACTGTGAGATGCAGTAGTTTCATTAGAACACACCACTGCTGTGATTAATAAGGCCAGGCCTTGCACTGATTCTTAGTAAAGAAGTGAAGACAGAAATGTATGCCCTTTGTAACCCACTCTGTGTTTATGCTATCTTTTATTTTTGCTATTTTCTATTTGATTTGATGTCTTTTTGCAATTTCTGTTATTGCAACAACAACAAGAATAATACTAAATATGGAGTATGGTAGTTTTGTTGTTAAGGTATTGGACTACTGATAAGAAGAATTTGAGTTTGAATCCCAGGTCCACCAAGCTGCCACTGCTGGGCCTTTGAGAAAGGCCTTTAACCCTCAACTGCTCAGTTGTTTAAAAAATGAGATAAAATGTATGTTGTTCTGGATTAGGGCATATGCCAGAACTGTAAATAAAGGAGCAAAATGAATTTTTAATATTATGTAATAAAAAGGTGATCACAAAAAATATACATAATAACCATTTACTTAATTTTGCCATTAAGTATATGTCCTGAAAATGTGCTGAATTTGAACAATTTGTAACCTGTGTGTCTGTTGCCTGAAATGCAGTTTGAAGCGTTCTTTAGTGTAGAAATAAAATTGCCTGGAAATAGTGATGTCCTGAAAGCCCACAGTATAATAGATCCAACTCCATGCTTAACAGTTGTCAAGGTGTTCTTTTCATCAATGCTGCTTTTTCCCACTAAGCATAGCTTTGCTGATTGTGGCCAAAGTCTTTCATTTAGATTCCTTTTTATAGCATTCCTTTGCTATGTATGAATATATTAGCTTCATTTTCTGATCCTCAGTCAATTTCTTAAAGGAAAACATATTTGTTAAGTATTAGTACAAGGTTAGAAGAGTCAGAGAATTTGTTATTCCTAATGGGAATTCTTGATTTGCCCTGCCTAAAGTCCTAATGATTCAGTTAAGTTTATTTATTTAGTGTGTGCCCTGCGATGAGTTGGCACTACGTCCAGGGTGTATACTGCCTTGATGCCTTATGACGCCTGAGATAGGCACAGGCTCCCCGTGAATAGATTGGATAAGTGGTAGACAATGAATTTATTTATTTATTTATTTATTTATTTATTTATTGGTTGATTGATTGCAAAAGGCATGGTTTCTTCTTTCTACTCACAAAAAAATAGAAGATCTTGTCAGGGTTGCCCAAATTTTAACATACAACTCTAAATCATAATCTAAAATAGGAACAGAGCTAAGATGCTCCCTACATGCATTTTGGATCAGTTTTAGTTTCCAACAGCTTTGCACATGGTAGCATTATTTTTGGGAAGCTGAAGATATCCTGATTAGCAGTCTAGTTGTCTAATGTATTCATTTATCACAAAACAATTAACTACTCAGCACATGGCACAAAAGCCCTTTACTAATTAAACTTGCACCTACAAAACTTTCAAAACCTTTCTAAGATAGCGAATTAAATGGGAAGAAAATAGCTCCTGCCAAAGAAATAGAGCCACAAATATATGTTAATACTACAAACTGTACCACAAACTGTACACCATGCACCGTACACTCCTTTGTACTACAAACTGTACACCATGCACCGTACACTCCTTTGTACTACAAACTGTACACCATGCACCGTACACTCCTTTGTATTACAAACTGTACACCATGCACTCTACACTCTGGTTTGCAAAGGACTCTTCTACACACTCAGATTTGCACAGGGCTCGTTAAAAAACACGCAGCTTTTGCACATACCCGGATTTTGCACATTACCTTATTATCTCTTGTACCTTTACATTTCTAGTATTTAGTATTTCTTGTTATTTTTTGTATTTATTACCTTATTACCTATGATTGTGGATACTGCTGGAAGTTGTACATTTTTCATCAGGATGAATAAAATATCTATCTATCTATCTATCTATCTATCTATCTATCTATCTATCTATCTATCTATCTATCTATCTATCTATCTATCTAAATATCACACCATGACTTAAAAAAAAACACACACAAAAAAAAAACAAACAGAGTCACAGGAAGCCTGGAGGTTATCAAAGGGGACTCAGGGCACAGGGTGTAGGACACCCTTCCAACCCATTGCAAGACACAATCACACATCAGAGACGTTCAGAAGGTTGGGAGTTTGAATCCTAGGTCCTCCAAGTTGCCACTGCTGGGCTCCTGAGCAAGGCCTTTAACCCTCGATTGCTCAGTTGTATAAAATGAGATAAATTGTGTGTCGCTTTGGATAAGGGCGTCTGCTAAATGCCAGAAATGTAATGTAATGTAGAGAAAAACCCCGTGGTACAGTGAGAACATGCAAACTCAGAGGTGTGGAACCAAACCCCCAACTCCAGAGGTGTGACATAAAAAGTAATACACTTATAGGTCAGAGGTCATCAGCTTTTTTTTTGTTGACGAAAACAGAATGTTAAAAATTCACTGAAAATCACTGCTTTTATTTTCTGCTTCAAGTTAAAAAAATATGCCTTATCTGTTCCGAATCTAATCAAAAATGGTAATGTGAAGCACTATGACGAAACAAATCATAACCACTTTATGTGTAACAACCTTTATTTATAGCATTAACTAATCATTACTGGTTAAGCATTTAAACGTAATTGTTATCTATCCTGTTATTTTGTAAGTGGAAAAAAGTTTTTTTTTAATTTTTTATATTGTTGAATACATCTGATATAGTAGTAGAAGTGTTAGATGGAAATAAAGATCCTTATTATGCAGCGCTAGGCTTGAATTGAGTTTGAGACAATGTTCAGGCTGTCAACCTACACTTCAGCTAGTAATGGCACTATTACTCTTACTGCCATGCTTAATCAGCCTCTCTCTCTCTCTCTCTCTCTCTCTCTCTCTCTCTCTGTATCCTTGTCTTTCAAAGCTGATTAGGTTTGCCTCCTAATTTGTTCAGGCACCCAGCTGCTTTCTGTGTTTTGTGGTAATTGACGCTGCTGTAAGAGCCTAGTGAACAATGCAAGAGTGGAGCTATGGTAGTGTTTTAAGAGGGTATAAATTTCCTAGAGTATATTACATCACAGCCAGGTTCATTCATTCACATGGCTTATACAGCTTGTCTAATATGATACTCCAGCATTTTCTTATCACTTTCTTGAGGTATAAAGACTTATCAGGTATAAGCCAGAATTTTAACTCAATATAAATTACATTGCAGTCGTCGGAATGTAGTTGACTTACATCAGAAAATGCTCCGGTTTGATTCATTATTCAATGCATTTTAAATCTGAAACTCATCACAACCATGAAAACGTAATTTTAGGAATCAAGCTTTAAAGACTTTAAAGTATCTCATGATCCCTACATTTATAATTGATTAATATGGCATTCATTACTGCTATCTGAAATTATTAACGTCACCCATAGCTGGAGTTTTTGTAGATTATATATTTTTTTATGTTGAATAATAAATTGGATGCAAAAAAAAGTAAAAAAATCATTAGACAGTAGAAAGGGCTCAGAGGCATAAAAAAAACAAAACCCAACCAACCAACCAACCAACCAACCAACCAACCAACCAACCAACCAACCAACCAACCAAAAAAACAAAAAACAAACCTGTGAACTTTAAAGGAACCATCTATATTAGTAATCAAATATAAGTGTCATTTTTATGTTTTTAACACTGGCCTCAAGTGACATTCCTTTAATTCATTAATTATTTTATTTATTTGTTTATTGTGTGTATTTATAGACCAAAATAGATATTTCAGCCTGACATATTGTAGCTATATCAAACTGGCTTTGGCCTTAACCCTGCTCCTTGCTCTAGCTATCACACAAGAAAAATGGGATTAAACCTAGAGCCATGTGTAACTGAAACATATCTCTGTTTCATCTCCACTGCATAGCTCTTGAAGTATTTCTGTATAGTGCTTAAGTCTGTAATTATATCTAAAGTCTGAATACAGACCCAAGTTCTGTATTAAATCCTCATTACACGTGCTGAACTCAACTCTGTCATTTTGGTTACTGCGGCTTTCTGCTATAGCAAATGTTTTATATAATACGTTCCTATGATTTGCATGGCTTGCATTTGCATATTCAGACATTAAAGTCTATTTGATGAAAAAAACACTTGCGTGTCACATAAATAGTACTTACACACATACTGCAATGAGATTTTCGGCTCAATTTTTCTTAAAAGACTGCAGCAAAAGTGCTGCAATGACAATTTTTACACTTTGACCAGTCTGCAGACTCAAATAATATCCCCCAAAGGATTTACTCATTAAATTATAAATTTGAGGGTGACTTTAAACTGCTCAACTTACAGCAGGATTTTATTTCCACCTTTCTAATAACATTAGCATTTCTGAGACTTTTATTTAAGTAAGTTTAAATGGTGTAACACATCAAGAAGAAAATCGGTTGAATTGATATTTACTTCTTGTAGCCTGAAAAGTTTCAGTGGTACAATTTCTCTAAATGAGTAGAAAATCCTCTATTCGAGAGTTAGTTGATCAATCAGGAGGTAAACTCCTCTAATGAGGCTGAACGTGTTATGGGTTAGTGGACTGAGCTATTCATTTAATGGAAACCGGTCAAGAGAAAGTTTTTGAGAAAGTGCTGAGACTTTTTATTCAGAGTTTTTCAAAAACCACTGTCATAATCCATAGCAGGGATCAATGTACTGTCATATTCATATTGCTAACATCTTCATAATGCTAATGATTACCAAGCTGCATGGACTGTCTAGAGATATATGGGATTGCTGTGGATAGTAGCTCTTAGAAATCATGAAGATGGTTTTATGACTGTAATTATTATGAACAATTTTTGCACTCAAGTCTCCATCAGGGAACAGTTGATAAGTTAAACAAGACAGACTTCATGTTAAAACTAGAATGAATTTTCCTGGTTATGCACCATATAATACAGTTAGAGGGGAAATGATTTATAATCACACTATCCCAGATGAGGATACGTTCCCTTTTGGGTCTGATTACTCTCAAAGTTTCTTCCTAATATTATCTCAGGGAGTTTTTCCTTGCCACCATTGCCTCTGGCTTGCTCATTAGGTGTACAATTTTTAATCTATAATTTCTTTCTTGAATTTATATATTTCTGTAAGGTCGCATTGTGGCAATGTCCATTGTTAAAAGAGATATATAAATAAAATAGAATTAAATTGAATTTGTTTGAATTGGGAGAATATTAAATGTTATATACTTAATGTTATGTTAATGTTACTTAAATAAAAATGTTATGTAAAAAATTTGCTAATATATTATACCATATATTGTATAAAGTTTAGGAAGAGTGGTATCGCCATTATATATTTATAATGGGTTTTGGTAAATGCAGTGAAATGTATCATGCTTATTAGAACTTCCACTGGGATTATTTTACAGCAAAGTACTTGTAATAATAATAATAATAATAATAATAATAATAATAATAATAATAATAATAATAATAATAAAACAATTATAATCTAGTTAGATAAACTAAAAAGTTGTATTTCGACAGCTCATGATTCTCTATCAGATCCTCTGTTAAAGCTTATCCAATCACAATTCTATAAATTATTTAGTTTCACAGATTTTTCATCTTATTTACCATTTCTGGTTTGACTAGCAAGCTGGCATCATGGCTTGATTAAAAAAAAGGACAAAAAACAAACATACAAACAAAAACAGAGTGTTTAAAAATGAATGAAGAAAGAAATGTGTGTTTATTCTTGTTTATTATCCCTGCATCAAATTCAAAACTGGTGTTTCATCTGTCTAAGGTGCTAGCATCTGAGTGTCACTGTCAAAAATGAATAGCACTGCAAATTGTTTTATTTATAGGCATATACTAATCATAAGCATCAAACGTTGACTGTTGTTCTGCATTCAGTCAGGATAGGGACATATCTGGATATTTGTAAGCAAGGAATTTTTTATCAGCCTTCATATTATAGGTACATGTACATTTACATCTTCATAATATGCAGTTGAATATCACTGATACACAGAAATCCATGTAGAAAAAATAAATAAATAAAATCCACTTGGAATCCATGTGCAACATGGATTAGAAATACAGGGTACAGATGCCTGACACTGCATACACAAGCTAATGAGACACAACGAGCATAATTAAATAAGAACAGGTGCTGGAGCAGGCATGAGGAAAAAAACAAAAAACAAGATTCAAGTCCAAAATAACACAAATTTTGAAAATGTATATACTTTTTGAACATATTTTCCAAAAGTTTCCCAACAATAATAAAATAAAATGATACAATAATTACAAAAAAATGAAAATAAAACACTAGATATCTGCACTAAATGAGTGACCCATGACCTTTATTTCATTTCTGTCATTTTTATTTGTTTTGACAACATGAACACAATTCCTTGCACGCCACAGAGTTGCTCACATGATCCAAAAGTAGTCAAATATTCCACATTCACATTCCAAGCTGTACTGCTCAATTCAATTATTTTTGCTCTGACTGGATCTATCTTAGTAATTTACATTCTTAACCTCAATCCATATCTGTCTTTACTGTCAATGCAACTGTTCCCACAAAAGCTCCACTTGCACACATCGATTTCTTGGGCAATTGTTTCAAGCACTTGTTTTTAGTAATTTCCTTCAGTTTAGCTTAAATTGATTTCTCAAATATCAAGTAATAAAAATCAACAATTTTCTCATCATTCTTCTCAAATATAGTCACTGAAGTTGCTTTATTTGTTGTTTCGTTGTGCTCTAAAACGAGGTGATGAAGATGGAAATCTAACACACAAACACACACACGGACACACACACAGAAAGAGAGAAAGTCACATGAATTCCACATGATTGTTCTGATCTAAGACCACATTTGAAAGTCGCATAGGTCTGATTAAAAATTTAACTAACAAGCAAAGAAACTCCTCTGAATTCTGTGTCCACACAGTTCCTGAAAAAATCTAATCTGTGTCAGGTCTGTATTATGGCACAAAACTGTAGTAGAAGCAGCCTTTATTTATACATTACAGCACAGGGAAATTCTTCCTTTGCATATCACAATGTTGAAGTTTGGGGTCAAAGCACAGGGTCAGCCATGATACAGCTCCCTGGAGCAGGGAGGGTTAAGGGCCTTGCTCAAGGGCCCAACAGTGGCAGCTTGGTAGTGCTGGGGCTTGAACCCCAATTCTCCAATCAACAACCCAGAGCTTTAACCACTTTTACCACAAGTGCCTTGTAATACCTAATACTGTAAATGGAGATGACAGTATACACTAGTGTTTTTCAAAAAGCTTTGTTTTCAGATTTCAATTAGCACTTTTAACAATGGACATGTACTTTTCTTTATTTTTTATTTTTTTTTTTTAAATTTTAAATTTAGATGTATTCCTAATAAAGAAGCCAGAGGTGATGGAAAATTTCACTTTTGAGAACAAATTTGAAAAAGTGCATTTTTCTGATGCGTGGTCAGAACTGTAATTTGTGGTCAGAAATATAGCTAGGCTCCTGCTCTAACCTTTTGCATCAGAGGGTCAGATGATGGCAGGTGGGCGGGGTAAATTTGCCACCATTTCTCAGAAATAAGAGAGTATTGCTAATGACTGCAATTACCCTGGTTATATTTACTTTGTCTTGGTTTCACACAGTTGGGTCTCAGTTGGATTAATGTCAAGCCTGTCAGTAAGGGGAGGACTTGTCTCTGACAGTTTGACAATGTGAATTGACAGGACGTCTACTTCTATTCTGTTATTTGAACAAACATCGTCTTTTTTGTGTCTTTTTTCCCTTCTTTTCTTTCTGACATGATGAAGTCCTTAAGCGTGATACTGAAACCTAAGGTCAAGTTGATGTACTCTTGATATTGATGGATATATAAAGACAAAAATGCAGCAGCAGCTCATGTTTTTTTTTTTTTTTTTAGCATTTTACTTGGTCATGACATTTTTATTTAAATATAAAGAAATAAATTATAAATTAACTGTAGTCTATTACAACTGCTACACAAGACAGACTCCCATTTTAGCCTGGGGTGATAACACAAAACAAATTCATTCTGTTGGCTTATTGCCTAATGATGTCTCTTTCCACTTCAACATTTCAATACACTTTATCAAAACCACTGCTCTAACATTCATTACACATGCTATAACTAAGGACCCCAATAAATTCCAGCAATTTCAACTTTCTGACAGGCACAATTAAATATTAATGGCCAAGACATACAGTTTATTGAAAATTTATTGTAAAATAATTCTGATAACTACTTAAAAAATACTAACCTTAAGGAGAAAGAGGAGAAATAACAGAAGGCTGTATTAGTTTCCATTTAATGTGCTAGGGTGGAAAATAGGAAACTATTCAGTCACCTTGAAAAAAAAAAAGAAGGCAGAATCAAAAGCTATTTTTTCCACATTTCAATTAGTGACAGAAGTGGAAATGGTGTCAGAAATGTAGTTCTTCCCATCTGTGAAGTAGAGCAGTGGTTGACCTGGAGTGATGCTCAGCTGTACTTAGAAACACACCGGAGGGACGAATCAGCTAATTAATGTTCTATCTGCTCCAGTGGCCACACACTTCCACCTCTTAGATAAAGCCTTCTGGCTAGACTCACATTAGTGCATTTTTTATTATTATTATTATGTTTTTGCAACGAGTACCTGAATATTTATATGAACAAATGTTCCAAATGTCATTTATTTCTAGCTGGAACATGTCATTTAAATTGCTTTTAAATTCAGTATTTCATATATATACTGTAGCTTCATAAAGAGCCATAGAATGAATTAATTGTTGCGATTCACATTCAAGATCTGGTTAAGATCCTTTTCAATCTTCATTCATTCATTCATTCATTCATTGTTTACTACTTATCCGAACTATTCTCGGCTCACGGGGAGCCTGTGCCTATCTCAGGCGTCATTGGGCATCAAGGCAGGATACACCCTGGACGGAGTGCCAACCTATCAAACCCCCAACCCTGGAGGTATGAGGCAAACGTGCTAACCACTAAGCCACTGTGCCCCCTCTTTTCAATCTTACTAACAAATATTAAGTTTAATAAATGAATGTAGAAAAAACATTCCAGTAAATGTGTCTAAAATATACACATACCACAGAAGAAATAATATATGTTAAAATTCTTGCAAGTATTTCTAACGATCTTCTTTTCACTCAATTAGTTGCTGAAAATCTAATTTCTAAAGAGAACTATTGCATTAAATTAGAAAAGAATGCAAAATAGTAATAGTAACAGTTTATCAATCTACATGTGTGTGTGTGTGTGTGTGTGTGTGTGTGCATAATTTATATACCACTTCTTCAGTGGGGACACTTCACACAGGGTCACTGTAAACCTGGCACAAGACAGGGGCCAAATCACACACCCATTCACACACTTTGCACAATTTATAGCCTACAACACATGATTGGTGGTGGTAAGCAGAGTACCCAAAGGACATCCCTGAAGCACAGGGAGAACATGCAAACTCTGCACACAAATGATGGAGGCGGGAATCGACCCTCCAACCCGGAGGAATATATTTAATCAGAGTATCATTCATCCTCTTCATTTCTCTTACACAAATGTCTAGTACGTCTTTGAAAACTTACAAACTGAACTAAAGGAACAATGGCTTTACGACTTTCTTTTGTCAACCTTAACACTTCAGGACTGTGCCACATTATATATTTCAGTCCAGACCCCTTGAGGGCCACATCTACTCTGGGGCCCTGAATAGCTGTTTCCACCTCCATTTCAGGCCCTCACTTCAGGAACAGTGACGTATTAAGTCTCTAGGTTAGCTGTTGTATAAGGCTAGGTCTGATGGATAAATTTAGTTGAATCCTATATACAGTTTATGAATCAGGCTAATGAACGATTAAATGAAACATGAATGAATAAAACTATGAAAAATATAACATGTAATAACAATACAGACTAAAAAAGAAAAAGAAAGATAGCTAGCATACTGTATATATGGTTTTCTCACAAGACCAAGCAAAATCATAGCAATAGTACAATTTGTAACCCTTTTTAGTACAATTTTCGCTGATTTTAACATATTTCTCCTGTCACTCATACCAACAAGAACGACCAGTAGCTCCATTTAGGTATTTATCCTGTCAAATACAAAACACAGTATGACAAAAGCATACAGATAGTCTGGATTTATCCATCCTGCAGCTGACAACTTATCGTGACAAAAATGATTGAATTACTAAAAACCAACAAGCAGAGGAGAGAGTAGATAATGAGGATGTGGAGGTCTGCTCTCCATCTCTTTATACTGGCCCATAAATCTCTCTCTCTCTGCCAAAGCTTGTCTAAGGGTGTGTCAAACTCGAGCATTTGCCCTCCCTGGAGGGTGAGGTAAACAATCCTAAACCTGAGGAGATGTGAAAAGCTTTGCTGACAGTCAACCTGTGTAAAGCATGCCTTTAAAATGAGACTTTTAAATGTTGTAATGCTTAGTCTTTGCCATATGTTATTGAACAGAGGCATGTTTATTCATTTTAGCATATTGGTCGTTGTCCTAATACCTAGGGATGCATCAATACTGATACTGGTACTCGTAAGAAAATTACTTTAGCAAAATCTGCATACACTAAATTACAAGTAACCTGATAAAACCTCATAGCTTCTACATAGCATTTTAAATAGGAAGAACAAGCAAGGGTGGCTCAGCAAAAAGAAAAATATCAGCAATAGAAATCTGCATGTGTGGAGCAGAGGTGTGAGGGAACAGGGAAACTGAGGTGTGTTAGAGCACTGTAGCTATGCAAGCACTGAGCACTGAGACACTCATTTCATTTCACCCTTTGCTCGAGAGTCAGGGTGCACAGGTTCACCGTACAGGTTCCTACTTATTAAAATCCATCACTAGCAGCACACCAAAATAAACAGTTTTAATAAAAGTGTACTTGTACTCACACTCTATCTGACAAAAATGTTATTGATCCATCCCTACTATGAAGTATTTGAGAGAAATGAATGGATTATCCATCTTCAGGAGGATTTTAGTAGGCAGTAGGTATACTTTTACACCTCAATAATTAATAAACCGTGTCAAACTGCAAAATGTAATACTCTATATCAGACTGTGTTTAGGTTCTTCTCTCCATCTGTGTATAATGTACCTATGGAAAAAAAATCCACTGTAAAACACTCTAGAACAATTTCCATGGGCCTTAATAATAATTTGCCTATTTATTAGAGCCATATAGCTTTTTATTATTGCATTAATTTCCACCTATCAGCTGTATTAAACAGTTGCTGAAACTCATTCTCTCATAAATGATCAAACAGGAAAGAAGTGCTAAAAGCTGTTCGATTCACAAGACTTAGATTCATTGCATAATTCTTAATTAAACACAATGTATTCAGATAATTATAGATTAAAATTGTAAGATCTCTTTACTCGTGGTCACGTTGCAAAACAATTCTGCGATATTCTAATATATCAAATTGCCATCGGTATAGCCGGCCTCCCATCCAGAGTGCTTTAAATTGGCACTTAACTTTTTTCTCTAGGGTAAGAATTCAATTTAGTCGAGGTCATTAACAAAGGCAGAATTTTAACTGAAATCGTATTTGCTGAAAATTAAAAATTAGCTTTGATTCCAAGTGTATATTTTATTTATCATCTATTTTCTCCCTGTTATCTTTAACTCTGTTAAATGGCAATATCTTAAGAGGATGAAGTGTATCTATAACAATATTCTCTTAATTGACAGAGAGAGTCATGAGAAGGTGAAAGAACATGATAAAAAGCTATAGAATGTATTCTGCTCACACTTTTCAACAAAGTGGCTGATTGAAAGGCCAAGTCTCATTTTGGATATTACTGACCCCAATTTCTTTTTGAAGTGGGAAGCAAGTAAAATTTATATTGCAATGTCCTGCTCTAATTTTCACGATAATAGATTGAAGCTGTGAACAAATGTATTGGAGGTAGTTGGGTGGTGTTGGTGGATATTGGAGGTGGTGGGTGATGCTTGCTGTCAGTATTACCTGCAGTGTGTATGCCTCTATTCCAGATAATATATTTGCATAAACTATGCACTCGGCCCTGCTGATTCTCCACAGTGGACCATAAACACACAGCGGGTGCTTCATCTGTGACAGCTCTGGATTCATCAAAACATGCTCTTTGGGTCAATATTCTCAGGAAGTGGCCATTGTCAGCTGATGACTTCATTTTTCATTAAAAATGACAAACTCATTCTCATAACGCTGAATTTAATGAAAGGTCTGAATGTGAATGAATGTGAATTAGGAGGTAAAGTATAAAGCACCTTTACCAAAGAAGCTGTATTATAAATGCCTGGACATTTTCATATTCATATTTTCATATTCCATACCTTACAATTGAGGTTTTATGTAGCCCTTGTAATTCTTGTAACTCTTAAAGCTTGTAGTTTTTTTTGTAATAAAAAGTAATATTGGAAAATTTTTACTATGGACTGTTTCAGTATTGGTGGTTAGCACATTTGCCTCCAGGGTTGGGGGTTTGATTCCCGCCTCTGCTATGTGTGTGTGTGGCTTTTGCATGTTCTCCCCATGCCTTGGGGGTTTCCTCTGGGTACTCCGGTTTCCTCCCCTAGTCCAAAGACATGCATTGTACGTTGATTGGCATCTTTAAATTGTTTGTAGCATATGTGTGATTGGGCCCTGTGATAGACTGGCATCCTGTCGAGGGTGTACCCTGCCTTCTGCCCATAGTCTCCCGGGATAGGCTCCAGGTTCCCTGTGACCCAGTACTAGGATAAGCAGGCATAGAAAATGGATGGATGGATGTTTCAGTATCAGTATTGTTGTCCTGATGTGCCCTATATAATTAAAATGATTAATATTTCAAGATAAAATGGAGCAAACAGGCAAAATATTGATTTCTAATGTCTTAAACTATTTCTATGAATCTTACACATAAGTTGTTGTGAGGAATATGTTACCTATGTGTAAAATAAAATCTTTTTTATATTTGTAAATGTAATATCAATACAACACAAATGGCACACAATTTGTGGCTTTTTCCTTGTTGAATATGAAAAATCCTTCATAATCTGTATATGATGAGTAAAAAAGGTTAATAAAATGTGCTGCAGCTGAACATAAGAGGTTACAATTTTCAATTCAAGACATTTTCATTTAACATTTTCAAAGCGGTTTTGGATTAAATGCTAAGTACCTCTCCAAATGGCACCTGGGTGCTATTACAATCTAATATATTTGTAGCAATTTTGTATAAATATTATAAGAAATTGTTTTGCTGCAGACTTGAACTATAATAGAGTAAGCTGGTTAGTGTTGGGTGGTAGAGAAAATGTCAGTGGCAGGTTCAGGGTTTTATTAAAACTACAGGAAAAGTCCAAAACGTGAAAAAATTAAAATAAGGATATAGCCAACAGCCAGGCAATGTGTAAACAGGGTAGCCAAGGCAAATGACAAGACCAAAACCAAATAACTAGAATAGGAATTGCAACCAGAAACACTATGGCAAGGTAACGGCTTGATATGAACAGGTCAGAAACACTGAAGCGAAGACGTACTTCACACTGTGGTGGAATGCATGTGCTTTTACACAGTTGCTGTAAGTGGGTAAGTCAGTCCAAATGTATGTAATCAGTAGGATGGTGAATGTGAATGTGATAGAGATTGTGATTGATATTAAATGTTTCTCTGTGTCAATCAGTGATGATTACAGTGTTTAAGTGACAATTATGAATCACAGTTTTAGATCACAAACTTGGAGAACAATGGCCTCTGAACAGTGAGGCCAGTAAATCCATCACAAATCTGTAATAACTTGTAATTTATTATATTATTATTATTATAAATTAATATATATATATATATATATATATATAAGATGTTGTTGAGGTTCTCTTTGGCAAGATTGGACAGGATTAGGAACGAGTACATCAGAGGGACAGCTCATGTTGGACGTTTGGGGGACAAAGTTAGGGAGGCCAGATTAAGATGGTTTGGACATGTTCAGAGGAGGGACAGTGAGTATATTGGTAGGAGAATGTTGGACATGGGGCTGCCAGGCAGGAGGCAAAGAGGAGGGCCAAAGAGGAGGTATATGGATGGAATTAATGAGGATATGAAGCTAGTGGGTGCAAGGGTTGAGGATGCAGAAGATCGGGATAGGTGGAGAGAGATGATTCGCTGTGGCGACCCCTGAAGGGAAAAGCCGAAAGAAGAAGAAGAAGATATATATATATATATATATATATATATATATATATATATATATATATATATATATATATATATAAACACTGTCTTTTGTACCTGTGCTTAACAGTGAAGGACTTCCAAATTAAATATGTGACACAGTGCTAAGGAATTCTCAAATCTGATTGGTTGGGAAGTTAATTAATATTAAGTAGTAATATTAATTAAATATCAGTAATATTGAGTAATATTGAGTAGTTCATATGTTCATAATAATGCTTCTATAGTAACACATGAACATACTTCATGGATGTTTAATTGTTTATGTGGTGAAGTTTACTGCATGGAGACATTTTTTTACATTTTGGTAAAAAGACTCTAGTGTCAGCGATTGGTACAATTCATAAGAATAAAGATTTCAGAAAAAAAGAGTTTTGTACTTTGGGTTTCTGTGTAACATGAGATATTTTTCAGAAAAAATGGCTGGTGCAGAAATGACAGATTATAAATACTATAACTTGTTTAATGTTTCCATAAAGTTAAACGTAACTCTAAATTGATTTAGATTTGATGTATAATTTTTTATTTATTTATCATTTTTTATGTAATTGTTGGCAAAATGCTATGGTATAATTAGAATAAAACACTAATGTTGATTGTTTTCCTGAAACTGCACAACTCAAAGTGTTTTTATTCCTTCCATTAAAGTATTTCATTCATACATTATGAATACTGTCTGGTTAACTGCTATTTAGAGTTGAAAACACAAACAAAAACTGACATAAATCACCTGTTAAGAAAGATTAGACTCTTACAGCCTCTTTTCCTTATTTGAGAAAGGCAGTTAAGATGGGAATGCTATTTTGGGCCAGGCCTGGCCCAATCATCTTTTTCTCAGCTTAATAAGTACTAGGGCTTCTTGTCAGACAGAGTGAGCTGTCATTCTCAGTCCAAATGTGCACATGAGAATTGACTAAAACACAATGGTTCTAGCTAATTAGATGAAACTATCATAGCCCCAGGGCCTGAGAGCAATCTATTTACTCATGAAGCCTTTGCTGTAGAATCTGGAAGTTGTATATATGCATGAATGTATGTATGTTTGTATGTGTGTGTGTGTGTAGGTATATATGTATGTTTCACTTATGCATCAAGGGGCGGTGGTAGCTCATGTGGTTAAGGTTTAGGATGAAGTTCCCTTCTGAGTCTGGTTCCTCTCAAGGTTTCTTCCTCATATCATCATAGGGAGTTTTTCCTTGCCACCGTTGCCTCAGGCTTGCTCATTAGGGATAAAATAAAACAGTAACTTAACTTTAAACTTCTTAATTTATTTTTATTTACTTTTTTATTTATTTATTTATTTATTTATTTATTTATTTATTTATTTAGTCTATGCTTCTATACTTCTGTAAAGCTGCTTTGATACAATTTGATCCATTGCGCTATACAAATAAATTGAATTGAACTGAATTGAATTAAGGCTCTGGTTTGTTGATCGAGATTCAACCCCCAGAATCGCCAAGCAGCCACTGTTGTGCCCTTGAGCATGGCCGCCTATCCCCATGCTCCAGAGGTTCTGCATCATGGCTGACCTTGTGCTCTGCTCCCAACCCTCCAAGGGTGGGATATGCAAAGAAAGTATCTCACTGTGCAGTAATGTATATGTGACAAATAAAGGCTACTTAACTTAGCTTAAAGTCTTTTTTGTGGAAATAAAATAACAATACTCATTCCACAGAATTTTGATAAAGCAGATCAAGACAGCAGGCATGCATCATTTCAGATAAAAAAAAATCTAAACTTTAATTTCATACTCAAAAACTCCCCTTAACACTGACACATAGGCAAAATGCTATATTCTTGACTTCAAGCCAAGCTTTAAAAGTCCATTTTGTGGACTTTATGAATGTTACATTGGAATAGGTTGACTCATCATTATGTACTGAATATCATATAAATAATAGATTCTGCAGAGTGTCCAAAAGAAATTTCAAATACCATATGTGATAAATGCATTTATAGATACTATTATAGATATGAGGAAAGATCTAAAATATTTTTATATCCAAGAGCATTAAATTTTTTAAAAACAGAAAATGCAAACCAGTAAGTTATTTCTGCCATTACACTGTAAACTGCACCATTACTAGTTGATCAGGTGCTACAACTAAGCATATCCCTTTTGTACCATTACAATGGAGCTCTTGCTAGAAAGGATGACAGACTGTACCTTTAAAGTTTTACTCTATAAGGAGTATGTGTGGAAGAACTGTACCACAAGGTATAACATTTTAAGTACTTTGTAACTATTGATTTAGTATCTCAAATAAATATCTTGTAATTTTAATTTAATAACTGTTATTTCGAGATATTACCTAGGTACAAGACAGTAGTAAGACTGGCCATGCTGTATGGTTTAGAGACAGTGTCACTGAGGAAGAAACAGGAGTCAGAGCTAGAGGTAGCAGAGCTGAAGATGTTGAGGTTCTCTTTGGGAGTGACAAGGTTTTACAGGATTAGGAACGAGTACATCAGAGGGACAGCTCATGTTGGACGTTTGGGGGACAAAGTTAGGGAGTCCAGATTAAGATGGTTTGGACATGTTCAGAGGAGGGAGAGTGAGTATATTGGTAGGAGAATGCTGGACATGGAGCTGCCAGGCAGGAGGCAAAGAGGAAGGCCAAAGAGGAGGTATATGGATGGAATAAATGAGGATATGAAGCTAGTGGGTGCAAGTGTTGAGGATGCAAATGATAGGGAGAGGTGGAGAGTGATGATTCACTGTGGCGACCCCTGAAAGGAAAAGCCGAAAGAAGAAGAAGAAGATCTAGGAACCCATTATTATGATCCATTTTTTACCTTTTAAATATACACTGTATGCCTCTTCTCAAGAGAAAGATAAATATTTAAGGTACAAAATATAAAAGTACAATCCCAGTGAAAAGAAAAGATATAGTTATGTATTCTTTTTTTTTTTTTTTTTTTTTAAATCCAAACATATTATTATATGCTTGGATTTGAAGAAAAAAAAAAACTTTGTGCCAAAGCTGATCACATGTCTAATCCTATACTCTACCCCTTACCCCTAAACCAAGCCCTAATCCCTAACCCCTACCTCTAAATGCGAACCTTAAACTTATCCCTAATCCTAACCCTAGGTGTCACATTGCCGCCACTAATCCAGGAGCTACCAAAACTCCACCTCCTAATCCAGTCCCGACATTCTATAACTCCCTCTTTACCAACTGCACCTGTTACATGTTCACTCTCATTTGTTCCAGGTATTTAAACCACTTCAATAACCTCTAATCTTCTCCTAACCTTCCCTCCCCTCCTCTACTCTGCCTCTATGTAGTACTTCTGCTTTTGTCTTTTCACTTTTTGCTTAGTTTTCTTTATTTGTAAGTCATTGACATGTTTTGTAGTGACTACCTGATTGATTTAACTTCCCCCAGTCTTTGATCTTGTCTGCTAATTTGGGTCTTCTAATAAATAACCTTGTGCTTACATTTAATTGCTTCTGCTTCATGACATTAAGGTCCTTTGACAACTGTTTACAGGGACGTATTAAAGGATTAAAGGCTCACTGTGGATCTTGATTAGTTCCTCAAGCTCATGTAAAGTACATCATTGCAGTATTTAAAGAAAGTGCCAATCAAGTAGGGATGACGTCTGTCTTTTTTCCTTCTTCTCTTTCTAAGGCACACATTCTTGCATTTATCATTATTAATTTTCTTTGTTGGTCATTTAGGTGACAAAGGTCTTTTAGATGATTGGTCAAATGTACAAATTATTAATCAATAAATGAATGCCTATAAAAGCTAAAGCCAAAGTTTTAATATAAGCAAATATCAAATTAAATGTTTTAAAAAAATCAAATTAAATGTTAAAAAAAAAAAACCCCACAATTAAACAGCTAGCCAACTGAACAATAGCCCAAAAGCTCCTTCTCTTGACTGGAGTGAGTGGGAAGCACTGAGCACTTAAATTGGAGCTGCGATTGAAGTGCGGCAGTGATAAGAAATGAGGTCTGTCTTTTATTTTGTGGGTCACTCACTTGAATCTCCACAGTACCTGCTGGAATCTGTCCTCAAGGGTGCACTGTTTTCCAAGGTTAACCAACCGAGAATCAGGCGGGAGATGTGCTGGCAATGGTGAGTCTTCTAAAGAAAAAGAGGGGAGAAAAAAAAAGGAAGACATGACATGTCACTCGGGCAGCGTTTCCAAAAGCCTTAATTTCTGTGCTGGGGAGAATACAGAAATCTGTGTCTAGAATCTGACTGCATATATAAAGGATTTGATTTTGACTTTATAGAGGAACAACAGGCTGCATATGACCTGGAGAGACAATAAAAGGTGCACATTGGCTTAAAAGGTCTGAAGTAAAATACCTTTTGATGGTGTTGAAAACTAATGGATGTTCTCTTTAAATAATTGTGAATCCACTTGTTTCAAAAAGCTTTAAAAGTCCAGGAGCTTAGGACTGAATGAAAGTGTTTAACAGATAGATTTTAGACTTTGTTAAATTGCAAGATTTCAGATAGACATGATGGCAGTGATTGAGGTTCTTGAGGTTCTTATTAACATCAATTTAAAAAATAACCTATTCATATGTGTGTGCGTTAGAAGGTGTGTGTAGGAGGTGGTAGAAGTATTCAAATTCGTCCAGTAAAAGAGCAATTACTCATCTAAATTATAATTCAGCTTCAAATGCTTCACTCTAGTCAAAGTAGGAAAGTAAGGAAAGTAGTTCTTCAGTTCGTTTAATGTATGAAGGTGCAAGAATGTTTTAGAAAAGAAAAACAAGTTTGCTTGTTTTTGCAGATGATTAAATGAAGGCTGCTTTCCCCAAAGACCCAAAGAAATGTGGGAAACTTTTGGCTTGTTGCCATGATAAATACAAAGTTTATATACAGTAGCAACAGATCATCAGTGTCAGGTCTTGCTGTTACGTTTGTTAAAGTAAATTTTGTTAGGGATTTATATTCGACTCATGAAAGCTGTATGGTGGTAAAATGTCACCTTATGATTGAAGAATAATGTTCTGTTGTCTTTGAACTATGTGAATTTGAAAGTACGTACTTTTTAAAATGTAACTAGAGATTAAGTGTATTAGTCAAAGAGAAACTCTAACAAAGATGTAAAATATATATAAACTTATAGTCCATTACAATTACAAATAAGTACTTGGTATTGGACCTTTAAAAAAATCATGACCTTTAAAAATCGTATATTATTCACACAGGTCACACTTAGTGCTGGTTCGATAAAACTATTTCTTCTTACATGTTGGGTCAAAGGCACCATAAAGCTCAATGTAAATCCCCCAAGGTGAAGTGCTCCTTTTATTTAGTTATTCAATATAGATAATAGATAACAAAGCAGCAGACAAAAAAAGGCCTTGATTATTAGTGATGAGGTCTCAAGGACAGCCCTGTGTGTCTGTTCACAAGCAAGGGTGCTTTACATCAAATGCAGCATGAAGATCTCCGAGGGCCATCTGTTTAAAACCTTTTGTGTTTCTTTGTTTATATTTTCAAGGATCCTGCAAAATGAAGTTTATTTGTGGATGCTTTTAACTAACCAGACTTGTCAGAAAAAAGAAGAACGTGTTCAGCTTGATGTTTTGCTGTATTTGAAGTACTTTATATTGAAAAAACATTTTATAGTTGATGTAAACTATGCACAACTATTTATTGAACAATTTGTACTGTTTACACCTGAAAGTTAAAATGGACTTAACTGAAGTTATGACTTATAATATGGTATGACTTGCAGAATGTGATGAATCTACACAAAAGTAGCATTTGCAAAATTCTAAGAAGGACAATGACCCTAAGCAGCATAATGCCAAATCTATACTGGATTGGTCCAAAAACTAGACTATGAATGTATTAAAATGGACCAGTCAAAGCCGAGACCTCAATCTGATTAGATCTTTGGCAGAACATGTTGTTCTTCAACAGAGATCTCAGTTTTATTTGACACAGATTGAGAATTTTACCAAAAATGGCAGATCCCAAAGTTGCAAAGCTAATGTACAAAAAATTGTAATAATTAAACCAAATATTGACCCAATGGTGTGAATATTAATGCACAGTGGTGCATATTAATTATTTGAATATAATGAATATTAATTAACCTTTGTGTCATTCTGCACCAATGTTATCATATGATGGCAGTCAAGTGAAAAAATCTCATTTATGTCAATTTCAGTTTCATGTTCTTGCAATGCAAAAAGTGGGAAATGTTTAAGGGGGTGAATACTTACCATATTTGGATTACCATTAAACTGCACAATGACATGCAGTATTGCTACAGTGATTAAATAATTGATAAGTTGCCCTCAAACGTTCTTGCCAAGAACATGGACAATTGTGCACAGTGATGTTGTCATAAAAAAATAAATAGATAGATAGATAGATAGATAGATAGATAGATAGATAGATAGATAGATAGATAGATAGATAGATAGATAGATAGATAGATAGAATGTGAATGAAGTTGGCAAAATCTGACCTGAAGAAAAAAGAAACTAGTAGAAAGAAATCCTGCATACACCACAGTGCTCCTGTTGTAACCAATTAACAACTGACAACAGGGAGCATAATGAGTTAGCAAGTACACTATGTGAATTAGCAGTAGGGAAGTGTTATTTATTTGCCTAGTCCTCCAGCCTCAATTGTAAGGAACAATATAAATGCAAGCAAACTAGAGCAGTCTGAGTGTGAATACAGTAATAAATTGTATATAAGAAAGTGATCATGTCATTTTTTCTAAACCCATGGTGCACTTCCTCAGAGATATGCCTCTAGTTATAGGAGGAGAAGTACCCACTTCCTCCTCTAGCTCGGCTGGGTGCGGTTAGTTGATTAGGGTGTCTGGCTGGAAGCAAATTTAGTAGCACAGACACAGAATGAGACTGGGCAGCCGAGGCTCTTCACACCAAAGCACATTCCTAATGAATTCTTCACATCAGTCCAAATGCGAGGCAGGTGGCAATGATCCATATCAAAAGGGCCTTATTGCACTCCACGGTTGATACTCTGTGAGTGAGACTGCAGGTGCTCCCCTCGAGAGACGAGTCCCAATTTGGGGTGAGGGAAGCCCTTCAGCGGGAAGAACACTTTTAGTTAAACATCAGCATTTTGCTTTTTTTCTGGTAAAATATTTTTCAATGATGTAATAATTTGAGTGTTGCAGCTGGCAGCTTTGCTTTAGTCATACTGCCCTATTTTTGAATTTTTTCAATTGTTATTGTGTAAAATTTGGGCTTACACAATTGCAAACTGTTTTATACATCCACTTTCTTTTATGCTCAGGTAGTGAGGTGTTAACAATAAAATTGTACAGTGTTCACACCAAAAAAATAAAGCTATTCAGAGATTTATGCATACAGAATAGAGTTTGCCTAAAACAGGCATGTCTCAGTTACACATCAGTCACATCTTAAACTTAAACTCAATTTTATTGCATCAACACAAGCTTAAGCAATGAGAAGTATTAAGTCCATTGTCACAGTGTGAGAGTTTGATGTACAATATATTACAAATGAACTATTCCAAAAATCTGTAAAATGCATTTGAGGCCAATATTAATACATAAATATGACACTATTATTTAATAGTAAAATGCATATAAAAACTTTAATGTGCACTACTTATCTCAATGAGTTAAAATAATGGATTAACTTAAAGTAAGCAGGAAGTGTAGCAGACTAGTGCTTGGTCAGCTTATCCTTTAGGCATGTTTTCTGTAACAAATACATTCAGATTATTTTATTAATCTAAACGCATAATAAAATAGCTTCTATCCCACATACATTATGATTAGGTGACAATGATTTAGTATCTTGTGGCTGGAACAATTTTTGTATAGTGTGGATAATCAAATGTTGGCTCATGATATGTAAGAGAACTTTCTCACACAACAGTCTGCCTCTATTATATGGGGAAAAAATCATGGCAGCGTGGTGTGATATGATGTGAAGTGTGTTATTTTTTGTAATACAGTACAAGTGTGCAATTCCAATTATAGGGTTATACTTGAATTCCTGGTTATAGAATGTCAATGAGACAAGTAAGTTCCTGTTATCACTTATCACTTACCAACTATAACCAGTCATCCCTCATCTCCTTCCCCTCTCTCTCTCTCTCTCTCTCTCTCTCTTTTCTCTCTCTCTCTCTCTCTCTCTCTCTCTCTCTCTCTCTCTCTCTCTCTGTGTCTCTCTCTTTCTGTCATTTTAGCAAGAAACTGGAAAGCATAAACTTCTCTGTCCTGGAGACTTTCCTATGCTGGGAAACTTTACAAAGCACTGTGTCTGTTAGAAAGTTCAGATACCTGAAATGTCTTCCATAAATGTTAATAAACGTCTCCTAACAAAAAACCTCACCACATGAAAGATTACTTTTTTTTTTTGCTATAAGGAACATGTTTTTCATTGTTATTAGTTTTATATTATATGTGTTTTCTATACAAGACCATGAGCTGTTACTATAGAAACAATAACATAATTAGAAAGAGTGCATAAATATGAACCTATCGTTCATGTTATTGTTCAAGCTGCGCTGTTATACAAAAATAAAGAACACCTTCTGACCAATAAAATTCAAGAACCATGCTGTGGTATTAAAAAGAAAAGATGCTGATGTGCTTGCTCAAGTCTATATTATAAGCTGAGATGGAAAATGTAGCATGTGCATGTATATCATATCCATGGAAACAGGGACAGAAAGCTCTTTGAAAGTTTATTGTTGGTGGGAAAGAATATATGAAGAGTATAAGGCAAACCAACCACATATGGAAAGGTTATGTCATTATTAAGTTAATCATCTATGTGCTATTTCTGAACACGAAACCTTAAAAAAAGCTAAAATGAAAGGTTTAACTATTTTTTCCCTTCTATATCTCCAGCTTGGGCTGTTCTTGGATCTCTGGTAAAATCATGAGTCAGTACATCTTCACAGAAGAGACCTTGAACTATTTAAGCACATTATCCCAACAATTTAAAGTGGAGCTATGGTGCAAAAAAACCCACTTTCATCTTTTATCGCTCTGTCTTTGTCTATTTCTAAAAAACCTTTTAAAACCTTTAGAACTTCTTAATAGTCTTGCCCTAAGCTTGGCATCTTTTTCCCCTTCTGGCTGTCATCACGTTATCTAGTTAAGCATGCTAGTTAATATCTGAAGCTACCGTAATTATACTTGAGCAATCACTGCTTCTGTGATGTTTTAAGAAAATACGCTGAGTCACATGCCTGGACTCTTTGAACTGGGAGTTAACTGGGCCTACAGAAACTCTGTTCTCATAAAGATGTTATTTCAGTTGAAATTTTTTTCTGTTTTGGAATCACAGAACCACAGCCTTCAGAAGTGTTCTTAACTTTTAAACGTGTGGTTTATAAGAAAGTCAATGTGGGGAAATGAGAAGTAATTGCCACTTTCTGACCATAAGCTATGACAAAGTTTATTAGAAATGATTCCTTATTACAAATATGACCTAGCCTTCTATGTTCTCGTCATGAGTCCACTTAGAGCCAAAACTGAAACAATATTACCAGTTAATGGAGGCAAATTGGAAATAGCTTGCCAATGGAAGGCATAATGAAAACCACCAGCACTGTTTTTACAGTCATTTCCTTTATTTCCGTCTGCAGCTTTTGTCTGGCATGGCATCAGAAAGAAAGCATTCATTCTTGCCATATTATTGTGGAAGCAAGATAAGGTGAAACACAATGGTTGCAAATTCAAAGACATGCAAAGGTGTTAAAGAGCAAGTCCACCCCGAAACGCATTAAATAGGTTATATATTTATGTCTATATATTTTTTTCATTTTTGAAAACATTTCTTTGCAGCAGTAAAGTTTTCTTCAAAATCTCTAAGCTTAATTTAAGGACAGGTCGCAGTACATGATCTGTCACAACATGAGAATATTATGTTTTTTTGTTATATGTTTATTTGCTTTGTTCCCTAATTTGTTCAATTCCAAATTCAAATGAAAGGCAAAATAAACATCTGTTGATCGTCTTAGTAATTGAAAGACTCTTCTCTTCTGATACTAAATTTAATTTCCCTTGGCAAATATTTTTCAGTTTATGGAATCAACTCAAAACCTTCAGGGTTGACTCATAGATTTGAATGGACTCATTTAAGGATTGATTTAATGCGTAGGATGCTGACTTGATGACTTTATTAAAAAAAATGTATATATTAAAAATAAATTGTGCAGTATTTTCATCATTAGTGTGAGAAGTTAGCAGTTGTCTGCTGTAGTCATGCCACAGAGGGACATTACTAATGCATGATGTTTAATGTGATTTTTTTTTAACAATCTCAAACATCCCTTATAGGTGGCTAGGGTTTGCTCTTAGCTTGAGAAAAAAGATAAAGAAAAAAAAAACTTTCTCACTCACCATTTTCCAGCAATGTTCAATGTCATTTTAATGAGAAATCCAACACAGAATTAATGAAGACAGCATTCGTTCACACAAATATCCAGATTGCAATGCAGCTATTCATTGCAGTGGAGCTGAGACTCTGTCATCTAGTTTGTGATTTGGGAGATAACAAGCACGATGCTTCTGATCAAGGACAGGGCTATTAACATGAAAGTTAAAGCTTTCAGAGTGTTCAGATGAGGAGGTGAGAAAGTTAGCCAGACTAAAGAAGCAAAGCACTGCTCCATGGCTCACTTTAAATGGAGATAAAGCAATGGCTAAATCCCACTGGTGCTTATCTATCAGCGGGTAGTCACGTGGCAGTAAGAAGATTATTAGAAACCGTTAATAATTGTGAAAAATTAAGAAAGCAACCCATTAAAAAATGAATCTTGGACACCTTTAAAGTTCACATGCAAATTGTAATCATGTCATTCAGAGTGAATTTTTATGTGGATTTTAAGTTTCCTGTGTTAGTCAAATCCAATCTTAATTATTTTATCTACAGCTATAATAATAATTGTTAATATTTTTATAATAATAATAATAATAATAATAATAATAATAATAATAATAATAATAATAATAATAAATTACAAATTTTTGTAATAATTACAATCTTTTATTATATTATTACAATAATAACAATAATAATAATACTAATACTAATAATAATAATAATAATAATAATAATAATAATAATACTTTTATTATTATTATTATTGTTATTATTATTATTATTATTATTATTATTATTATTATTATTATTATTATTATTATTATTATTAGTTTACCTACAACAATCTTTTAAAAATAATTTACACCTTAAAGCCATAGAATGACACACACCACACTTCAAATATTTTCATAGTTAGCTTGCTAGATAGATAGATAGATAGATAGATAGATAGATAGATAGATAGATAGATAGATAGATAGATAGATAGATAGATAGATAGATAGGTAAACTTATATAGATTAAATTACCATTAGGATGTAAGTATTGATATCTGACCAGCATGAGTTAAGATTTAGTTGTTATCTATGTGCTCTTGCTAGTGATTTCAGTAGATTTGTCATGGCCTGTTAAACATTTAGGGACATGAAACCCTAAATTTCTATTAGTGCAGAAATAAATTGTTTAATGAAATTAAATTACATGCTACATAAGGTTAAGTTTTCTTTGTGGAGTATAAAGAAGCTCTGAGCGATATGTCTAAGAGCACTCCAATCATTGTGGACAGGAGCCAGTGGGATTGGCGGGTATATTTCAGATTCAATTAAGTGCAAATTAAAATGAAACAGTATTGAAATGAGATTCAGTACCGGGGTAGGAGTCATTAAAGCTTTGGAGTATGTGCCACTGCAGAGAGGAATCTGATCACCAGAGTCTTTTCCTAATTAATATTATGTGTTCAGGGAGCATCTGCACCGCCGGGGGAGTTGAAGTTCAGGGAGGATTTTGGATTTTCATTCCATGCTTCTGCAGTAACACTGTGTACTAAGACTCTGGGTGGGTTTGTGTATCTGGAGGTTCATGAAATCATTGAAATTGGGGCGCAGATCTTATTTTTTTGTTCATCGCTGTATAACACGTTTGGAACTGTGAAGGTCACGACTGACACCAGAAACTGTGCACAACCCAGGCTTTGTTTGTTATCAATATGTCTCCAAAAGCTAAATTGATTTTTGGAGTGACAAATAATAACTAACTCTGCAATGTGTTATTGACCTGAGGTTGTTCTGCAGCACTCATGGATGTTTTAAAGTCTCCCCAATATGGCAAAAGATGGAAAGGACTGATTGCCGGCCATTGAGCTTGAGTACTCTAAGACTGTTTTTGGGTTGTTTTTCATGAACTTCTTAAAATCTCTCTAAAACTTTCAACATTCAGCCACATTATGGGTTCTCATTTGATCTATTAAAAATTCAAGGAAAACTGCACTCTAAAAATTTGAATGTTGTAATATTTAGCACATATCTAATGATTATGCTTTTAATTAATTAATTTGTGATGTATTTATTTAATTATGGGAAAATAATAAAATTATTTAGCAGTTATCTTCCTCTCTAATGTCATAGAGAGACATTGTTATTACCATCTCAGTTACAGAGGCATTTAATGAGAAAAAAAGATCTTAGACATAATGGAGAAGCAGTCAGGTTTTGCTCTTAGCCATGAAAAACAAAAGTGTTTCTTTTCTAACTCGTATTCCAGCAAGGTAAAATGAGAAACCAAACAGAGAAATAGTGAAGACAACATTGCAGTTATATGACACTGCTGTGTTGAGTTATGGCAGAGATTCATCTCTCAGCTAGTTTTGCTATTGAGTTTGGAGAAGACAAGCATGGTGGATTTGATGGAGAAATTGGAATAAAAGTTAATACTTTCAAAGCTGAAACTGTTTGAAAGGAGTGTGCAGGTGTGTTAATGAGAAAGTTGGACAGATTAAAAAACCAGAGCAATGCTTTCTCACTCTTATTAGGTAGCAATGAAGTAGAGATGAAGGCCTACTAACACCATTAATTATGTAACAAAAGTAAAAATCCACCACTGAAGGTCATCCATGTTGAGTATAAATATTAATATATATGTTGTTCAGGGTGCGTTTCTTTAATTTCTTTAAGAATTTAAGTTAACCTCTGTCACATGCCTCTTAAAAAGCAATGCCCCTATGCATGCAACTAATGAGCTAAATGCAATTAATGGGCTAACTGGTAATGGTCTGCTTCCATTAGAATTATTTGGGATTATCCTGTTCACATGACCTTAAGGAGGAAATCATACAGAATTTTACTGATGCTGCTGTAGAAATGTATGCAGAATATTCTTCTTGACACATTACTAAATAAGTAAAGTAATAAAATGCAACTGAATGCTTACTTCTACTGCTACCTGAGTTGATGTAATTTATTGCAGATAATTGGTTATTAAATTGTAGTTCAAAATATAGTTTTCAAATATAATGTTTATATATACTGCTCAAAAAATGGCATAACACAGTATAACACCAAGTCAATTAAGCAATTTGTCAAGTTAGGAAGCATAAGTGAATGTGAATCAGTTTCACCTGCTTTGTTGCAAATGAAAGTGATAACAGGTGCTGTGACGAGGCAACAGCAAGACAAGCCCCAAAAAGGGAATGGTTTTGCAGGTTGTAACCACAGTAAATTGCTCTCTCCTCATATTTTCTGACTGGTTTGTCTGTGTTTCGTTAGGGTTCTTGTCACTACTTGTAGCATAGCATAACCCAATCAGGTTGCCAGGTAGTCAAGCACCTCCATGATGGCACAACCATACATACTGTCGCAAGGAGATTTGGTGTGGCTCTCATCACAGTTTCAAGAGCTTGGAGGAGATTCTGGGAGATCAAGAGCACTGCCAGGGCCCAGAGCCCTACAAGATGACCTCCAGTAGGCTACTGGTGTCCAAGTTTCTGACTAAACTGCTTGAGGGTGGCATGGGGGCCTGACATCCTCTACTGGGACCTGTGCTCACAGCCTGGCAATGTGTAGCTCTGTTTGGCATTTGCCAGAGAAAACCAGAATTGGCAGATCCACCACTGGTGCCCCGTTCAGAAGATGCCATGGGGAACGTTATGCTGCCTGCTACCTACATGGAGGTCTGTGTGACCCTCCAAGGATATTTCACAGACCATTCATATTTCACAGACCATTCATATCCTTGGAGTGTCACACAGACCTCCATGTGCTACTCAATGGTACCCTTATTGCTGATAGGTACTGGGATGAAAGCTTCAGAGCCATTACTCAGTGTCTTTACACTGGTGCAGTGGACCCTGGGTTCCTTCTGGTGCATGTCAATGCCTGGCCTAATGTGGTCAGAATGTGAAAGCAGTCTGGATGCAGGCATTGATGCCACTGACTATTCCTTCCATTAACCAGAAATGAATCCAATTGAGAACCTCTGGGAGATTATGTATCAGAGCATCTGAAGCAGCCAAGTAGCATCACAGACTGTCCAGGAGTTTACTGATGCCCTGATCCAAATCTGGGAGAAGATTCCCCAGTACACCATTCACCATCTTATCAGGAGTATGCCAAGACGTTGATGGGAGAGCACACAGGCATGTGGGGGACATACACACTACTGACTTACATTACATGTCATGATGAAGCTCATAAACGAACCGGTGTACCCTGGTGGTCCAGTGGTCTGCCACAGGCTGAGTTCGATTCCTGGGCACGGAACCAACCCAGCCACTGAGGAGTTAACTCTTAGTGATGGTCCCAACCCCTGAAAAAATGGGAGGGTTGTGCCAAAATCAGATATGTGGATTGGATGATCTGCTGTGGCAACCCTGAACAGGGAGCAGCTCAAGGACAACAAGAAGTTTGGCTTTAAGTTGATGATTTTGGTTTCCATTGACTATTTGTCACATTATTTTATTCACAATGAATTACACAATATATATAATTAAAGATTTTCAACCTGAATATTTCATTCATTGAGATCCAATGTGTGATTTAAGTGTCCCCTTAATTTTTTGAGCATTGTGTGTACATGTGTGTATATATATATATATAACAGTTATATAACACATCACATGATACACAGGTTCTCTGTTTGACGTTCTAGAAAAATGAATCTTGGATGAATCTTTTTATTTGTTTGTTTGTTTGTTTATTTATTTGTTTATTTATTTGTGTAACTTAATTTAATTTAATTTAATTTAATTATATTTTTTGCTTCATGCTCTTTGCTTGACTCGCTGAGTGGGCGAGAGGGCTAAACAATTTAAGCTGTAAGCTATGGTTGTAAAATAGGTGGTTGACAAGACAGAGTGGGCAGCACTTTTGTCAGAGCAATCCCCAATGTGCACAACCAAGGTTACTTTACTTTCACGAGGTGTGTAAGTGTGAGCTGCGCAGGTCACTTATTTAATTGATTGTCGAGTTTTCCGAGCGAGCCAGTATTCAATCAGGTGGGTGCTGTGAGGCAGCAGCCGCTATCAAGGACAAACATCTGGTATTGTTTCCCCAGCACAACCCACCCACACAGTGTCCTCTGGTTGGAGTGTGTTTTCTCTCTCCCTCTCTCGCTCTCTCTCGCTCTCTCTCTCTTTCGCTCTCTCTCTCTTGCTCTCTCTCTCTCTCTTACATACTTACCTTTTCTGTTAAAATCTCTTGCAAAATGTTGCAATTTTTCTTGTATCTCTTTACTGCAAATGTACAACATTATTGTGTCTGAGAGGAAAAAGCAAGAGCTTTATTAAATGGTATGATATCTAAATTACTATTTAAATGGAATGTGATTTTCAAACTAATGGTACAGGATGAGGTCTGTAGTAATTATGATCGATTAACATTAAGAGATTTCTATCAATTACCTAGATAGAAGTGCCTTTAAACATCATCTATTTTCTTTTGTAATACATTTTAAACTCAGATAGTTGAATTCTTTTGGTTTCAGCAGGAAATGGAGAGACTTCTATTAGTCATTTTATTGCAGGCAATGATGTGTGCACATACAATACATACAAAACTGACATGATGGCTTTGGATGAGATTCCCAGGAATAATCTGGTAATAACTGTATTATTGTAGCTTATTGTGCAAAGCTAGTGCAATCTGACCAGGGCTAAACACCATTTTGACCTTTCTTTTTCTTCCTTCTTTCAGTTTTGACAAAGCAACCATTTAAAGAAAATGGTCAGAGTTTCATGGGGTTCTCCTGTTAGGAAATATAAAGGACTTACTAGAAAGTGGTGATGGTTATACGTAGAGGAATACAGGGTAGTAGAGATATCCAGGAAAGCTCTCTCTTTGTCTGTACAAAGGCTGTGTCCTCCATGCTGAGAGCTTGATGGAATCCTGCCATATGGCAGTGATGTGGACTCAGGTCCCACTGGAGATCCAGGTGTGGACTGAGGCAGAATGAGCTAATGCACTGCAGAGCGCACAGTCTCGCTACACTAACCTCAACAGCTGTGAGCCCGCCATGAGGAGATGGCTGCAGGGGCACCAGTGTTTGATTAGGGAAACTCAGTGCAGCCCAGTTAACTACCACATAAGGAGATGACTTGCACTTTAGTTTGGGAACAAGTTTAAATTCATATGTGGATAAATGAGTCTTGTGGAAATGACCTTCAGTGCTACAGAGTGTGCTGGGTAGTGAATTGAGTGTGGAACTGGTTACAGGAATTTGAATGTATATGAACTAATGAAGGGCAATTGGGCCTTCATTTATGCCTAAAAATCCTCAGGAAATTCATTCAACTTTGTCTACTGAAAGACTTTGTCTACTAAACAGGCCCTGGATGAATAATAATAATAATAAATCATCATATAGCCACTAAGTACAACTTATTGGACATGCTACACAGCATAGCGCTTGAATTAATTTTTAAGCTTCATTTGAAACTGAAATAAACTACATACTCAGTTATAAGCTAATTCTGGTTATAACATTTTTTTGTTTTCTTTGCTTTCATCCAGCCATTTTCCTCAGGGCTTAGCAGTCTCAGTTATAAGAGACATTTACTGAAGACAAATCTCTTTATTCATCAGTCATTCATCTAATAACTGCTTTGTCCTGGTCAGGGTCACAGTGGGTCCCTAGGTCCATTTCTGGAAAACTAGGCATGAGTTGGGGATATGCCCAAAAATCTCCACACATGATATTTGAAAGTGGGAGGAAACCATAGAACCATGAGAAAACATGCAGTGTCTCATGCAAAACATGTACAACTCACGTAATTATGTATAGTAATAAAGCTATAATAATAATGAGAAATATATATATTCTAACATATAATGCTTTACATAATTATGTTCTATATTCTGTGATACCAATAAATGGTCGAGCGTGCAAAGAATCTTTTGGAATTAAAATAGAAAACAGTTTGATCTGTCAGTCAGTAAATCAGTAGTAATACAGCATACAGATTATTTTTGCAATAAAAAAAATGTCTATATGACCTAATGATATATTTTGACTATCTTGGCATGCTCTGTGCTGAATTTGTAATGTATTTTGTATGTGACCTTATCTTATGACCACAATATCCTTTGATTAAGACCAAGGAATTCCTTTTTTTCAATTCAATAAACAAACAATGTGTTGAGCACAGACACTCTGTCCTTCAGCCTGTATAGATATCTGCCACCACCTCTGATGACACCTTAGATGACCAATGTTAATGCCTTTTGTTACCCATGGATATTGCACACACAGTAGATAATGACAAAGACCATGTCTTTGGTTTGTATAAATACTCCCTGTCTATCTCAATAAACTCAGAAAAATCCTTGATACTTGAACCCTGACTCTGTGTGGTTCTTTTGGCATTATTTGTTCCCTGATATATCAGCTTGGAGTGGCAGACAGCGTGAACAGGACTTCTTAAAAAGTGAACCTAAAATCACCTACAGTTTGTTGACACCTGACAATCACACCCATATGTAGTTCTTCTCCAAATTATTGCCACAAATGTGGAAGCACCCAGTTGTATAGGATGTCCTGCAAAGTAAGAATTTCATTGTATGGTCTAAATCGTTGTATTTTCACTGTGCATATGACAATAAACCTCTTGAATCTTGAATGTCTTACAATTTCCCTAACTAAGACAACCACTAAGACTAAGCGAGCTAGGAGACCCAAACCCGTTCCAGCATGACAATGTTCTTGTGCACAAACGCAAATTCCCTGAACACATGGTTTGCCAAGGGTGGTGTGGAGGAAATTGAGTGGCCTGACCTAAATCCCACTGAACACCTTTGGGATGTACTGGAACGCTGACTGCCCACCAGGCCTCCTCACTTAACATCAGTACCTCACCACAATAATGCTCTTGTGGCTGAATAAACACAAATCCTTATAGCCATGCTCCACAATCTAATAGAAAGCCTTCACAGAAGATTGGAGCTTATTATAACAGCAAGACGGAAAAAAGCTGGAATGAATACATTTTTTATTGAGTCAGTGCACTTACATACCTTTCAATAATTTATCATACATCCACTTGCTCACAGCTTTACAGATGTTTGCATTTGTTTTGATCAAAGTCTTAAAAGTAATGAGTCATAGCATGGAAATCCCATCTTGCCTGCAGAGACACACCAGTGCTGAACCAACTCCCTCCTTCTTCACACATCTAGTGCAGTGAACTGTGTTAAGATCCTGCTTATATACTTTCCCTCCAACTTAGAAAGGTGTGTTGGCATGTTATTATAATTCACCATTTGTCCAGAGTGTCCTGTTCAGAAATGAAGGCAAATGCACTACAAGTGCAAAACATGGTAAAAAGGGGGGTTGAAAAGAGGTACAAATACACAAATTAATTAAAGGGAAAACAAAGAAAAAAAAATCTAACTAACCATATGGACTAACAGTGAAATCAGACCAGAATATAATGTTTCGAATTTAATTGACAAACATTAACTTTAATGAGACATTCAAAATGATTGGTTTTAAAGGAAACAACCAAAAGACTCCATTTGTTGGTTAAAGAAAATAAAAATCACTGTAGTAATAAACAGGTTTAAACATCTATCAAGTCCAAGAAAGAAAAGTTATATTTAGTAATATTAAAATCCAACCAAAATGCATAAAACAGCCAAAAGTAGTACAGCTGCAAATAAGCTCTGAAGTAAGTTTCATTATTTTATTACCACCTCAGGTAACAGTTTGCAGCTCATACATCTGCATTTGTTTGCCCTGTGAATTTAGATTATACTAAGTGAACAGCATCTCATAAATGAAATCAGAGTGAGTCTGAGCAAGTTTTTTTTGTTTACCCCATCTGTTAAATATTAAATTGTGATTCTGATTCTTGTTTTCCTAAGTTTACATAAGTTCCATATGGTACTTTTTTTCATCGCCGTTCCAGGGTGGTATCCTTTGGAACTATTTGTTTACTTTCTTTCCGAATATCAACAGCAAAGTCATCACCTTGTGATTGCGACTCCATGCGGTTAGTTATAAAAGGTCCCCGCTGCATCACACTGATCCTTTCCTATTCCTATCTCATCTGTGGATTTGAGGAAGTGCATTCAAGATGCTAAGTATAGATCTTCAATTCTTTGTTTCTTGCTAATTTGGTTATTGTTAAGTGTGCACCAGCAAAGGATTGTGCGTTGACACACACACCTCGAGTGACAGTAATTCTAGTGTCTGACTTATTACTATTCTCAGCACGGTTGACTGTGTCTTTAGATGAGACACATGGCCTATTGTTTGTGTCGGCGTGTAGCAGCGTGGGCGCCCTGGCCCTAAATGAAATAAAGCCATAACTGCAGGCACAATGGGTAATGAAATCTTCATGGCAACACTCCAAGCAATAGGAGATGCAGTATGGTAGATCACTGAGGTAAATGCAGATGAGAAGGCAAGTTGGCTGGCACAAAACATAGCCTAGTATAAACCCTCTGTGTCAGCTGCTGTTAGTACCTGGACAGGTCTTTGGCACACAGAGCATTCACTAGATTGTTGCTTCCTTCTCTCTGAAGCACAAACTGGATATTTTGAGGCAGAGGCTACCTTTTGTGTGTGCTTGTCTGCAATCACACAGTAGGAATCTTTGACTGTGTTCAGAGCTTTGAGCCTGTTCAGTTAAGTGATTTTTTTTTAAATGCACTGTTGGAGCCGGCAGCCCAACACTTTTATCACATGCATAAAACTGCTTGAAATCTGGAAAAAAGAATAAGAATAAGCCAGAGTGTGTCTCATTGAACTTTTGCATTATAGTTGCCAATAATGATTCATTCACCATAGTGACTCATTCAAAAATTCAAGAGATTTTTAAACCAAACCAAATCTAGCCATGATATTGTTCCTACAATAAGAGAATAGATGAATGGATGCATGGATGGATGGATGGATGGATGGCCACATAAGTGTCACTAAACATAAATATAGCACATTTAAAAACAACATATATCAATCCCAAACAGCAATGAAATAAAAATAATTTAAAAAAAAAGAAAAAAAAGAAAAAGGCATTAAAAGACAAAACAGTCATGACAAAATGGAAGACTTCTAGATCTTCAAAAACTCAAATGTCTGGGAGAATAAATGTACTCTAGGTGCTCTGTTGAGCTTATGTGATCTTCACCTTCAATAGAGAGCAATATCAGAACCTTGAGTGATTCTTATCCTCAAAGGAGAAACATCAGTAATTTTAGCAGGACTATCCTTACTAAAATATTTGCCAGTATTGGTATGTAGAGTGATTTTCATTCGCAGCATCATCACATCATTTAAAGGGCTGGCATCAGCACAATTTATGGGTGCTCTTACTGTATTTGGTGAGTTGCTCTATCACCAAGAACCTTAACTTAGATATATGGCCTCTAACTGTACTAGAATAAAAGGAAGTTGAATGGAAGGATACTTGTGTAACTGTGGTTCTACGATTGAGAGGAGGATCACTAGTTCAGCTGGGTTACTTGGATTGATAAGAATGGACAGAGGAAGTGATGTAGTAGGGAACTCATATATCCTACCCATATGGGATCATGGTGACAACTTTGTTATAGCTCCTTGACAAGGAAACAAGCAAACAGGAATACTCCACAACTTTCCCTACTCAGGCATAGAATAGTGAAAGATGTATATTCTAGTAAATCTTTTGTTGAAAACCAACAGCTGCCAATGTAACTGGTGTGGTAGATACAGTGCCTTTGTCAGAAAAATATGTAAAGGGCTTATTATTATTATTATTATTATTATTATTATTATTATTATGAAGGATGAAGGATATATTGGGTATATGTTTACACCACTGTTATAATCCATACATAATTTTCTGTACATAAAAGTATGTAGTTGTTTTAGTTTTGGAAAGATTGTTACACAAGTATTTCCCCCAGGTTTTTCTGTACACTGCATCTGCAGGTTAAGTGAGTTAAGACGCAATTTCATCTATATTTCACACATAATATACTATCTCCATCTCTTGAAAAATTGCATGAGTCAGGTAATGCGTCAGAGAAATGTTCTGATCTACCATGTGAGAGCACAAAAATTCCAAAAAGAGTCACTCGATTGCCTCATAGACAGTTCAAATCAGCTGTATAGTCATTTTCACTTTTGGCCTGTTATTACCCATTTAAACACATATTTGCATCTAACATTGTTTGTATCATGTATCTAACTGCAAAGTTGAACTTAATTCTGTGCACTTAATACAGTGCTCTTAATTAGGGAAGACCTTGTAGCCTAATAAATCCAAATAACCACAAGTCATAGTGTTTTAAAAATGTCCTAACAACATACTGTAGTGTCAAACTATGTAAACCTGCCCAGTTTTTGTGGGACTGTGCCCACTGTAGCCTCAAATTGAAAGGCAGGGAACCTCAAGCGTAACCTCAAGAAGCGTTTTCTTGTTATTTCAACCATATATAGCTGACACAGTACATAGTGAAATGAAACAAAGTTTCTCCAGGACCCTGGTGCTACATATAAGTCACACAGAGGTAAGGACTTAAAGTAAGTTGTCCTAGCCACATAAAGTGCATCGTGTGCAACCTAGTGCAAAGAGTGCAAGACAACAGACAGTGCAAACAGACTATACAAACACTACAGGACAGAAAGTGCTGACCAGTATTCTGTATAGTATACAGTATATTATGCAAAAATAAGAGGATTGTAAACAAAGAGGGTTCTTGATGCGATCTTCTTCTGTTGTAGCTTCAAGTGGTATAGGTTCTGAGATACTTTTCTGCTCACCAGAGCTGGAAGATGGGTTTATGTGAGTTACAATAGACTTGTGAACCTGTGTGGACATTCTCTTCTGATCTCACAATGCATTTTTACCCTCAGTGGATATTGTTGTTGGTTGCTTTTTTGCACATAGTTCTGTTTAGAGTATAGAGAATATTGGGCATGAAAAGCAGTTTTTAAGCAGTACACAAACCAGTCTGCCTTGCACCAACAGCCCTGCCACAGTCAAAGTTACTGAGATCACATTTTCCCATTACTGAGATCATATTTTCAACTCACTAATGTTAACTAAAGCACTTGATCTACATCTGCGTAATTTGTGGCACTGCACCACTGCCACGTGGTCTTGCTACTGCATTATCACTGTAAAAGGTGAACATTTAGGTTTACAACAGATCTATCAATAGCTAGCTTTTTTAAAAATATTTTTTGCTAGCTTGTTTTATTTTACACCCTTGGTGAATGTAATTGAATTGGGTCCCCAAACTGCAGAAACATTTTGTGTGGTCAGGCAGGAGAATGAAATTTTAAAAAGCATCTCTGTGACTGGACAAATGGCCTATATGACTCCCCCTCCAGGGGAAATGATAAGCCATTGAGTGGGGGATAATGGGCCACTTTTACAAGGTTAGGAGCACTGACCCCATGCGTCCCTCATAGGAGCGGCAACAATGGCATTTGGAACGCTGGTGCCAAGGGTGCTGGCATTCTGTAATGAGATGTGGTGCCATCTGTTGTGACATCTTCGGGATATTCAAGACACCGTATGCTCTGTGCCAAGTGATTGTTACTCCAGACACAACCCCACAAGGTGACTGCCAGCTTTTACTGTATGCTATCTATGCTTCACTTAGACAGACTTCTCCTTTATTTATTTTATTTATCTATCTATCTATCTATCTATCTATCTATCTATCTATCTATCTATCTATCTATCTATCTATCTATCTATCTATCTATCTATCTATGGGCTCTTCTGGGGGTAATCTTAAGCATGTGGGTGGGTGGAAGTAAAAATGCTACTGGTACCTTTAAAGCTTCTCTGTTTAATATCAAACAGAGAGCAATTTATACATGATGCAATTTAATTAGTAGAACCTCTAAACTATAGACTAATCTAAGTATCTCAAGTGTAAGAAACTCTATAAGCTCTGTAAGTATATTATTATATGTTTATATTATTGACATTATGATGGATATATAATGGATATGATTTCAGATTCAGATATTTTTAGATGTTGAGCACATACCATATAGCAGGAAAAACAGGATGTGTGCCATTTTGAAAGAAAACCACATCATGGTGAGAAAATGCATAATTGTCATGAATAAGATTCATACAGTAAGTCCAAAAATACCATGGGCTTTGTAGTAAGTAAAATTTATGTGAATTTGAAGAAACAAGCCCCCCACTCTTTTTTTATTAACTTTTATAGATCTAAACACTAAACCCATTCCTAAGCGTAGCCTTAACCTTCACATCTTTTCATATGACTCAGGTGAATGCAAGTGGGAGACCATGTTGTTAAACCAATTCTTATGTACTTATGATAAAAAAAAGAGTTGAGATAAAACTAATTAAGTATACCAAGAACCTTAAATATGACTCATCATTATGTAAGACTTGGTGACTTTAAATTAGCACAGTGGCCCTTGAAGGTGTTCTCTGAGAAATAAGCAGCACTTGAGGCAAAGATTTATGCAAAAGGCATAGTATGTTTTTCTTCCCTTGAATGTCAGAATGCAGGTCAAAACTGGTGGCAGAAAATAAAACAAATGAAATGCACAGAACTATTAATTAAACGGATATTCTTCATTTTTTGTTAGTATACCTGTCACGTCCAGCGCAGCCCACACCCTGTGCGGGGCTCGAACCCGGACCTCCGTGGAGCTGCGTGCACCGGCACGCCATGGACAGTAGACCCATATGTGGGATTCAGCGAAGCACTGCTTTATTCAACATAAACACAATACAGGAGGGAAGATGAACATAACTCCAGACACAGTGGTTACACTAAAACAGAACCAAAACATAACTCACATAAACAACCCATAACCTGACATAACACCCATGGGACAGTTAGACACATAAACACATTATGGTAATTAGGAACAGGTGACACAGTCAGGAGAACAATAGGCAGGAAAACACAGACACTAGCAGGCTTCCAGGATTCACCTGCCAGCGCCCTCTCCGGGCCTGGCAGGGAACTGTCCAGCTACTCCTGACAATACCAGATGTGAGATTTTACAAAGACAATAAAACTAATGTGATTATTCAGTTCTCAATCCTGATTCCTACAAATAGCATTGACTTTTACAAGCAACTACTTCTGTAAACAGTACTCATTTCTTTTGGACTTTCTGTCATTGCATATTTTACTTCTTTGATAACACGCAATATGCTTGTTAGGTGTGTTGTAATGCTGATGCAATTTTAAGCAAAAATTGTTGAAAGAATAGTCTGAGTTAAAAACACAAAGGATAAACAATGAAGCAGGTAAAAAAACAGCGAATAACAGTTCAAGATATAAAATAGCAGGATGTGCAATATGAGAAACAAAAGGCTCGGAATTGCAATTTGAAAAGAGAGCAAGACTTTGCAAAGTGTAGCTGAAAATTAGAGTTCTGGTGATGAAGTTGACCTCAGAGTGGTGTGGGGATCATCAGGTGAACATGAGACAGTATTAGAAAGGGAAAAAATTAAATTAAAAAAATGTTTGGTATTGTATTATATTACTAAAATCTTTTTAAATAACATTTGCCCTTTCTTGCTTAATTCAAAGTAGTTTGTGTTTTGTTCCATGTGCTCCACACGCACAGGCTTTAGAAATAAATGAACACTTAAAATCGCAGCAGCTGTTAATACAATGAAAGAAATTCTACTGGGGTAACCCCATTTGACCCAGATAAAGGGTCTGGCAATATCCCTGGTAGTTACTGTAAGAAGGTTTCAGTGTATAGCTGCTACATCACTATGTGTCATGTGATCACAAACTAACTTTGGAGGCATCAGACCTTCAGTTCTGTTAGCCATTTGTGTAGATTGAGTAATTGGATTTCCCAGCATGCCAGATATCGCCTTTATAAGTAGATTTTCCTAGTTGTTGTAGGTGGTATGTTGAGCATTCCTTCCCAAACACAATTATCTAGGTTTCGCAGAGTAATCTATCTTGGCATCCTCGTTTATTTTCTCTTTTGTTGTTATCCACCTTTTTTAAAAATAAATAAATAAATAAATATGAGTCATCCTGTGAAATATTTTTTGCCATATATTGTACTGGTATGATTCTGGTTAGATTGCCTGTGCTTCTGAATTATTGATTCTGAAGGTGTTCATTATTATTATTATTAATATTATTATTATTATTATTAATTGATTTTTTTGGAGTTGCCATAAGTGCTAATATTATCTGTTTTTGCATACATTAGAAAAGAACCCCAGATAATAAAATTATTATATTATAGACTTTTGCATATTAACCTTCTAAAGAAAGAGAAGTGTTCATTAGCCAAACATTCTTGAGTGTTTGTGAGATGCTGCCTTGTGTGCCGATAGAAGCCAGTTAATGTAGCCTACAGTTTGTAGTTTTCTGTTGAGTTTAAGTTAAATCACTCCCTGGGGTCAGTTAATTCACTCCATGTGGATTAGACAACAAGCCTTAGAAAAGCCTTAGAAATTGCTGCAATTTGAAAGTCATTTAGTGTTAACACCTTTCTAACATTGAAGAAGTTGCTTTCAGATGCTTCCTGTTCAGGGTCGCCACAGCGGACCAACTGGTCCGCACAACAACTTGGCACAGGTTTTACGCCGGATGCCCTTCCTGCCACAACCCTCCCATTTCTCCGGGCTTGGGACCAGCATTGCATCCAGTGGCTGGGGATCGAACCCGGAACTTCTGCATGATAGGCAAGAAACCTACCACTGAGCCACCAATGCCTCTCTAACATTTCTAACATAACGCAAGTTAAAAATAAATAAATAATAATAAAAAAAAGAATAGTAAGACAGTTACTAGTATGAAGAAGAAAGAGAAAAGTGTTTAATAGAAGAGCCTGTGTGATCACATTCTGATGTCAGTCTAGTCTTTGTCACCACAGTCATCAGATATTAGTGGACTTGCGAGTCTGAGCAGGAGTGTGTCTGAACAGGGAGACAAGGCAAGATGGGGCCATGTATTGTGTAATAAGTGAGAAGTTTTTATTTGTATTTGATTCTCTGTGAGATGGTAACAGTGTAGTTCTTGTTGTACAGGTACAGGTACAAGTAATGTGTTCTCACTCTTTGGCATGAATTAAGATGCTAGCAGTTGAATTTTAAATATGTGGGATTTATTTATTTATTTATATATTTATTTATTTATCTATCTATCTATCTATCTATCTATCTATCTATCTATCTATCTATCTATCTATCTATCTATCTATCTATCTATCTATCTATTTATTTAGTTAAACTATGTTTTTAATCAGAAATGCCAATAAAGAGGGAATTATGGAAATATAAGCGCGAAGTTATGGAATTATTAACTAGGGTTTCAGCATCTTTCAATAATAAAAGTCCTCACAAAAAGTGAGTTAATTGAATTTAAACTGTGTTGCCAAATAATACATAAAATGTGATCACTTGTAAAAGGTTTATCAGTGATGGCAGTTTCTCTGTTTGGCCAAAAGTTTGTGCACCTGGCCTTCTCACCCATTATGTGTTTGTTGAAAATGCCATTCCAGACTTAATAATAACCTATAACAACCTCCACTATTCAAAGAAGGCTTTCCATTAGATTTTGGAATATCATTATTACTATTGCTCATTAAGCCATATGAAAAAAGTTGTATTGGTCTAAGGTGCAATAAACACTCCAGTGTTCAGTGAGGTAGAGATCTCACTCTGTGCAGGCTATTCAAGTTCTTCGACACCAACTTTAGAAAACCAAGTCTTCATGGAGCTTGCTTTGTGCATAGGAGCATTGTCATGATGTTACAAGTTTGGGTTAAACTCTTTATTTCCACTGAAGGCATCATCCTCTTCATGTTGTAGATTCCAGCATATAGCAAAAAGAGAGATCAAGGCATTAGCTATCACCCAGAACTCAGATCCTTACCTCCCCCTAGTGCTGAGCCTGGTCTATTCCAGGAATCTTCTCCTGGAGGGTGAGGGGTTTCAGCGGCACTCCTGAATGGCTGATCAAAGGTTTGCCGCACTTTAAGCCCCCTGCCTTGCAGCCACTGCTATTTTAGAGAGGTGAATAATGATTTTGTGTGACTTGTGTGCGTTGGTGTGTGTGTCGCCATCACACAGTATAGTGTAATAGATAATGATTGATCTTCAAGAACAATATAATGGGATAGAGCTATTATTTTCATTCACCTAATGATATTTTTTCTCATTTCCTTGTACTGGAATCCTTGTGCTGAGGTTTTATGTAGATGTTTCTGCATTGGTGTGAATTACCTTGCCTCATAAGCATTGTGTAGACCCTAAAAGTATGAATATCTCAGTGCTCAGTGTTTGATAAACTTTTAGTGGTCACACACACAACAGATTCTCCATAAACTCACTTCACTGCTTTACACACCTTTAATACCTTTATGTGAGAGCAATTCATGCATTTCACACTGCTCTGCATGCTTTCTGCACTGCAAGGTCTCCATCCATGCTTTGTCTTTTACAGGTACTGTTTAAATTTTTTTTTGTTTTTAAGAATTTTTAAAAACTTTAAGTATTGGTAGTTTTTTATTAGTATTTCTGTTTTTACTTAGCCTATTAATGACAATATCTCGAAAGAAAAGCTCAAAAAAACAAAAAAAACATTTACTTTTTTTGTTTTGTTTTGTTTCTTCACACAATTTATACATTTTCAAAGTAAATGGTGATATTTAACCCATTTCTGCTCTCTGAGATGTCCAAAGTGCTTGTTCATAAGTATCTAAAATCTGAAGGTGTTATCTTCAACCACTTAAAATCTGTGTAAGATTATCCAATAGAGGAAAAAAAAAAACACACATCTCACACTGAAAGTTTCCTGACTCCTTTTATATTGTACTTGCGGTGATAGAACAATTCATTTGTTTATGGTTGCTTTCGGCTGCTCCCTGTTTGGGGTCGCCACAGCGGACCAACTGGTCCACACAACAACTTGGCAAATGTTTTACGCCGGATGCACTTCCTGACACAACCCTCCCATTTTTCTGGGCTTGGGACCAGCACTGCATCCAGTGGCTGGGGTTGAGGCATTGGCTAGGAATCGAACCCGGGCCTTCCGCATGATAGGCGAGAAACCTACCACATTTGTTTATACTGGTTGAAAATGTCCAATAGGTCTATTTCTATTTTGCCTGTGAAATGGAACACGTGTGTACTGGTAGAAAGGGTTAAACATCATAAATAAAATTATCAGGATTCTTTGAACATTGAACCTAGTAGCTAGCAGTAGTTGCACAATTTGCAGTCTGCTGTGCTTCGATTGCCATCATCAATCAAGACATAAGTACAGATTGCTATCATTTTTATGTGTTTATTAGTGCAACAACATATAAGGCTTATGTCACATATTATCATATTGCATCAAGATGTTGGTGTCTGAGTATATGAGTATAAATGTAAATAAATGAGCATGGTATGGAACTGATAAGCCTGGGAACCATTTTTAGACATATCCCTCAATAACCATATGGGTTTACTGATTAAATCAGGAATTTCTTCTTGAAATCATGGCTTTAAAAACTATAAGAAAGGCTTTATGTTAGGGCTTGGTGTATATGGGGAGGGAAGAAAATAATCTTAATGGACTGAACAAATGCTGTGCTCCATGGAAGCTGCTGTCTAATGAAAAGATAGTGATCAGTAATTTACCGGATAATGCACTGAAAGCTGCAGAACAGGAGGACAGGTATTTATTTCAATAATTCATCTTCTAAAAGCCAAAGAACAAAACATAGGTCAGTGGGGCTGCGATAAAGGAAGAGCTTGTAAAAAAAGTTTGCATTACTCAGTGTTCCTCATGAGCGAATCTGAATAGGCCTGTTTACACTTGCTTCGTGCCACATAATAAACCAAGATTAGAATGAAAAGATTAATTTCATGTTTCCTTGCACTGATGATAATCTCCGCAAAACAAATACAGCTTCTTGTTATACGGCAAAGGAAACATATAAAAAAAAGTGAGATAACATTAAGCAGTTAATTATCGGGTGGCTGCGCCGGTGTTTCCCTTAGTTTGCCGTCTTTCACCTGCTTTGCTGTCCATCTTGATAAGCAGTTCAGACAGAATTACATTTTAACTCCATCTTAAAGAAAATGATTGCGAGCTTTTTTTTTTGCCTTTACTTTAAGGCATCCTGTGGTTTAGGTGTAATAATCACTGTTTACTCTGAGCAAAGAATGGTATTTATTTTGAAATAAATGTAAACCCAAAATGGCTTATGAATCATTTTTCAAAGAAATAATCCTAGATGAATAGTAGGTTCTACCACATGTATTAGTACTGGAAGAAATGTACTGTATATTCTTATACCACAGTGCTGTTAAATTCCTTTCTATGATAGAAACTCTGACAATAGCTCTGGTTGTAATTCAAATCACATGTTTGTATTAATTCTCATTTTAAAAGCTCATTCGCTGGGACTTGTATGGCAGACATGGCGCATAATTAACAATGATAATAAATGGGTTTAAAAAAAAGTAATTTAACAAAGACAAGTGTCTAATCAGGGATGTGATGAAGCTTTATGAAAGGAGACATTTATTAAATATTTATTGAAGAATCTCCAGTGTCAGGAAAGTCTACAGGAATGACAACTTTGTGCTTTCTGGTTTCTCAGAAACATGACATGCTGTAAAAACCTAATAGTTTTGCAAACATTCCATGAATATTCATTAAATACTGACAATGAATTGTGAATGAATTAGGTACTTGTTTTGAGATTATATTCATTTTTATATAATTTCCACATAATACCACCAGGATGACAGGAAACTCATATTAAACTTCATGAGGTCTGACCCAGTATTTTGTTCATAGAACATTAAATTTAATGAGTTTTTGGTAAATTTTTGTGTCACTGAACTTTACAGTTTTCCCCTAGGGTTCCTTTATGGTTCCTTTAGGGCACAGGATTCTCAGTTTAGATCTTTCCCATATGATCTCCTCCATAAACTGTTCATATAATAAAGCTAGACGTATGAGAAGTGATTGAAAGTCTTAGCTTAGGGGAGATTGAACTCTTGTTTGCAATTTTTAATTTTTTATTTTTTTGAGAACAAGGGCTTTTTGAATCTTCTATAATCTCATCCTCATATGGCCCACTCAATTGAGCAGCTTCACAAAATGATGGAAATGGAGTAATATGGATTTGTCATATTGGCAGGATTTACAGTCCAATACCTAGTAGCCTGAGCTCCCATATGTGCTGTGTGAACTAGCTTTTTGAAGTGCTAACATTGTTCCTGAGTCTCCTTAGCAGGAAGCATAGGAGTCATTCCAAAGATATTCAACTGAAACTAATACAATTTTGGTCCCTAAAACTACCAATTAAATCCAATTATAAGGAAGATCAAAGCATTTCAGCAGTTTTACCAAAGAAATATGAAGATGCCAGAGTTTGAGAGCTGTGGATAAACTATTGTCTGTTAACACCATGCAGATGAACAATGGTGAATAATATAACCACAACCTGATCTAATTTACTGTGTATTATTTCAAAATAAAATAATGTTTGGTGTGTGGCTAAGGCTTTGTTTTTTTAGACTTGGAAATACTGTATACAAAGGATTATACAGATCAGTTTTTTTTTAAACAAATTAGATTGCAGAAAAATGTGTTTGTTTGTCAGAATGACAGACTGACGCATAATTTTTCATTTTGTAATGGAAAATAGTCCTCCTACTCAAGTTGAAACATATTGTCTTTCACAAACCTTGTGCAATACACAGTCAAGATACACCTGAATTGCAGAACTCTGTTAGAACTTTGTTTAACTAATACTGAGAGTTGAGACTTGTTTGTGCTGTGACTAGATAGATAGATAGATAGATAGATAGATAGATAGATAGATAGATAGATAGATAGATAGATAGATAGACAGACAGACAGACAGGCAGGTAGGTAGGCAGACACACAGACAGAAAGATAGATAGATAGATAGATAGATAGATAGATAGATAGATAGATAGATAGATAGATAGATAGATAGATAGATAGATAGATAGATAGATAGACTATGTGGCATCTGTAATTGCAAAACATGAAAGTAAGAATGGTCATGATACAGAATTTTTCAGACACATTGTCATATTATGCTTACACCATTGTGTCACTTTTCTGTACATAAGCTGTTGCATATGAATTTTGTTTCCATACACTATAAAACATGTTACATCCATTAAGTTATGTGAACTAATTATTTCTCTTTAACCCAAATCGTCATGGCAAGATTTGGATATTGAACTCAAGTTTATATTGTATGTCTTCAAAAATTAAATTTAAAGTAATCCATTGTGACCCTAACCCTAACCCTAACCCATTTGTGAGTTGAAACAAAGCTTATATTCAAGCTGAGTTCACTCACATTTTTATGGCAGCAGGTGAACTTTTGTTTCTAACTTTCACCAACTTGAAATGTTTTACAGCATATTAGTTTCTAGCTCAGAATTTCTGTGGGCAGTTAAGAATACAAATCTGGCTATTGAACCCGAATTAATTAGTATTTACTGGATCACTACCACAAGCCAACAGAATTCTTAAAACAAAATGTTTTATGAACCTTGTCCTTGAACATTAATGTAGTGTGTGAGATTATTGTGTTTAAACAGTATAAGGAAGCACTAATAATGTGAGTGAGTGGCTCTACAGCAAGTGTTTTTTCAGTACTCGGTAGCAGCATACATGAAAATTCTACACTTTTAGAATAATAATGAAGTCATTAACACTATGTAATGACATATGAAATTATGCAGTGACAAATCAAACCTTGGTATGGGCTCAACCAGCTTCCTGAAGGAATTTTACCCAGGAGGCTTTAATTTCACTATACAGTATACCCATTTGTCTTAGAAACTAAAGCTAAGGCACTGGAAATTATATGTTCAGTCTAGTGAGTCCAGACATTTGTCTGGTCTAGTGTTTGAAAAGTTATTAATTCCATGGGTTTGCCAACAAGGTCAATCCCATACACATGAAAAATTGTAAAACTGTAGACTGTATTATTGGCAAGAATAGTAAAGAATAAAAAGAGCAGATAATTCAAGTCACTATTTGTTATATTATTTCAAAAAAAAAGAAAAAAAAACCCAGAAAATTTTCTGATCACTTGCATCAATACATCATTAATAAACGCACACAAATCATTAATTATGCAGAATTTGACAACTAACAAATGCTTATAAATGTTAATTGCTAATGATAATATCACTGTTGATGTGTATCGAAATTTTAATGCTGATTAACAAGTAATTACTTGGTTCGAATGTAAAGATGAAAGTTTATTAATGACTGTTTGTATAGTAACTATTAAGCATATACATTATTATGATCATTGTCTACTTAATAACAGTGAGCAAACATTACTCCAAAATTGAAAATGAACAAATGTTTATAAATGACTTCATATAGTTGCTCATGTGTGTACTCATGGCTGCAAACAATATGTTTTTCTTCACCGCTACCATGCATTTCTTTCAAATACACTGCATGTATATAATAAATAATTTATTATATATTAAGTAAGGCATAAACTTTATGGTGTGCTCTTAGAAGTTGCTTTCGGCTGCTCCATGTTCGGGGTCGCCACAGCGGACCAACTGGTCCGCACAACAACTTGGCAAATGTTTTACACTGGATACCCTTCCTGACACAACCCTCCCATTTTTCCGGGCTTGGGACCGGCACTGCATCTGTGGCTGGGGTTGATGTATTGGGTGGGAATCGAACGCGGGCCTTCCGCATGATAGGCGAGAAACCTACCCCTGAGCCACCAAGAACTCTTGTTTAGGAAAAATATTGAATGATGGCTTTTTGAATCTGCTACCAGCGGAAAGCTGATTATTTTCCAAAAGCTGCATACTCCAAAGCATATCATTCCCCTTATATAACAGCTATTTGACAGTGATTTCTTCTTTTTTTTTAGTGAAGAACAACACAGAATTCTTTTTATCTATTTATAGCTACAACAACAACAACAACAATAACAACAACAACAACAACAACAATACAGTTATTAACAGTTGTTCCCTTACTCACCTCTCTCTGGAAATTAATAAGACAAAAAAATAGAACGCTTATCAACAATTACACAATTTTCCATCTCCTCCATAAAAGTCCTTGTAAATTTTACTATTCAAACACATTAAATGCACACAAATTGGAATGAGTGCATTAATATGTATGAACCTGTGATTTACCTACAGTCCAAATTAATCAACATCTTCTAACCAATCACAATCAAGAATTCAGCCCTACCACATTTTCCCTCAAGTCCCTCAACAGCCATCTGGATAGATATGGAATGGCCTGGACACTGCTAAAATTTTATCTGACATAGTCCCTGTGGAATGAGACTTGTCAGCATAAAATGTCCAAGGGATCTTTTAGTTTGATCACATACTGCCACATGCTATGCATTTACTGACAGCTATCAATCATATGTGTGTGGCAATGTGTGTCATAATTCCTTTTGACTAGGTTGACACAAGGATGTCACCTTGCCAACCATTATTTCTACCATAGGCCTGACTTTTTGGGAGCTATCCAGTTTTTAACTTTAGAAAAGAGCATTGTTTTATTAGGCGGTGTTTACTGTCCTCGACTGTATCTTGATGTCCTAGTTCTAGCAGTTTTAGATATCAATTCAGGTTCTTTTAGTTGTAATGGCCCTGGGTTTGGAAAAATACTACAACAAAAAACAAGTACAAATCCAGAAGTCATATTAGACAAACTATACACAACAAATACACAAGTGCAGTTGTGCTTCCTGTTTTAGGCACCGATAATGTAAAAGCTTTTCTGCATTTTCCATTATCATATTTATTTCTTGTTATGGGATGTTTGAATGACAAATTTAAATACTTTGAAACATCTAAATGCAAAAATGTTTCAGTGTTTTTCTGAGGTGGAAATATAAGCATATGTCTAAAAATAGCTTTATTTATTTATTTATTTATTTATTTATTTATTTATTTATTTATTTATTTATATATTTAATCAGCTAATTGGACTCTAATCATCACACATCTTCATTCAATTAACCAAGAAATTTTTTTTGTACCTACTGTAGATAAATAAATATCTGCAATTCCTGTATGCAGTAATTTTCTGTGTGCCTACCTTGTTGTAACAAAAAATAAATCTGTAGTGGTATCTGTAGTGTAAATGTTTGATGAAATCTAACCATACTGCCATATTGCTAGCACATAGAAGTGTTTCACAGCAACAAGCTTGCTACCTGGCAAATCAAATGCATATTGAACACTGTAGCTACTTCCAAATGAACCATGAAGGGCACATCATCTTGTTAGTTATTAGATTTTAATTGCCATCGGCTCTATAATCTGATTATATGCTATGAGTGGTTGCATGAATGATAAGGAAAGTCCTAATTGAATTAACACCAATAACTACAAACACCATTTGGAGCTTCAAACTTCACTGCTTGGGCCACTATATCATTATTTGGAATGTTTCATTATACACAAAAAAATCTGCCACCATTCATAATACTTACTACTGTGTCTAAAGCAAGTAGCAACATATGCATGTACCTTTATGGGTTTACTTCGCATGAGCAAACAAGATAAACCATTTTCAATTACGGTGTTATGCTAATAAACTTAGCAATTGTTACCTTGAGACCATGTTCAAGCTCAAGTGTAAAGCTCGATATGTGTAGTGTGGCTTTAAAGTCTTATGCAAATGAAGCATATTTATGGTTATACTACAGTACTGCATAAGGGAGAGGCCTTCTGTATTTGTCCACACACACACACACACACACACACACACACACACACACAAGGGATGTAAACAAACATGAATGCATCATTCAGAATGAACAGATAATGTGTTCTAATCGGATACTAACATGGAAACGTCTAGATTGTCCATGTGGGGCCATCTTCGGCAGCAGCGAATGGTGCCCAAATGATGAAACAAAGAAACAACAAAAACCCTTCTAGTTTATAAGACTACCACTTCAAATTGAAATGTCAAAGAAAAATAAAAACAGCTATTTGGAGCCCAGGGAAGTGGTCCAAACCAGGCTTTGCTCAGAAGAAAAGGAATGAGGCAAATGTTTAGGCATTTCTCCTGCACCTGTGCCTTCTGTCCCATCAGATTGCAAAACAAGCACCCTGACCAGGTGAGCCAAACTATCACTCCTATGATAGAAAACAGATGTATTCCTATACCATTAAAGTTGTCATGGTGCTCTGAATCTCATTTTGTCCCCGTCCTTGTTGATTCCTCTGACAGGCTCTTTAAACGTCAAAGCAAAGGCACCCCACTCTGCGGAGGAAAAATGACAAAACACTATTCCTCTCCTGATGCACATTGGCATTTTGCATGCAGAAACTTTCTTTTATGATCACTAAATCTCCACAACACCCACTCTTGGAAGGTGAAAATCCCAGTGCCTTATGAAAGATCTGAGGGGTGTTTTCAGTAAAGTTAAAGCGTCCAAGTTGCCACCACATTGCCTCTGGGTTTGCTTCATTGAGCTGTTGGAAGGCATTATCATCCTAGAAGATAAGCATATCCCCTCTTTCCTCCAAAGACCAAAGCCATGGAAGAGTATATTGCTGAGGCTCACACATTGACACTATTTTGATATACTGTATAGTATACTTCCACACTGAGATGAAGCATGTATCCCAGGTACATACCAAACTGAAAAAAACTCTTTGAAGATAAACTGCATGTCAAGTTAGAAAAATATGAGTTCCACCAAAGCACTGTCAAGTTTTTAGGATATATTCTGGACTCAACAAGAAGACTGCACACCTCCGCAGTGCCTGACCACCCACATCTATGTACCTTAAACAATGTAATAAATTCAGCACACCCAGGAATCACACAAACCCAAAAGAAATGGTGGAAAATAGGTTTTGTCAAGTCATTGAAAGGTGCATCAAAGTCTGCTCTGTTTTGTGCCCCAAAACAAACCTGCTGTCAGCTACCCAATGGTTCACTGCAACCTCTTCCTATTTCTGAATAACCCTGGTCTCCTATTGCTGATCCTATTACTGATCTGCTCCTATTACTGATCTGCCCAATTCACAGGGTCACACCACCATATTAGCAATCACCAATCTCTTATCTAAAGCCTCATTCCTCTCACCTAGCTATCCACATCACTTGAAACTGCATAAATCCCATTTCTAGAGATCCAGGAAATATAATAGAGGACACAGATTAGAGGACATTCTCAGAGTCTAGTTCACCTCATGAGTATGGCAAGATTTTTGTAAGGCGCTCAATATCATTGTCAGTCTGTCCTCAGGTTACCGTCTTCAAACCACTGTTCAAAAAGAAAGGCTCAAACAGGAGATTGGGAGGTTGTTGAAGGTTGCTGAAGAAAGAATATGCCCAGGACTCCCTAATACACTCATTCACAGGTCAGGATGTCTCAAAAGCAGCACACTTTTGTCTCCAGAGGGCCATTGAGAAGAGTTTGCTGACCAACAGTATGGCCCATGTCAACCCTTGCAGCCGGGCCAGATGGCATTGCTTTCCACTGATGACCTTAAACTGAAACTTCCATCTCATTATTAAACAAGTCCATGTTTCATTGGTCTTTGTAAAGGACTCAAACAATTCAATTCCATATTACATAAATTTGTCCTAACTCCTCGATACATGATTACACCCATGTTTCACATATCACGGCTCAATCCATGCTTCTCTCTACCTAGCCAAAAGGTGACCAGTGCTGAACCTTACAATTTTCTGTCAGATGTGAATTCTGACCTATGTTAATTTGGGTTAGATTGTTTGTATTTGAAGGGGGGCACGGTGGCTTAGTGATTAGCATGTTTGCCTCACACCTCCAGGGTTGGGGCTTTGATTCCCGCCTCTGCTGTGTGTGTATGTTTTGTGTGTGTGTGTGTGTGTGTGTGTGTGTGTGTGTGTGTGTGTGTGTGTGTATGTGTGTATGTGTGCCCTGCAATGGGTTGGCACTCTGTCCAGGGTGTATCCTGCCTTGATACCTGAGATAGGCACAGGCTCCCCGTGACCTGAATATAGATCGGATAAGTGGTAGACAATGAATGAATGAATGTTTGTATTTGAACTTTCATTGCCTTTGTGTTTCTGAATTTGCCTAGACCCTCTGACTTCAGATATTCATGTATTTGACATTTGAATACTGTTTTGGACTTGATTTTTTGGACTGTTTTGGACTGTTTTGTTTTCTATATTTGTTTATCCAGGCTATGACCTTGTTGGTTTTAACCACACACTTTGCTTGTATAAACTTTGTGCATATGGATCCTCACTCCGTGTCTGTGAGTCCACACTAAACTTCCTTTTCATTACTTCAACTTCATTTCAGATAATATTTCATTTCAAGATTAAAGTTTGCATCATTTATCAGGACCCAATCATGTATAAAGTAAGAAGTATGGTACTTATGGATTTATTTCTGCTCTTATGTGCTTGGCTTCACAACAATGACCGTGATCAAGAATTTTAACCTGATTTTGCAGCTGCAAAACTGTCCCATTGTATTAATCATTGTATTTAAGTATAATTTAAGTATAATCAGTTCTGACTTTTAATTTGTTAAAGCATTTGTGGAACAGCATCCAATGACCACGGCTTTCGTTAGCTCTGCTTGAACAGTATTTATTTAAGAGTATACTGGAGCATAGCAACACTGAGCATGGCCTTGACAGAAAACACATTTAGCACATAGTATAGAATTCAATAGGTAAAGAACGAAGACTCAAGCTGGTGCTTTAAATCAGATATTAGGTTTTCTAGAGATTCTAGCCAATTCCAGTTGGAATTTTTTACGGTCATTGTTTATGTGTGTGTGTTTCAAGGTGCTGCTCTAACTGCCAGAGTGACACCTGATGCCTGCAGCCAGAGGTATTTGTAACTGCTAATTTAAAATGCGTAAATTGTCATGCAGATTTAATCACCATTAAGATAAACCTCCCAAGAATCAGCAGGGCAATTTACTTTGTGGGACTTTGTTTCAGAATGGTGACTGACTGCCTGTTGATTTAATGGTGGTTGTAATTGCCTGCTTTAAAATCTTTTAAATATGAACGCTTAAACAATCATTAAGTCAATAGAAATGATTAAAAATCTTTAAAATGAGGAAAGGGAGGCACAAGCACTGTGTTAATGTTTTTCAAAGTTTTGAGAAATGACACTAAAGCCCTATATGCTAAAGTGCAGAGCTGAGAGGAAGGAACAGTGAGTTTGTGGATGTAAGGATAAAAATAAAAGGCTAGATATGTAGGCAGGGGCCAGACTGTGAAAGGACCTAACGAAAAAAAATCTTCCTGAAACTCATGTGAACTTGTCATCATTAATAATGCCCAGTATTTATTTTGTAATAAAACTCTAAGCTGATATTCTTTAGTTTAAGTATCAATAATGATTTCCTATGTTGCAACAGTGTGATTTAGCCCTTAATTCATCTTTATCCACATAGAGATGCAGAAATGCTGAAGTCATTTAGATTGTTCAGATCTTTCAGCACATCTGTGCACTCTGCTCAAACAGATCACATTCAAAAGCTTCAACTTACATGCTTATACTGACGTCAATAGGATGTCAGTGAAAATGGTATGCGTATTTGGGAGCTAACAGTGAAATCCATTCTCCAATTAAATGCCAATAGCATCAAAGGAATAAGGAAAATACAGCCCAAACCTAGATATGGCCATGTTAAGCACCAGAACCACTCAATATACAACATATCTTTATGATATATCTGCTGGGGATGCCTGGCTCATAGTATTCCTGTTCATACCAAAGGTGTTTAGTGGAGATGAGGTCAAGCCTCTGTACAGGCCACTAACTTTTTTCCACTCCAAACTTGGCAAACCATGTCTTTATGGACCTTGCTCTGTGCTCAGGGACACTCTCATACTGAAACAGGTTTGCGTTCCAGAAACAGTGCATCTTAATACTACAGCATACAAAGACATCTAGAACAACTGTGTCATTCCAAAAGTTTGGTGAAGGCCCACATATAGGTGATTATATAGTGATTGTTAGGTCTATTGATAGGGTATATTTGGTACTGTATGTAAAAGCAAACGGGGAGGTAAAATTGGATAAGGTAAATTGAGGTAAGGAAGTTGAAATGTTCCTAGAGTCTGGTACATTTCAATCCTAGCAGCTGAGTTTTACTCATACTGCCACTTGTTCAGACCCTGGACTGAGAGTCCATGAAGAACAGCATTGCAAGAATCGAGTCTGAATGTGACAAATGCATTGACAAGTGTCAGTGCTGCAGAGAGAGAAGGGAGGTATGAAGTCTGACAGTGTTCCTGAGGTGATAGAAATCTGCCATTGTGTTATTATGAAGATTCAAATGATAGTCTAAAATGACTTAGTCAATATAAGCAGTGGTGGAAAGAGTACGAAACACACTGACCTGGGCATATACATATCGCACTAATTGCACATACTTGCACTATATATATATATATACAGTGGGGCAAAAAAGTATTTAGTCAGCCACCAATTGTGCAAGTTCTCCCACTTAAAAAGATGAGAGAGGCCTGTAATTTTCATCATAGGTACACTTCAACTATGAGAGACAGAATGAGAAAAAAAAATCCAGAAAATCACATTGTCTGATTTTTAAAGAATTTATTTGCAAGTTATGGTGGAAAATAAGTATTTGGTCACCTACAAAAAAGCAAGATTTCTGGCTCTCACAGACCTGTAACTTCTTCTTTAAGAGGCTCCTCTGTCCTCCACTCGTTACCTGTATTAATGGCACCTGTTTGAACTCGTTATCAGTATAAAAGACACCTGTCCACAACCTCAAACAGTCAGACTCCAAACTCCACTAAGGCCAAGACTAAAGAGCTGTCAAAGGACACCAGAAACAAAATTGTAGACCTGCACCAGGCTGGGAAGACTGAATCTGCAATAGTTTGCTAGAGAGCATTTGGATGATCCAGAAGAGGATTGGGAGAATGTCATATGGTCAGATGAAACCAAAATAGAACTTTTTGGTAAAAACTCAACTTGTTGTGTTTGGAGGAGAAAGAACGCTGAGTTGCATCCAAAGAACACCATACCTACTGTGAAGCATGGGGGTGGAAACATCATGCTTTGAGGCTGTTTTTCTGCAAAGGGATCAGGACGACTGATCCGTGTAAAGGAAAGAATGAATGGGGCCATGTATCGTGAGATTTTGAGTAAAAACCTCCTTCCATCAGCAAGGGCATTGAAGATGAAACGTGGCTGGGTCTTTCAGCATGACAATGATCCCAAACACACCGCCCGGGCAACAAAGGAGTGGCTTCGTAAGAAGCATTTCAAGGTCCTGGAGTGGCCTAGCCAGTCTCCAGATCTCAACCCCATAGAAAATCTTTGGAGGGAGTTGAAAATCCGTGTTGCCCAGCAACAGCCCCAAAACATCACTGCTCTAGAGGAGATCTGCATGGAGGAATGGGCCAAACTACCAGCAACAGTGTGTAAAAACCTTGTGGTGACTTACAGAAAACGTTTGACCTCTGTCATTGCCAACAAAGGGTATATAACAAAGTATTGAGATGAACTTTTGTTATTGACCAAATACTTATTTTCCACCATAACTTGCAAATAAATTCTTTAAAAATCAGACAATGTGATTTTCTGGATTTTTTTTTTCTCATTCTGTCTCTCATAGTTGAAGTGTACCTATGATGAAAATTACAGGCCTTTCTCATCTTTTTAAGTGGGAGAACTTGCACAATTGGTGGCTGACTAAATACTTTTTTGCCCCACTGTATGTATGTATGTATGTATATGTATGTATGTATGTATGTATGTATGTATGTATGTATGTATGTATGTATGTATGTATAAATTTATATATATATTTGAATATGAATTTGTGACAAATGAAAGTTGAATATGAAGTACTGCCACTATAGTAATAAGGCACTTAAAAATAATTATCAAGAAAATTATTCAACAAAGAATAAATGACATGTGGTGAAGAACTACTTGAGTTATTATGTTTACAAATTGACACAACTGAAATCTGATATCTGAAAATATTCTATATTTGTGTGTAAGTGAGCTATGCTGAAGTGAACACCACATTCATTATAAAAGTATATAAAGAAAGGTAAAATTAATGTGCTAACTAACATGCTTCCGATGTTTTATGTCCATTATCTAGCTCACTCATAATAATTAATATATGTTTCTAGTTAAATATTAAATGATGTAAGTTTCTACTTACTTGCTAGTTATTTAGCAAGGTTGCCCTTACACTTATCCTGTATCCTTTTGTCATTATCATAAAGTTGTAGCAACACTTTGATATATTCAACATGACAAGCAATAACTACTAGTGTCACTTATTAAGTTTAATACAGATGTCTGGTTTGCTTTTCTAGCTCACTTAGCTAACTAATAGTTTACCTCTATATATTCTAACAGGTTGGATATTGAGTTGGTTGGAGAGTGAGTACATGTAGTTCATTGCTTTCCACCTCTGACAGTATAAACACAGAATACACCTTTAGGCCATAATTAGCTGATTAAGATGTGCTTCATTTCAATATATTTTTGAGAGAGAGAGAGAGCGAGAGAGACAGAGAGAGAGAGAGAGAGCGCTGTATATGTGACAGCTTCTTTTCAAGTCTACTGTCCTCCATCTAATCTATCCAGTTCTTCAGACATTTCTAAAACACCTTAATCAATAATCCATCATTGCATAGACATTCTCATACCTTACATTTCAGACCTTGCTCCCATTACAACAATTTTGTCTTCACTTTCTTTCCTCTTGGACATATAATAGTAACAAAGTAATATTGAGACAAGGTATCCCCTTATATATACACACCAATTTATACAGTAATTGTGTTTTATAAATTATTAGATAAAGAACTCATCAAAGCTCCTAAGCAGGAAGCCAATAATCAGAACTAAGGAACATAAATTATTATAGTTTCTGTTTCCATGCTTACAGTATGTGACCTTATACCCTGGCACTACTGAATTCTCATTGGATTGATCAGAGGGGCTGATTAATTTTTTAATACTTCACAGATCACAGATTTATATTATGGTTTGTTTTTTTGTTATAGTAACAGCTAATTCACAAGAATTTGTATAGCAGATATTCTAAGTAAACTAAATTAAGAAGCCTATATTTGTCACATATACATTACTGCACAGTGAAATTCTTTCTTTGCATATTCCATCCTTGAAGGGTTGGGGTCAGAGCGCAGGGTCAGCCATGATGCAGCACCCCTGACACTGAGAGGGTTTGCTGAAGGGCCCAATGGTGGCAGCTTGACGGTGCTGTGGCTTGAACCCTGATTTTATATCAAACATACAAACTGTGTTGTTGATACTGTAAAGTTTTCTTTTATGAAATGGTTATGTAACATTTATGGAAGGAATTACCAGTTTCAGTTTCCTACCAATTTACCATCACTGGAAAGTCTTTGTGCTTTGCGGTTGTAACGGCAAGCTTATTAACGTGAAAATAAAATAAAAAAGTAATGAAAAAATTTTAGCTGTTATAATGTCTCAATGAAATTAAATTGAACAGTGTTCAGCACTTAGGCAATTTGCTTGCTTGTGAGCGATTAATTATTCTATACTTCATCTGACCTTTGTTTATCGATGTATTATTATTTTTTCTTACTAATTACTGTAAGACAAAGCACAAAGAACTAAGAATCAATACATAAATAAGCTAATGATTTACACATATTTTGAAGGCTATCTTTTTTTGCATTGCAAACTTATTTGTGTTAGAGAAACTCCTTTATGTTAACAAAACACAATTCAGTTCTGGAGTGGCAAGTTCATCAGTTTAACTTTAATTGAAAATGTGAAAATATGAAAATGCGAGCAAGGGCAAACGAGATCTTTATTTGGAAAATGGATGAATTTTAAAATGGCTGCCGATGCCTCTTTGCAGCATGCTTTTGTGGAGAAAGTTATTTGCTTGTATACCACTGACCTTTTGTTTAATCTTATTATCTATGGCTTAGGGACTGGAGAGATTTATATAAGCATGGATATTAAAGTCTAGCAAGGTCTGCTCACCCTGGGTCTTCAGAACAGGCGTACGGTCATGATAAGCTATTATGCAGGGATTATACATGGTATTACACAAAACATTAAAGTATACAGTCTGGATAAGCTTGGTTCTGCATATGGTGTTTACAGTTAAATTATTGAACATAAAACTGGCATTATTAATGCATGTGTAACACAATGTCACTATATGTTTATATTCTTAGTATCTCACAAGAACTCTATCTAGGTATATGCAGATTTAACCTGAAGTGGGTGTGGCCTAAATCAGTAAAACAAATTATTTTTGCATAAATGTTCCTTCAAAATGTTTATTTTTTTTGGTTTTTATTTAAAATGGTCTAAACCATTAAAGTGAACCACTAGCCTGTCGGTACAGGGGAAAAAGAAATCTCCACACATGGTTTGTCCCTGCCTTCAGCAGATAAGCTAAGAATCATCTTGATGGTGCTTTTATATGATTTCTCACAGGACATCATCAATTTAAGTCTGAACCATGACAAATCTTTGTCTTGAAGTATAGCTAAAGTTGATGTAATAATAATAATAATAAAACAGTGAGTGAAGAGACATCTCTGCTCTGTTCTTACAGTGATTTTAAGCTTAGGAAACAGGGAGAAAAAACAGCCATCAAACATAATGACCAAGCAGTGAACGAGTACTGGGTTGCCAATTTTTGGCACCCTGCCTTAGCAATGCAACACGGGAAATCAGCTTAGTCATCATGTTCCCCCCGTGGTAAATAATAATACCATAGGGAGGACAGTTTAGGAACACTGCACCCCTGGCTCACTGCCAGCATCCGGCCATTTGATCACAAGGTGTTCTATTAGATTTTCCCCTCCCATTCCCTCCTAATGCCCTAATCATGATGTAGTAGACCCAGTGAGAGTCCGTGAAGGTTCTGTGACACCAAGCCAAGGTATGTCATAAGTCATAATGCTGATAAATTGGAGCAGAGAAAAATAATTAGAATTGCTCTCAGCAGGTGGCTGGGTCATTTACACGGCTCACTCTGACATGCGCTTTGTTGTGGCCGTTTATCTGTGCTACTGTGTTTTTTTTTGTGTGCGTGTGTGTATTGGGGAAAGTGAAGTTCATAATAAACTATGCTTTGCACTCAGATTCTCCTTAAACTGTTTTAACACTGTAAGATTCTCTGCATGATTTTGCTGTTGTAAACAATAATCGCATATTAATAAAGAATTACGTGGTTATGAGCAGTTCATTACGACCAAAGACAGTTTTGTTTTTTGATTCAAATCTCTGTTTGGTCATTGCTATGACATTTATCTAAAAGTCACTGATAGGATCATGGCCTAGGATTATGGGAAATTCACTGGACTCTTACAAATATGGCAGTGGTGACAGGAACAGTGGAAATGAATCATGCGTTCATGCTTTATTTTAGGTTCATGTCATCTTGTTTTGTTCATGTCCTGTAATTATATCTGATATGCCTTTTATATGCCTTTTTATGTCTTGGTTCCATCCCTGTCTTGTCACTGACATATTACCTTATTGTGTGCTCCTGTTTTATATTAGTTCTTGATTGGTTCACTCATTTATACCCTGTTGCCTCTGTAAATCATTGCACAGTGGTAGCTCACTGGTTAATATGTTTGCTGCTTAATTGGAACATTGTGAGTTCAAATCCCAGCACTGCTACTGCTGAGCACTTGAGCAAAGCCCACAACACACAGCAGAGTTGTACAAATGAGATAAATGTAATGCTCCATTGTCTACCAAATGTGTGTGTATGTATATATATATATATATATATATATATATATATATATATATATATATATATATATACATATGTCTGCCTTAAATGTATATATTCAGATTTTCTTGTTATACACCCTGGTTTAAACCTGTGACTGTTTTCCCATTTGACTATTTTTATTTACTGTAGTTTAATGTTGGCCTCCATTAAAACCACACAGAGTTTGTGTTTCTGAATCTTAACTACAACTACCACACTTTACCTTTACCTTTACACACACTTATTACATATAGGCTATCATATAGATCAACTGATCAAAATGAAAAATAAGCATATCTAAAATGTTACCAGCAAAAATCATGGTTCACGTGTCTCCTTTTCAAAGCAAACCAGTAGATAAACCAGACATGAAAGGCAATAACTCATTATTACTCCTTTTCACTGCCTTTGTTAAATTTTAAACAATGGAGCCATTTGTACTTCACAGCTATAAAGATTTCTATTTCTTATGGTATTGTGTGAGCAGGTAGCAAGACATCATCTAACAGGCTTTAGACTACCACATATGGTCATCACCACCGATAATATCATGGTAGTCAAAGGCCATTGCCCCCTGGTGAATAGAAGCCTGGTGAGATTTCATAGTCCTAACCAGCACTAATATGGTTGCAGGGGTAGACCAATGTGACGTGACACTTGCTGTAATGGGAAAACCATTTTTAGAAACTCCTCTGGGGACTTTTTTGTGATTTCCCATGCATTATAGGATTTTTTATTTTATTTTTTACCTAAGATTACATTCATAACATGTTCTAAAGCATTCTTAATTATACTTACATGTATTTTGTACATGCAAAGATTATAGCTGTCACTGTCTAAGTAATATACATAACATATTTTATTTAACACTGATCTGAGCAAAGACATTTAGGTGTACTTGTATAGTTGTATACACTGTAGTTACAATACACAGATTTTTTAACAAGGATATTTTTATTCTTATTTCTGGTGTAAACTGAGACATTGCAAGCAGAATGTTCATTAAATCAATCAGGGTTAATGATTATAAAATGACTGATTTCTCATAATTTTATCAAGTATTTTCAGACAGTAATATTTAGTATTTCAATCATTAATTTGTTGAAATATTTATTAATGTTTTCTTATTTGGAAAAAAATAAATTGATAGGTCTCATAATGTGCTTATAACATGAGACTTATTTTTTACTTACTTTTTTATTATTTATTATGCATCATATAAACAATTCATAATGCATAACAAAGGAATAAAGTGTAATGCTAATGCATTTTCATAAATAATTTTAACAATATATACAAAACTTTAGGAATTCACTATAACATGATATGAATGTCTTCATTGTTCATTATAAATCTGACTTTTATAAAAGCATTGCTATTTTTTAAGTTTTTGTGTCGAAGTAAAGCATCTATTTTATACTACTGAAGAAGCAAATATGCCCAAGGTTCCAGCAAAAAACAGTCATCTTGGCATATTTTACATTCAAAATTCAGGAATATGTACTTAATATTTCATGCACAGTTACCACCATATGGTACAATATACTCCTCCGCTTTTCCATCTGCATCATATTACTGTATTGTGATATCTGAATATTCATTATTTTTTTCTCTCAGATTTCCATTTTATATCAGCTAGTTGTGTATGAAAAACAGATATAGAGTTCTTAAATAATCCAAAAGGATGTATCAGTCTATCCATTCTGGGCTGTAGCGGACATGCTATGTAATGTTCTTCAACATTTTTTTTCCTACCCCAATCTCCGCTGAAATCAAGCCCCTGTTTCTTCAGTCTGCTTACAGCTTTGGCCAAGTGCAGTAATGTAGCATGCCTCCTGTTGCCATGAAACCTTATATAACTAGTTTTCTTGCACAATTTACAGCAATGTTTAAACAGAGACATAAATTATATAACCCTGAAAATATCTAATATAAATGATGGATTAATCATACACGGATGGCACTCAGCACTGGGGATTTTTATACCTGAACATTTTCAGACCATATTCATTTCTTGTTAATTCATAATAAATATTTCACTATGTTTGCCATGTGTTTCAGTGCCAGCTGCTAAAATCACTGTCCTGGCATTCATTCATATGTGCAGCGATCAGGGAAATGCTGTCAAAGGAATTTGGAAAAGAGCCAAAAATGGCGAAAGAAAAATGGTTTTGACCAGAATTGAGTCAATAATAAACTGACACCACTGCTTTCTGGAACAAATGAATATTTTTAACCAGAATTAAATGAAATAATTTCATGTAGGTTATTATCTAAACCTCGACCCTTAGTAGAAACAGTGAGTCTGTCTAACAATGTCGAAAACCTAGCTAAGTAACCTATCATTTTCTCATGATTTGTTTAGGTTTCTAAATAGTTGCATGTCATATTAAAATATACCAGTAGTAAAAACGTCTTCACTGCTACTGCACCGTCGCTTCATCATCAAAACAAAGTAGAGCACTTACACTCTCACTGTGTTCAGATAACAGCAGACAAAATTCCAAATGATTTAATGACTTAATACAAAGATAATAATAAAAAGAAACATAGCCAACAGAACAAAACTGACTGAGTTATTAATAATGTAAGCATGAGCAGAGAGTGATTTTTACCTCAGGTCCTGACAGAGAGACTTGCTTGGATGATGCTGATAATAAATGATAAAATATTTCACATTGTAACTGTGTAGTGCTTTAAAATTTCTCAGTTGTTTTTTTTTTTCTCTGATACCTTAGGTTATAAATGTAGAGGTTTAAACGCATCTTTCTGTCTTTTAACTTTTTTGCAGGGAAAAGTTAATTATGGGAAAAAACAGCAACAATAAAAAACAAGCAAACAAACAAAAATCTTTTCAGAACTATGTACATACAAAATTTGGAACGAGTACATCAGAGGGCCAACTCATGTTTGATGTTTGGGGGACAGATTAAGATGGTTTGGACATGTTCAGAGGAGGGAGAGTGAGTACATTGGTAGAAGAATGTTGGACATGGAGCTGCCGGGCAGGAGGCAAAGAGGAAGCCCAAAGAGGAGGTATATGGATGGAATAAATGAGGATATGAAGCTAGTGGGTGCAAGGGTTGAGGATGCAGAAGATAGAGATAGGTGGAGAGAGATGATTCGCTGTGGCAACCCCTGAAGGGAAAAGCTGAAAGAAGAAGTTTACAAAATTTAGAATGTCAAATATTTCCTACAATGTATGCCACAATGACTATTTACACTATAGAATTTTCGTTTTTTTTTTTGGATTATTTTCTGTTTAGGTTCACGGTTAAATTAAATTAAGTAACCTTTATTTTTCACATATACATTACTGCACTGTGAAATTCCTCAGCCATGATGCAGTGGCCCTGGAGCAGGGGAGTTTGAGGGCTGCAGTCTGGCGGTGGGCTGCAGCTTTTTTCGATCACCAACTCAGACCCTTTTTTTTGTTGTTATTTTATTTATGCATTAAAAATCTCAACTCCTAATATCCTCAACTGAATCCTCACAAAGAATGCTTGGTATAGTATTTATGTAAACAAGTAAGACAACAGAAAACCTCTTTCATCAGAAGACTTAATCCATATTTATAATTGATGTAATATAAAGAGTGCGGTTTATGGAAGTCTTGGAAATGGAGCATGATGTGGGTTGTCTGCAGTTCTGCTCTCTTTAAATAATCCTCTTAAAACAAGCTTCTTGTCATTATTTAATTAACGTTCAACTGGAGGTGGAATAGTGCCATGATCTTCTTTAATGCATGTTGTAAACACAGCGGCTGTAAACGACACCACACAATTCATTCTGTGGGTTAAGAAAAAAACAACAAAAAAAACACCAGAGTAACAAACTGATTAATACTGAGAAGCTGGAGATGGAATTACATGAAATCAAATACAATATATGGATCACAGAGTAATATTTATAAAAAATGTACAAACTTTACAGCCTGTATGGAGTTCTCTCCTTGTCCTCATGTTCTCCCAAAAACGTCCTGACTTCTTTTGAACACAAAAGGTCAAAATTTTTATCAAATAATTCCAAGAAACGTGTGTATTTCAGAAATGTGACGTGGCGTTGCATTGGGATTGGTCTTCATCCTTCAATGGCATAGGTTTAATAATAAAAAGTAAGAAAAAAAAGAGACTTATTATATGTATGCTATCACCTGCTGAGTAGGTTGAATTATATAAAACAAAAGAGCTAACATGGAGTTTATAACGTAATTTTCCAGATCATATTTAGCATTAAAATATACTTTTTTTATCTGTGGGTGTTGTGAAAGGAATTTCCATTCATACTCATAATACTTTAAACTGACCTAAATATGACAAAGTGTTCACGCACAGATACTGTATACTGTAAATGCTGGATTTGATGAAATAATAGAAATAAAAAGGTCATAATACCCCAAATCAAATCTTATCAAAGCAATGCACATTTTTAATTCTTATCATTTTACTTTCAAATGAAATAATAATTATGGAACATATTCAGAGCTGGGTTATGTAGCTGCTATAAAGTTTTTCAATTTTATGTATTTTCATTTAGATTATGTAAATGACCTGCATGTAGTTTACACCTCCCAGGTTTTTTTTATGTATTGTTCTCTGTCATTTAATTGTGCACCACAAGATTCTAAATTGGGGTCAGTAACATGTGTGTGTTTGTGTTTGTGTGTGTGTGTGTGTGTGTGTGTGTGTGTGTGTGTATGATGTAGCCTATTTTTATCATGCTATTAATTTGTGATGTTAAGGATAGTACTGCCTCAAATTAAGCTGCCATCTCCTGAAAGACCTCAGATGACATGCCATATGTACTCTATAATAAAATGAACTGCATAAACCTTTCAGAACTGAATAGACCTTAACTTTATGGTTGTCTGAATATTGATGTGTGCAATTTTGGTATCACACAATCCTTACAGTAACTCAATTCTGAATATGGTCTTAAATCAAAAAAAGAAAAAAAAGGTTAACTTGCTTTCAAACTGTAAATGGTGCCTAACAGCCCCACAAACCTATGAAAGGATGTACATAGGTCAGTAAGTGTGGCTGGAAGCTTTCCAACCATTCAAGTGTATGGCTGGGATCACTCTGAATGGAGGAAGAGCTAAGTATTATGGATCGAGGCCAAGGCTCCCTGCAGTGAAACAGCAGTACAGGCTCAATATCCTGCTGCACCTTAGTCACTCCCTCATTGACACACCACACAGTGCGAGAAGCATGTGACAATTTCGATCAGGCTGATTGAAGTTGTTGCATGCCAGACATGTCTATTTGGCACAAAAGGAAAACCTCAGGAAGGATTCTATTGGAAAAACGCTTTTAAGATAAACATATACAGAATCCTGGCTCATTGATTATTACTGTCTGCGTTACACTGTTCATGGTGTAGTCATGCACTCTCTAACAGAAAAACTGAATTTAAACAAGGTGGCACATATTTAAGAACATTTTGTAGAAAATATGCAATTTATAATGATTAGTAATAAGCAACAGGCGTCATTTATGTAGTTATATCAACACAATATATTTATTATATTAGAAATATATCTCTATTTTTATTTTATCTAATTGCTTGCTCTTAAGCCTTTATTGTTATTTTTCTGTTCCTTCTTATAGGGCGCTTAACATATTTAATATATTAATATTCAACTTAATATCCATACAGAGATTTCAATATTTCAGTATAGAAGTCTCAAACGCTAATGTACATTCTTCATAAAAACATTTGGTCATAGAATATTTGTTTGTATAGTTATTTTTTTTTCAGTTAAATTTGAAATAATAATAAAAACAAAACTATATTGGAATATTGAATATAATACCATTTTAAAACATCACACATTTAATTGTGCAGTGATTCAGGAAAAGGTTAAATGCTTAAAGTAATTATTTTATGAATTAACAAATAATAAATGATTTATTTATTTGTTTGTTTGTTTGTTTGTTTGTTTGTTTATTTATTTATTTATTTATTTATTTATTTATTTATTTGTTATAAATAAATGTATTTATTTTTTCTAATCATTTTAATGAAAACTACTTATTAAAACATATGTTTATTATTTTATACACTTAAAAAAGTTATCAATTATTATATGCACTATTTCCATTTGTCTTAGAAACTCATTTCAACCATAAACCTTTGTCAAAATGTCTTTAAGATGATAAAATATGCACTTCTTCAACATATGATTTATAAGAAGATATAAGATATATTCATTATGGTGTGTTCCTTTGGCCTATCTATTAGATTACATGTATAAAATATATTTTAAATATATAAGAAAAAGTATTCACAGACAATTTTTGAATACATGTATGGTCAATGGAACATTATATGGCCCAAAGTATGTAGACCTCTCATCTTCATTCCCATATGTGTGCCTTCCCCAAACAAACCTGAAAACACACAATATATCTTCACTAGGAAAAGGTTTTGGGCCTAGATCAAACCTGTTCCAGCATGATAATGCCTCTATGTACAAAGTGAGCTCCATGAAGACATGGTTTGCTAAAGTTTGAGTGGAAGAAGTCAAGTGGCTTGCACAGAGCCCTGACCTCAACCCCTCTGAACACCTTTGAAATGAATTGGAACTCAGACTGTGCAGAAGGCCTCCTCACCCAGCATCGGTGACTGAACTTATTAATGCTTTTGTGGATGACTGGGCAGAAATTCCCATTGCCACGCTCTAAAAAATCTAGTGGAAAGCCTTCCTAGAAAAGTGGAGGTTATTATAACAGCAAAGGTCAAACACACACGGTCCTCTTTAAAAATATTGGAATTGCAAGGCCTATTCGGCTGTTTTTGGTATACTATGAAGAAATTTGGGAAATCAAAATAGGAATATGAGACAATAGATCAGAAAATTAGCTTTAATTTCCTGATATTAACATTTAAATGTATAAAATTTTTTTTATAAAATTGTTGTCCCCTCCTTGAACCGCCACCTTATTGTGGTGGAGGGTTTTGAGTACCCGAATGAACCTAGGAGCCATGTTGTTGGGGGCCTAGTGCTCCTGGTGGGGTCTCCCAAGGCAAACGGGTTCTAGGTGACGGGTCAGACTAAGAGCGGTTCAAAACCTTTATGAGAGGAACAACATGAAGGACCGTTATGTCGCCCGGATGGGCGTCGACGGGGCCCCACCTTGATGCCAGGCCTGTGGTTGGGGCATGCAAGCGAGCGCCTGGTGGCCGAGTCTTTGCCTGCGGGACTCAGCCAGGCACAGCCCGAAGGAAAGACGTAGGCTCACCTTCCTGTAGGCCCACCACCCACAGGAAGGAGCATAAGGATCCAGTGCAGTGTGTTTTTGGTAGCAGTCAGGGGCGGGGGCCACGACGACCCAAATCCTGGACAAAGAATCTGGATTTTGGGACATGGAATGTCACCTCACTGGGGGGAAGGAGCCTGAGCTGGTGGAGGATGTTGAGCGGTACTGGCTAGAGATAGTCGGGCTTGCCTCCACGCCTCTGGAACCCAACTTCTTAAGAGAGGTTGGACCCTCTTCTACTCTGGAGTGCCCCATGGTGAGAGGCATCGGGCTGGGGTGGGCTTGCTTATAGCCCCCCAGCTCAGCCGCCATGTGTTGGAGTGTTCCCCGGTAAACGAGAGGGTTGTTTCCCTGCGCCTTCGGGCCAGAGATAGATGTCTCACTGTTGTTTCGGCTTATGGGCCGAATGGCAGTGGGGAGTACCCAACCTTCTTGGAGACCCTGCAAGGGGTGCTGGAAGGTGCTCCAACTGGGGAGACCATGTGGGCAATGACAGTCATACCTGGAGGGGCGTGATTGGGAGGAACTGATCTGAACTTGAGTGGTGTCCTGTTGCTGGACTTCTGTGCTAGTCACAGTTTGTCCATAACAAACACCATGTTCAAGCATAAGGGTGCCCATCAGTACATGTGGTACCAGGACACCCTAGGCTGTTGATCAGTGATCGACCCTGTGGTTGTGTCATCAGACCTTAGGCCGCATGTCTTGGACACTTGAGTGAAGAGAGGGGCAGAGCTGTCAACCGATCACCACCTGGTGGTGAGTTGGATCCGCTTATGGAGGAGGATGCCAGACAGACTTGGGAGACCCAAACATATTGTGAGGGTCTGTTGGGAACGTCTTGATGATCCCTCTGTTAAGGGTTCTTCAACTCCCATCTCCAGGAGAGTTTCAACCATATCCCGAGGGAGGTTGGGGACATTGATTCTGAGTGGACCGTGTTCTCCTTCTCCACTGATGACACAGCCATCCGGAGCTGTGGCCGTAAGGTCTCTGGTGCTGGTTGCGGCGGCAATCCCCAAATACAGTGGTGGAAACTGCAAGTAAGGGATGCCATCAAGCTGGCTCAGAGGACTCCGGAGGCAGCTGAGGCATACCAGCAGGCCAAGTGAGCTACAGCCCGGGTAGTCTCAGAAGCAAAAACTCGGGTCTTGGAGGAGTTCGGTGAGGCCATGGAGAAGGACTATCGGATGGCCCCTGGGGAAATTCTGGCAGACTGTTCAGTGCCTCAGAAGGGGTAAGCAGCTCTCTGCCAACACTGTTTACAGTGGAGGATATTGTCTGATACTGGGGATATTGTCAGAGAGTGGAAGGAATACTTCGAGGATCTCCTCAATCCCACTGACATGCCTTCTGTAGAAGATCCAGAGGCTAAGGACTCAGAGGTAGATTCATTCATCACCCAAGCTGAAGTCACTGAGGTAGTTCATCAGCTCCTTGATGGCAAGGTACTGGGGGTGGATGAGATTCACCCTGAGTACCTTAAGTCTCTGTATGTTGTGGGGCTGTCTTGGCTGATATGTCTCTGCAACATAGTATGGCAGTCAGGGACAGTGCCTTTGGACTGGGCAACTGGGGTGGTGGGCCCTCTTTTTAAGAAGGGGGACCAGAGGGTGTGTTCCAACTATAGGGGAATCACACTCCTCAGCCTCCCAGGGAAAGTCTATTCCAAAGTACTGGAGAGGACACTCCTACTGTTAGTTGAACCTCGGATACAGGAGGAGCAATGCGGTTTTCGTCCTAGTCGTGGATCACTGGACCAGATCTATACCCTCCACAGGGTGCTCAAGGGTTCGTGGGAGTTTGCCCAACCAGTCCACATGTGTTTTGTGGACTTGGAGAAGGCATTCGACCGTGTCCCTCATGGCATTCTGTGGGAGGTGCTCTGGGAGTATGGGGTCTGTGGTCCTATGTTAAGGGCTGTTCGGACTCTATATGACTAGAGCAGGAGCTTGGTTCACATTGCCAGCTGTAAGTCAGATCTGTTCCCAGTGCATTTTGGAATCCAACAGGGCTGTCCTTTGTCACCAGTTCTGTTCATTGTTTTTATGGACAGAATTTCTAGGCGCCGCCAGGGGCTGGAGTGAGTCCAGTTTGGGGACCACAGGATTTCTTCCCTGCTTTTTGCAGATGATGTTGTCCTGTTGGCTCCTTCAAGCCTGGATGTACAGCATGTGCTGGGGCGTTTTGCAGCTGAGTGTGAAGCGGCTGGGATGAGGGTCAGCACCTCCAAATCTGAGGCCATGGTTCTCGACCGGAAAAAAGTGGCTTGCACCCTCCAGGTTGGAGAGGAGTTCCTTCCTCAAGTGGAGGAGTTTAAGTATCTCGTGGTCTTGTTCATGAGTGAAGGAAGGATGGATCGTGAGATTGACAGATGGATTGGTGCAGCGGCAGCAGTAATGCGGTCTATCTACCGGCCTGTTGTGGTGAAGAACGAGCTGAGCCGGAAGGCGAAGCTCTCGATTTACCAGTCAATCTACGTTCCTACTCTCACCTATGGTTATGAGCTCTGGATACAAGTGGCCAAAATGAGCTTCCTCCGTAGGGTGGCGGGGTGCTCCCTTAGCTATAGGGTAAAGATCTCTGTCACCCTGGAGGAGCTCGGAGTAAAGCTGCTGCTCCTCCACATCAAAAGGGGACAGTTGAGGTGGCTCAGGCATCTGCTTTGGATGCCTCCAGGACATCTCCCTAGGGAGGTGTTCCGGGCAAGACCCAGGACAGGCTGGAGAGACTATGGGTACGCCTCGGGATCCCTCCGGAAGAGCTGGAGGAATTGTCTGGGGAGAGGGAAGTCTGGGCATCCCTGCTTAGACTGCTGCCCCTGTGACCCGGCTCCAGATAAGCGGAAGACAATGATGATGATGATGATGATGATGATGATGATGATGATGATGATGATGATGGTCTATGTTGTTTACCTCATTAGAAGAAAAAATAGGAAATAGAAATTGAAATCTTTTGATCTCTAAAACAGTTATCTTCAGTTTATAATAATAATAATAATAATAATAATAATAATAATAATAATAATAATAATAATAATAAAAACAACAGCACTGGACTTGCCATTGCTACACTTTCAGAGTGACCTGTTTGTGTTCAGGTGTCCACATACATACAGAATATATTGCCTTCTTTTATAATATGTTATAAGCACACACAGTGACACAACTGGGATTTTTTTCCAGATCATTACACTCCAGTTACATACAAATAACCACTTAATGAATTCAAAGGTGCATCATTAAGCACTGTTTTGCAGATTTTACTTCCTATACTTCATTCCTTTACTCTCTGATAATCTCCACTTATTTCTTCAGAGCCACTAAAGGTTGTCATAACAACACTGGGGTAGTCTCAGCGGAGATGCCATTTAATTTCTATAGATCAACCATTTCCTGTCTATTATTAAAAAGTGAACAGATTTGTCTACTAAAGTTATTCTTATATGTTCTGTCTCGTCAATTCTGTCTGGCTGTCTGGCTCGGTTTTGCTAGTTTTTTCTCAACTTATGTTACATATTTTTCCAAAATTCAATGTACCTCAATGAATTAACAAAGCCACCAAACAGATTTAAAACAGTGTAGAATAACGCAATTCTTTTTTGCTTTTCATTATAATATGTGATGAAGATTTTGGGCAAAAAGGGTAGAATTTTGCTGTCCTTCAAATGAAAGTTTGAAAACTTTGGTACAAGTTGAACTGTTTGGATATCACTTATCTGACTAAAAGGGAATGGACAAACTGTTCGGAAAGACACTTATTAATTCATTCATTCATTCATTCATTCATTGTCTACCGCTTATCCGAACTATTCTCGGGTCATGGGGAGCCTGTGCTCAGGCGTCATTGGACATCAAGGCAGGATACACCCTGGACGGAGTGCCAACCCATCGCAGGGCACACACACACACACACTCATTCACTCACGCAATCACACACTACGGACAATTTAGAGATGCCAATCAACCTACCATGCATGCTTTTGGATTGGGGGAGGAAACCGGAGTATCCGGAGGAAACTCCCGAGGCACGGGGAGAACATGCAAACTCCACACACACATGGCGGAGGCGGGAATCGAACTAAGCCACTAAGCCACCGTGCCCCCCCCACACTTATTAATGTAAGATTATTTAAGTTTTAAACCATTTCAGAATTTCTGTGAGGCCAGGGAATTGAATCATTCAAACCCATCAAACCCAATCATTGGGTTTCCTTTCATTTTATAGATACAATAATGTACCATATGTAAAGGTTAAAGTCACTTTAAACAACCTTCACAAAAACATTTTTTACATATTCCGTATAAATAACTGGTTTATATTACCTCAACTACTGTTATAAGATACTTTTTTTTTTTTGCATTGATGCGTGAATCCATTTAATGTCTCATGTTTGTTTGAAACATGAGTCATCGGTTATAGGTTATATAAAATGTATCATTTCATTCAACCTTATTATCTGAACCTATTTACCTCTATTAAGCATTTGGAATATTCCACAAGACACATTTTCAACAGGAGTTTGAGTCATCTAAATTTTTTAAAGATGGGGAGAAGAAAAGTTCTCTGTTCACCTTCTTTTTTTGTTAATGATGAGGTCGCTTTAAAAGTACACCTCTGTGTCACAGATTCAAGACTGAAAGTGAATAATGATTCCAAATTAAATAATTAGAATAGATTTCCTTATTTACCTGTACAACACTGTGCTCAAGCCATTAGCATGGATGCTAATTAAGCACAGTTTGTGTACTTACTAATTCCTGTCATTAAAATAACATCCAACCTTGTTATTTTCAACCCTATTAATCATTTGAGACCAAAATGAGGCCATCGAAAGCAAAGAAGCAATGTGTTTGTAGCCTAAAATGAGCTAGCACATTGTATGAATGGTTAAACGCATATTTTCTTAGATTTAAAAGTTAATAGGAATAAATGGCACCTGGGCCATGTACTCACGCTATTTCATTCTTATTACTATAGCATGCAGACTGATGAGGCAGCAAATAAATGCGTTAACTCAACACGGTCTTACTTATGGACATTCCAGGAATTGTTGCCAGAGGTCCAATCAGGGGTCAGAGTACAGGCTAATGAGGCAATCATAGACATGATCAGAGCAAGAATAACGAGAACACTGCAAACAAGGTTCAGAAACGTATTGTGCATAAGGAAAAACTTTATAAAGAATAATTACACACAGAGGATATAAGCCAGCAAGATAATCATGAAACAAATAGGTGAGTACTCTCAGTAATAGACCAATTACTGGATGGGGGTTGAAACAGGACTATAATAATAATAATAATAATAATAATAATAATAATAATAATAATAATAATAATAAAAACAGCCACAAGAGAACCTAAAAGCAGATGAGGAATTTTTAACACTACGTTCTGCTATGTTTTTATACAATAAATTACTTGTACTATATGCTAAGATTAAATATGTGTTTTAGATTTGTCTAATTGTCTATACGAGCTTTTTTTAATGCCCTGAAGAAGTCTTTCCCTATAAGAAGGGTGGCCTTTAACTACTTTCAATCTCCAGTATGAGATGAACTCTTTAACAGGATTCAGAAAGAGAGAATACGGTGGAAGAAACACTATTACAAAGTGTGGATGTGTTTCAATTCACCTGCACTAGTGCTAAATGGTGGAAATGGATATTTTTTATCAAAGCAATACACTCTATATCAAGTCCAGCTATTCCTTGTCGTGTTCTTGTGGAATTATAATGTCACTGATTGAGTTCAGAAGAATGAGGTGTCTTGTTGCATTGTATAGATTCAAGACAGTATTGTCTCTTTCCAGAATGGCTCAGAGTGACTCCATGGTTAAAGACATAGCCAGTTAGACTCTCCATCATCTAATTTGATACTGCCTCCCTTCCAGTCTCTTCTCCTTTTCTCTGCTGTCCTCTTCCTTCTTCCTGTTTCCTCTTGATCTTTAGCCTGCTCTTCCACCTGTGCTTTCTCAACGAAGTGCAATATTTCTGTTGATGTGCAATATACAAGGTTGTTATACAATGTATACTAAACAAATTGTACTGTTTACAGTGGATTGATTAAAATATGCCCCTTTACTAATGTTACAGATCAGTGGACACAGACAGTGCTAAAGAAATTAAATAATGAAAAATTATTTCATTAATCAGGGGGTTAAACTCAAATTCTACGAAGCGAAAAGAAAACAAATGAGAACCTAAACTACACTATACTTCCAGTACCAACCAAAATACACAAAGAGCAAAATACATGTGTGTAGTCATAACACAATTTTAATGGAACTCTGGTCCATTTTGCTATGATGTGGTGGCTGGTTTAATCTGGTTTAACACAGCACTTGAGTGCTGACCGAAACAGGTGGCCTTGGTCTGCTTTCAATCGTACTATAGCATGGTTTGACTCAAAAGAGAAGGCAATTTGCTCGTGAATTGACACACCTGCATGAAGTGAACCAAACATTCTGTATTTAGGGCTGCAGGTAGCATTTTTAATGTTAGCTGTTAATTTTTAGGGTACAGGCCAAAGGAAAGGGCTGTAACACTGAATTCTGGTTCGGATTAATTGGACCACCAAAACAAAAACAAGGTGGATGTGACACTCAAAGCATTTCTTACACAAAACTAATTGATTATACAATTAATTAAATAAATATTTAATGGTGGCCGAGTGGCTTAGTGGTTTGCCTTGCACAAGTTGGGGGTTCGGTTTCTGCCTCTGCCTCCTGTGGTTGCATGTTTTCCCTGTGCTTATGAGGTTTCATCAGGGTACTCTGGTTTCCTCCCTCAGTCCAAAGACAATGTGTTGTAGCCTAACTGGCAAAAAAATAATTTCCATAATGTGTGTGATTTTGTCCAGTGTTGGGTTGGCAACCTGTTCCATGCCTCACATTCCTTGGTATAGACTCCAGGATCCCTGGGACCTTGTGTAGGATAGACAGTACAATGGATGGCTGGATGGATAATCATCTAGTCACAATGATATATTATTTCATTATTTAATAATTTCCCAATTATTAGCATAGCCAGTTCACCTATTGCCATGTCATTGGGAGGTGGGAGAAAACCCATGCAGACATTTGGAGAATAACTCCAAACAGATTATAACCCGAGCTCATAAGTGAAAACTTGAGGCAATATATTATGTTTGATGCCAACATTAAATTGCCAATATAGGAACTTTACAGAGATTTTAATACATTGTGTTTGGGAAATGACACAAAAAAACTTAATTTTCAGTGTTTCAAGTGATTTTTCTTTCAAACATGCTTTATGTAATTTGCAAATCATGTGAAATCATGTAAAATATTAATTTGTAGAGCTGCATTTTCAATTAAGAAGCAGATGATATAAGAAAAAAGTATCACTCCTCTTATAAATCCACCCATTTGAATGAAACACCACCATGTGTCCTTCAGCTTGTTTATTTTGTCCAAAAAACATATCATAGACATTCAAATTTATTTGGCCTTCCAAATTGCATTAAAATGTCACTTTATGATCAGATCAGCAGTGGATGAAGTTGCCCAGGCCAGTTTGGGTCATCTTGAAGGCTGTCTGTATTTGATTTATCTGCTATCATGTCAAAGAGCTGCACAATACTCAGAATGCAAAAGAAGTGTGAGCTGCAGAGGCATGAGTCATCCGGCTGACAAGCAGGAAAATTCAGCAAAATTATGAGCTGAAATAATAGGATGAAGAAGTGCTTAGCATAATTTCAGGGTTGGAAAGGTTTTCTTTTTCAGAATCCATTTGACTACAGATTAACCTGAAATACATTAATCTATATTGCATCCTGTGTTTGTTTATTATCAATAACAGGTCATAATATAATATTTAATTCTTGTAATGGCCATATATACATTTGAACTTATAGGTAAATTTCCCTCCTAAGCATTTATATAATATACACAAGTAGGAAGATATTTCTGTCCTGCAAATGACTACTTTTTTTTTGTTACTCAGACTACTTTTTCTTTTAGCCCAGATAGCACAAAGAATGAGAATATCCCCAGCTGGTTTGCCAAATTAGGGTCACATAACACAATTGTGCTGAATATCAGCCAGCATTCATCCTTTTTGTTGGCCATGTCTCATGTATTGTGCAACACATATAACAAAAAATGCCAAATAATGACATGTTGATTGCCAAAAATTCAAAACAGAAATTTAAAAAATAAAACCAACAAACACGCAAACAAAAACCAAACAAACAAGCAAAGAAGCAAAAAATCCTAGTCAAATATTTGCATTTTTTTTATAAGTATCCCCTTCGAAAACCCCTCCAAATTATTAAATAAATTGAGATGTTGATTATCAAAAAGTCAAAACAGAAATTTCAAAAAGTAAAACGAGCAAACAAACAAGCAAACAAAAACAAGCATACAAACAAATATCCTAGTAAAATATTTGCTTTTCGCATAAATAACCCCTACAAAAACTCTTCCAAATTATTATTAAATAAATTGAAATGGCTTATTTTATTTTACATATTATTTGCTGGCTTATTAATCAAAATGTTATTAAAATTCAAATAAATTAAAATCACTTATACTAAAGGTAAAAATAAGCAGACAACAATTGAAAACTTATTTTATTTACTTTATTTTACTTACTTTAAAATTACTGCTTACTTGCCCTTTGTAAAGTTATTCACATTTCAACATTTCAAAAATAATGATATAATTTAAAAAAAAAGGTAAATTTTCTGTTTAAAGTTTGGACAGAAATGTTGAAGCATTTTTAGTGTGATATATGTTGGATTGGAAAGAGTATTAAAAATCAAAATAGGTATATATAAAACATTGTAGAGGTTTAGATGTAATTTATATATAGTAGTTTTTTGTTTTTTGTTTTTTTTTAGTCTGTTAGTCTATGAGTGATAAGTTTGGACACCAGGCATGAAATGGGTAAAACTAGTTCAGAACATTGTCAGAACATTGTTATTTTTAAGCTATTTTATCAGTACAGTTAAATGCTGACAAAAACCAGCAAAGAATATATCAAACTGCACTTCAGTTAACAGCCATACACATGCTACAAATGACAACTTGTATCATAATATACTATTTAAGAACATACCATTTTCTAAAATACATTCTTGTGAACGAACTGGCAGCTCATCTGAAATCAGTGATTCTGGAACTGAGATCGCTCAGTGTGGAAGCTCGTGTCTGTAAACAGACATATTGTGGAGCAACAGCCATATTGTGGATCTCCAGAGTTGTGAAGAGGATTGCGGCAAGGCACCTCAGACACATCACAGAGCCAAGGATTGAACAACCATGCGTGAACAGAGAGTAAGCCTAGAGCCGAGGGACCACGGCAGCATGAACTCATCCTCCTCCAGCAAGAGCAACTGAGCACACAGAGCTGACAGCCCAAAATACAGAGCAGAAAAAAAAAAACGCACACAGGAGAATATGATGCATCGCATATCAAAAGTAGCAGATAGATGCAGCTGTATAAGAATTGAGTGGAATTACCCATGCCTGGCTGAATATAATGGGTAATTTGCCTGAGATGAGTAATGTGTTAATGATGAGGGTAAACACAGTGATGAGTGCATCCTGCTTTCATTTCAGGGTTGAAGTAAAATGTACTAAAACAAAAAGAGGCCACATATTTTATTCAACACAAAAATGACATCTTAGCAATTTATCTTGAATATAGCCTAAAGGTTCTGGAATTTTCTATTAAAAGATTAAAAGAAACCAAATCAATTACTTCTAGGCATATTTTACTAATTTTAATCTCTATATTTTTCTTGTTCTGTTGGCATATTAATTTGCTCATTATTCTCATTATCTGTCAATAGACTAAGTAAATAATATTTTAAAGTTTAGAAAGAGTAAATGATGCTTTGCAATATCTTATAGTAGGTTCACTGTAATTTTATAATAAAAATTATTAAATACATTTGACTAGGATTTTCTGGACTGTTGGTGATCATATTTTGTCTTTTATTTACTTTTAAATTTTTAGAATATACCCATACTTAATCAGCCTTATCATTCCAAGGCTATAGTCAATGTTGCCATATACAACTGGTTAAAATCCTTATGAAGTGAAGTTCCGTTAGTAATTACAACTGTTCGTACAATCTTTCAGCACAGAACCCATAGTAACTGATACAGAGCAATGCCATTTAATTTGTACTAGTCTCGGTTTTGGATGATTCACAAGTTCTTCTTCACAGTTGTAATCCATCATTTATCATCCAAGAAAGTGGGTGGCACTGTTGCCGTGCCATAATTAAAGTGACTTGAAGAGCACAACCCTGTCAAGCACTGACACTCATTTAGCTGCAGGGGGTCAACAAGAAAAGTTCACGAAAGCAGCACAGGCCCTAAATGAGAGCAAAGTGTTCAGGCTGGCAGGGGGTTACAAAGATGTAGCATGCTGCCTGTCACAGTATGGGTGGGCACAATGTCATGTCAGAGCTCAGAGAACATTCATGACAGCCTTTTGGCATTTTAATAAAGGTTAACTCTTTTTCTTATAATCATGTCAAAAAGGAGAATCCTAAAACTGCCACAGATATCCATAGCTTGGGGAGCCACTGCACTGTGATGCAACATGAGCAGCAGTTTGTAAAGATGCACTACCGAGCTTTGTGTGTCTGTCAGTGACAAACAAATAATTAATTAAATAATTAATTAATTAAAAGATTTTTGCTTTTTTTTTTTTTTGCTTGAATTGACAAAATTGCAAGCACAGTTTTCTTCTTTTAAATTACTACCAGTGAATATGCATGTAAAATTACTTTCTGTCATAGCTGTACTCGTGTTTGACGCATGTGAATTGAAGAGGATTTATGGAATTGTGGTGATGTCACATGGCACATCTTAGTGCAAATATGTAGAAAAAAATATATGCAGTAATTTTGAAAAAGAAAATAAATAGTAAGCTTCTCTGAAGCTTCTCAGAGTTTTCTGGATTTTTGTTATAATTACAACACTTGCAAAATTGTGACACTTAGCATGTGAAGGCCATTGGGCATTTGGGTGGAATTTTTCCATAAATATTTATATATCTATATTTCCATATCAATTTGCTACTCAGTAATTACATTTGAACTTGTATTGCTGTAATATCAAAAGACATGGCCTAGGTCAATAGGACCTTTCTTTCTAAGTAATGAACAAAGCACACAGGTTAACTCGGCAACCGCCAAGGGCTGAAATGTTTTATGTTGACTCCCAATTAATCCTGCCAGAGCAGTGGCTGTCGAATGTAATGATATGCCAGACTCCAATTAATCTGTACAGCATTGTCTGACAACATGTCTGGAACAGTTTTTCTTTGTGTTGCTAATGAAGATGGCCTATTTGGGCAATGAATGGGTTGCTGAGACAGTCTACCACTAAATAGTCAATTAGGAAGTTTATTAGGTGAATCATCAAATGGTTGCTGAAATAAAGAGGAGAGAAAAATTCTAAATAAGTTAATGCTGATGCATACATGGATAATGTTTTGCACAATACAATGTTTCCATGAATTTTCTTTTGCTCTGGCAATCTAATGTTGATTGACTGTAAGCCTTTGGAACAGAAAATTAAATAAGGCCCTGGAGAACTTTCCAATTAGCATTTGAGAACATGTGCAACCTTGATGTAGATCTGGACCAGTTACTGTTCTTCTAACCTTACTCAGTCATGCACATATCTTGTTTACAGCATAAGGTCATTTATCTCCACTGAGGTGTGTGTTGAGTTCCCCTTGACAGTCTACCCTTAAAACTTTGTTCCTTGCCTACAAAGACAAAAACAGACTCTACCTAAAGGAACTTCTCAAACCCTTCTCTACACAATATTCTCTTTAAGCACCTAGCACAAATCAACCTGACTCACCATACTGTCACGGATCGCTGCTACAGATTATGGTGAAGATGATGAAGATGATGATGCAGCCGGTGTAAAGGAAGCAGACCCAACGCGGAGTTAGACAGCGGACAGGGGTTTTATTAAATAAACGACATAGAAGCACACAGACATACACTAAGACGAAGACTGGCCAAGAAAGGGAGACAGACGGCCACTATAAATAAGGAACATAATTACACACACATTAGGAACAGGTGACAGGCATGAACACATTAGGAAAAGGCGTGGCTAGAACGAACACATGAATAAATAAACAAAACCCCTGCTGAAGCCCCCTAGTGGTCCATCGGGGGCACTTGCCCCCGTAACAGTACCCCCCCCCCCTACGGCGCGGCTCCCGACGCGCCAACCCCTCCCCCTAGTCCGGAAAACCCTTCGGACCAGGGAAACCCAGAGAGGAGCGAAGAACACGGAGAGGCAACAAGGGGGGGGAGCGAGGAGCAAGGCAAGGCAAGTGGGGGGAGCGAGGTGCAAGGCGAGGCAGGAGGCGGGAGCGAGGAACCCGGTGAGGTGAGTGGGAGGAGCGAGGAGCAAAGCGAGGCAAATGGGGGGAGAGACGGGCACGACGGTAAGGCCGGAGGGTCCCAAACGACGTCCACAGCCGAGCAGAAGCGTCGAGCGACATCCACCGCCGAGCAGGGGGGCCGAGCGACGTCACCGCCGAGCAGCAGAACCGAGCGACGTCCACCGCCGAGCAGCAGCACCGAACGACGTCCCCTGACGCGTAGTCGAGATGAGCGACGACCTCAGCCCGGCTGGGCCGAAGACCCCCACAGGGAGGGAGGGAGGGAGGTGTGGCCGGCGATCTCCTCCGCCGATGAGGAATGAGGCGGAGCGAGTCCCGGCGATGAAGAGGAAGAAGAAACAGGTCTCATCAGGGCCATCCTCCGCCGACAGAAGTGAGGCGGCGTCCTGTATGGAAACAGGAAGAGAAAAACGCCCCCCACAGGAAAGAGGCGGAGCAATGCACCCATACCGAAGAAAAACAAAAAAATAATCCAAGCAGGAAACCTCACCGGATCAGGAAAACAGGTCTATAGGGAGAAAAGAAAAAAAAAAAAAAATCCACTCCGGGAAAAACGAAAAACTCAAAAAACTGAAGCGAGGGTAGCCGGTACTCCACTCCGCCGACGGAAGTGAGGCAATACGCTCCACCGGAAACGGAGACGTATTCCTCACAGGGAAAATAGCGGAGCGAGTGCCGGCACAAAAAGAAAAAAAAAAGGCAGGTTAAAAACATCTTTCCGCTATGGAGAAAACAGACGCGGAAAGATGTGCCGGAGGAAACAAAAAATCCAAACGGGGCGTGCTAGGGAGATCAGGGGAAAAAAGAAAGCCTCGCATACCTCGCGCCGCGTTGGGTCTGTACGGTTTAGGCCAGTCTTTCTGTCACGGATCGCTGCTACAGATTATGGTGAAGATGATGAAGATGATGATGCAGCCGGTGTAAAGGAAGCAGACCCAACGCGGAGTTAGACAGCGGACAGGGGTTTTATTAAATAAACGACATAGAAGCACACAGACATACACTAAGACGAAGACTGGCCAAGAAAGGGAGACAGACGGCCACTATAAATAAGGAACATAATTACACACACATTAGGAACAGGTGACAGGCATGAACACATTAGGAAAAGGCGTGGCTAGAACGAACACATGAATAAATAAACAAAACCCCTGCTGAAGCCCCCTAGTGGTCCATCGGGGGCACTTGCCCCCGTAACACATACCAGGACTTAAGTACAACAAAGACATGCATGAAGACTCTTCTCTGTACTGGTTGTCTGAAGAGCTGAGAAGATAGCTGATTGAGCACCTACCTCTTCACCAAATAATTCATACAACTTTAATAATAAAAACAAGTAAAACTTGATGCCAACAGTGTTGAGAAGAAAGCTTTCTTAGCTAGCAAATCTAGTCCTTCTTGTTGCTAATGTATACACCTGTAAAACAGGAAGATAGCTATTGAAGAGAAATTGTTTTAGACCGTGACCTTGAACCTGTTTAGATTAATACCAAAATCTAAGTTATAAATCCTAGGAATATTCAATCATTTGTTCTTGAGATATTGAGCTAACAAGAAAATTGAATGGATGACCCAAAATCATAACGCCTAGTGGCAGTAACGTGTCTAATTTTTTGTTGTTGTACTAACAAGGTTTTAGCTTGAGAGTATTCTTAGACTCTGGGTTAGGGTTAGGATTAGCAACAGGAAAGCACTTCTGTAGGTCACTCTGGATAAGGGTGTCAGCTATGGCAGCAAAGAAATACAGTAGTAGGTAGTGGTAACAATGGGACTGGTCACTATGCAGGCTTTCCAGGAATTCCAAGGAGTTTTTTGTGATTCTTGCAGTCAAAAATGATTGTTTTAGGAGAACTTTATTTTAAATTTTGTGGAAAACCTCTTGTATTGGTGAAATCGAGAGCCTACAAGTCAAGACACATATGTAATTACTTTCTGTGATAACGGTACTCATGGTCAATGCACGTGAATTAAGTAGGGCTTTGAATGAATGTGTGATTATGATGCATTATAAGCTCCACTGCATATCATGAAAACATCAAAAAATCCTGGAGGGACTGACAAAACCTCTGTACCAACTGTAATACAACAATGATCTCAAAATCATGAAATGTGAACACTCGTAAGACTCTTACACTCAGTGCCACTTCTCAAACATGTGGACAAACCATATAGGACCTCATGCCAGTGTTTCATTCCCAGCTGGCAGATTTTCACTCTTCTGAGAAAGAGATTAACATATAATCGAGTGGATTGAGAGCTACCTGGGCTCAGCAGGTGTCTGTGGGATTTTAAATAATTCAGCTTTCCAAATTAGATTTTCCTGACATTAATGAATGTATTAATGAGCTCTATTGACACACTCCCTCATGTATATGAGCCAAGTTGCAGGCTGTGTGAAGCAAAGTTAAATAGGTCACTGTGAACTTGGAGGAGAGACAAAGGAGAGGGGCAAAGTCTATCAAACTCATTACTTAATTGCTATCTTGAACTTCTATTGAGCAGCCTGGGCTTTTTCTTGGGGATTATAATATCAGTAACCGTAGAAAACATGGAGGGCACAAAAGACGATGCAGACAATAGCCGGGAAGGCATGTAAGGGCAAACTGCATTCGGATATTACAACTAGGTCTTATGTTCATGTCCTTAAAAAACCAATGCTGATTTATGATATGGTATTTAAGTGAGGGAAATGTTACTGCCTACTTATTACCAAAGCCTATGACAACAACCAAAAGGGAGACTTTGCCAACCTGGGAATTTCAATCAGGAAAATTAGTTAAAACCATAATGGCTTGAAAACTTAAATGGCTAAAAACACAGGTTCAGGTTTGAGAAATGAGTAAAATATGAGATGTAGATATTTGCATAGAAAAATATTGTTAAAGTAGACAATTTAAATTTTTTTAATTTTTCTAGACTAATCATAAAATAATTCAGGACAATAAAAAAATAATTAAATAAATATATATACATATATATATATATATATATATATATATATATATATATATATATATATATATATATATATATATATACACACACACATATACACACATATACATATACATATACATATACATCAGGTTAGTCTAGGAAACAGGTAAGATAATTGAATACAGCTACTTAGCCTTGTGTAACTGACAAGTCTTGCACAAAAATAAATAAATAAATAAATAAATAAATAAATAAATAAATACAAAAGCAAGAACATGAGAAAAAGAAACACAACCAAGTAAATAAGTATGCAGCTGCAGAGGCACAAACGATTTCCAAAATACAAAATCAACCACAACCAGAGCGCACACACACACACACACACACACACACACACACACACACACACACAAAGGAAAGCACAAAGACCTACTAAACTATGACATATATGCAGGTACAACAAACCAAATCAGAAGTGATTTATCACAAAACAACCAAAAGTTACTATAAGGGGAACTTGATGCCTCATGCCTCACTAGGGGGTGCTCAGCTCAACTGCAAGCTAGAGATAATTACAACATCCAAAGGAAAAAAAAGGAAAGGAGGCAAGCCACAACAATACTGCTGCATACAGCTTTGAGCAAGGTAACAGAAATACGTGACAGAAACAAACTGAAGAGAACACTCAGCTGCATGCAAACATAGCTCCAGACTACAATCCTCAGAAAGCATGGCAGTTTGCTCATTCACAATCACCGGATTTTAACCATGCACACCTGTTCACAATTACACCTACACCAATATAAACAGAAATTTAGCAAGCAGTGTATATTATCCTGGTTTTGATTGTTTGCCTGTCCATCTGTTTACTTGTTGGTTTGTGTAGTGTTTCCTGTTTGCGCATCGCATGACCCATGCCTGTGTTTTGAATACTTAAGCCTTGATATTTATTGAAACTGTTGAACTGCATTTGCATCTGTCTTGACTCCAAGATATGTATACATGCACACACAGACCACCAAACCAGGCCCTAACTCAAAAATAAATAAATAAATAAATAAATAAATAAATAAATAAATTTCATTCATTGTTCCACCTCCAGGGACTTCCAGGTCACCACCTGGAAAGTAATCAAGAAACCCCTACCGGGACCCCAGAGAAGAGGTAGAACAGCATTGTTCACAGTGCAAAAAACTTACACCACAGGAAGTCAGCCAATAAAGCATCCAGGCTAAAATGGCTGCAAACAAGCCAATAAAATACCATTATATACCAGAATCGATGCATCTGTTTGGAAATATCACAGTGGAACATCAGAAATACATAGCAGAACAGTGAGGGTAGCATGCACAGTGCACTGCAATGATGGCAAGAAACAGCAACTACACCGGCTATCAGCTGTGACACCAAACGAGAAATCTGTGACATTATCTATCACACGGAATGGATAGAAAGGGATGCTACCTCCCTGCAGGTCTACCTATGATAACAAAATCGAAGAAGCTCAACCCAGACAACATACCTTGGATATTCACTATGCAATACAAGCAACAGGCCAAGCAGCATTTGGATCAGGAGACCACGATGCACGGATGCAGAGAGGAAGTCAAGTAGTCTATTCTCGGGTCATGGGGAGCCTGTGCTCAGGCGTCATTGGGCATCAAGGCAGTATACACCCTGGACGGAGTGCCAACCCATCGCAGGGTACACACACACTCTCATTCACTCACGCGCTCACATGCTACGGACAATTTAGAGATGCCAATCAACCTACAATGCATGTCTTTGGACCAGGGGAGGAAACCAGAATACCCAGAGGAAACCCCAGAGGCACGGGGAGAACATGCAAACTCCACACACACATGGCGGAGGCGGGAATCGAACCCCCAACCCTGGAGGTGTGAGGCAAACGTGCTAGCCGCCGTGCCCCCCCCATATTATATTATATTGTATTATTATTGATTAAAGCAAGACCTGCCATACATTTTATATATTTACACGAAACAAACAAAAATAATTACAGAATTTTACTGAAAAAAACTCAAAGTTCTCCATCCTAAGCCCTTTCCCATACTGACAACTTAAAGGAAAAGCAGTATCACTGTTATACAGCACTGACACTAGAGATCCGATTTTTCCATTTATTTCATTTACAGAATGTGGAGTATCTGACATCCAGGTCATTGAGTCAGAATAGGAATGATAATGTATTAGGACGAGCACATTAACATGAACCATGCAGCTGGAATTATTGTTAGTGCTGCTTTTACAGAAAATCCAACATCTTCTGAGCATTCATAAACAATTATTTAACAGCACTGTAGTAAATTATATGATATATCTAATATGATTTATTTTTCTAGATATGTCGTATTCAGGGGGGCACGGTGGCTTAGTGGTTAGCACGTTTTGCTTCACACCTCCAGGGTTGTTGGTTCAATTCCATTGTAGGTTGATTGGCATCTCAAAATTTTCCGTAGTGTGTGAGTGTGTGATTGTGTGAGTGAATGAGAGTGTGTGTGTGCCCTGCGATGGGTTGGCACTCCGTCCAGGGTGTATCCTGCCTTGATGCCCAATGACGCCTGAGATAGGCACAGGCTCCCCGTGACCCGAGTGTAGTTCGGATAAGCGGTAGACAATAAATGAATGAATGTCGTATTCAGTGTGCTGTGCATCATCTCACTAAGCACACTTTCACTGCCGAATTGGTTTGCCTGCTCTTTCTTAAAGGAAACTAAAGGATGTATGTCATCAGTGAGAATAAAGCAAAATAGCTTCACAAAACGCTTTGATTTTGTGAGCCAAAAAAGAAAAAAAAAACCCTAGGAAGTAAAAGAAGACAAAAACCCTGCGCTGTAAAAGCTGCAGTAGATTTGCTTATATAGCAAAAGAAATATAGCGTCATACTTAATGAATAAAAGATAAAAGCGCTTTTGAACAAAATGTAATTTTAGTAAATAATGTATGCAGCTGAAAGTGAGGTGAGATAAACAAAAATAATGGAGAGAAAAATCAATACTGTGCAACAAATCTCAAATAAATTAATTAAAGTTCATTCTTCTGATTAATTTTAATTCTCCATATATACCTTATACCATGAAAATGCACAATAGATTTCTTCCAGATTTTATTATTTTTAACTTATCACTGTTGAAGGTGCAAAGCTATATTTCCTCAGTGGTCCTGCAAACCTGCCACAAAGAGAGAGCGTGCAAATCCTTGTGCACCTCACACAACCTCACATCCCAGCAGCACTTACTATTTATGTCACATTTCTGTCCCAGTAAGAATTTCGATATTCTTTTACTCTGGGGACCAATTTGTGTCTTTTTATCCCGATACACTGCTTTCCAGCATATTGTAACTGCTATGGTTTAGCAATTGCTATTTGTGCCTTGATGTTGCTCTAACATGGATTGCTATGCTAGGATTAAACCAGCCAAGTTAATGGAGACAACTAAATTGTATATCTGTTTGATGTCTTAATGCTCCATATTAAACATAAGCGTGCTGGGATTATGTGAGGCATGAACACTGAGGAAACTAATAGGCTTGATAAGGAGATGCTGACAGTAATCGCCTCTATGTGTGCTTTCACGTACCTCCTGCCAGATATTTTGAATAAATACTGCCAACTGAACCATTAACGTATTGTAGCATGGCATGTTATTATAGCCATGTTCAAGATGCTTCTTCTCTAGTTCAAATATTTAGATCATGAAGTTTTAAGTGAAGCTTAAAACCATTGTTCTGAAAGTTTGGCTTTTTTTCCTTTCATGTGCTTTGATTGAATATTGTAATTCATGCAAAAATTTTCAGTAACACTTTCTATAGTGCTTGCATTGTCTTGTCATTTTTGAATGTTTCTAAGAAAAAACTTAAAACTATTTAAATGTATTTTTTTACATTAACGAAAAAGCCTGGAATTTTTTTGACATTAAGGAGAAGCCTTTATTATGGCCACATATACAGCACAGTGAAATTCTTTCTTCTCATATCCCAACTTTGGAAGGGTTGGGGTCAGGGCCAGCCATGATACAGCAGCCCTGGTGCAGATCAGGTTAAGGGCCCCCCCCAATGAATCTATTTCCATTCAAATCTCAGTATAGTACTATTACACGCTCTAGGTAGTTCGGACCCGGGGCTCTGCTGCTTTATACACAAGAGTGAACAATTTTGTAATGATGCACGTTTAATTCATATTATTTATTATGAAGTACGTTTGATTGAGTTTACCCTTACTTAATACATTAACTAACAAACATGTTTTACATTTGTACTAAAGTTGTCAATATTTATGCATGAATTCATAAAATCTAAGTCATACTTAAGGTTAGCTCTTCATTAGTTCATGATTAATTCATGCCTTAACTCATAACTAGCTCATATTTAAGTCAGGTATTAGTGCATGACTATTAATGTACCGGTATATACTGGTAAAGCAGTACAATGCAATAACATGTCTGCATGTTGTTTATATTTTTGGGTATATTTGTGTTTTTTTTTTATTTTTTTTTTGTGTGTGTGTTGTTTGTGTGTGTGTGTGTGTGTGTGTGTAACAAATCTCTAATTAATCACTGTCTCTATATTGCATTAAGAAATAAAACTAATAATGTCTTGCAATTTACTCATAGCATGGAAAAATTAAACACATTTGTTTTTCTTGTTACATTCAGTGGTAACATGTTCATTATTTATAATGTTTCTTTATGTGCTAAGAAAATATTGCATTTTTTGGACATGTCATTATTAGTTATAAAGTTTAGGTAGAACAGTGACACTAGGATTATACGTTTTTATGAAAAGTTGATGAAGTTGAGTTGCTCTTAGCACTCCAGGGTTGATTATTTTTCTATACCAAACACATTGTGAAGCATTTTATTTTCCCTTATCCACAGCAATTTGCCATGATTACAATGATTAAATTATTAATAAATTAAACAGTATGCTCTCTACTGTCAAATTATGAAGCAATTTCTGAACAAACAGGTGTGAGAATTTAGCAGTATTGTGGTATAACAATTTTCTAAAAATGCTTATATTATCATCACTTTAACCAGATTTTCCTTCATCTGGACATCTAAAAATACACAAAATGTTTTGCCTTTAAACTTTAACACATAAAGTGGTGCTTAATGTGTTGTAGATGACCTCAGCGAGCATGCTTACATTACAGAAAAACTTGTTTGCCCTTTTAGAGGAAGCTTTAAGTATGCAAAGATCATTTTACACTGAAGGTCTTAATGTCACTAAGCAGAATAAAAGCAGGAGAAATTAAGGCATTTTCTTAAAAATGCTAGGATAATGTTTTCCTTGTAATAACTTACCAACATGACTGAGTGAAATCGGATAAAAATGCTGCATTTTATCCGCATATGCTCTTCTTCTGGTTTACATTAAAAGGAAAATGCCACGTATTAACATTACATTTGAGAATTACATATATATAAAATACATTAGATCTTCCTAAAACTCCCTTGACAGTCTCACGCAGCCTTCAGAGGCGTAGCTCATCTGTATGCGACACTGCTCATTATACAAAAAAGAAAAAAAAAAAAAAACAGCCCACGCTATCTTCTGTCATTTAAAGACTCGAATACGAACTCTCCAAAGTCATCAGTGGCATTCTGACAATATTCTGAATAAGTCTGGAGACTACGAGCTGATCTAATTAGTCTGACAGATTCCAACTGGGATTTCGTCATCGCTTGGGGTGAGCCCCTTAAGTGTGTGCTGTAAACTATTATTAATGTTCTGATACAGATTGATGTATTGAGTTATACTCACAGCACAAACGTCAGGGAAATGTGAACCAGGGCCTTTTAATAAATGTGTTCAATTATTTACGGTAGTAAAAATCTAGATTGCATTTGTCAATTGTGTATTATTTAAATAATAATTTAAAAGAGAAGCTCATTTATTGTTGATTCATTTTCATTGAACACTTGATGTGTGGTAAGAGTGGGGTGCATCTGAAGCCTAGCTGAGGGGCAAGGCAGGGATTCAGACTGGATGGGATGCCAGGTCATCACAATAGTCCTCAAAACTAAAATTCATTCATTCATTCATTCATTAATTGTCTTCCGCTTATCCGGAGCCAGGTCGCAGGGCAGCAGTCTAAGTAGGGATGCCCAAACCTCCCTCTCCCTAGCCACTTCCTCCAGCTCTTCCGGAGGGACCCTGAGGCGTTCCCAGGCCAGCCGAAAGACATAGTCTCTCCAGCATGTCCTGGGTCTTCCCCGGGGCCTCTTCCCGGTGGGGCATGCCCGGAACACCTCTCCAGGGAGACGTCCCGGAGACATCCGAAACAGATGCCTGAGCCACCTCAACTGCTCCCTTTCGATGTGGAGGAGCAGCGGCTCTACTCTGAGCTCCTTCTTCACCACAACAGACCGGTACATAGACCGCATTACTGCTGCCACTGCACCGATCCGTCTGTCAATCTCACGATCCATCCTTCCCTCACTCGTGAACAAGACCCCGAGATACTTAAACTCCTCCACTTGAGGAAGGACCTCCCCTCCAACCTGAAGGGTGCAAGCCACCTTTTTCCGGTCGAGAACCATGGCCTCGGATTTGGAGGTGCTGACCCTCATCCCAGCCGTTTCACACTCAGCTGCAAAATGCCCCAGTGCATGCTGTAAGTCCAGGCCTGAAGAGGCCAACAGGACAACATCATCTGCAAAAATCAGCGATGAAATCCTGTGGTCCCCAAACCGGACTCCCTCCAGCCCCTGGCTGCGCCTAGAAATTCTGTCCATAAAAACAATGAACAGAACCGGTGACAAAGGACAGCCTTGTCGGAGCCCAACATGCACCGGGAACAGATCCTTCTCCATGGCCTCACTGAACTCCTCCCAGACCCGAGTTTTTGCTTCCGAGACCACCACGGCTGTAGTTCGCTTGGCCTGCCGGTATGCCTCAGCTGCCTCCGGAGTCCCCCGAGCCAACCAGGCTTGATAGGACTCCTTCTTCAGCTTGACGGCATCCCTTACTTCCAGTGTCCACCACTGTGTTCGGGGATTGCCGCCGCGACCGGCACCAGAGACCTTATGGCCACAGCTCCAGATGGCCGCGTCAACAATGGAGGTGGAGAACATGGTCCACTCAGACTAAACTGTCCCCAACCTCCCTCGGGATCTGGTTGAAACTCTCCCGGAGGTGGGAGTTGAAGACCCCCCTAACAGAGGGATCAGCAAGACGTTCCCAACAGACCCTCACAATACGTTTGGGCCTGCCAAGTCTGTCTGGCATCCTCCTCCGCAAGCAGCTCCAATTCACCACCAGGTGGTGATCGGTTGACAGCTCTGCCCCCTCTTCACCCGAGTGTCCACATGCGGCCGAAGGTCAGATGACACGATCACAAGGTCGATCATTGATCTCCGGCCTAGGGTGTCCTGGTACCACGTGTACTGATGGACACCCTTATGCTTGAACATGGTGTTTGTTATGGACAGGCTGTGACTAGCACAGAAGTCCAGGAACAGGACACCACTTGAGTTCAGATCAGGGGGGCCGTTCCTCCCAATCACGCCCCTCCAGGTATCACTGTCGTTGCCCACATGGGCATTGAAGTCCCCCAGCAAAACTATGGAGTCCCCAGTCGGAGCACCTTCCAGCACCCCTCGCAGGGTCTCCAAGAAGGTTGGGTACTCCACACTGCCATTCGGCCCATAAACTGAAACAACAGTGAGACACCTATCCCCGGCCCGAAGGTGCAGGGAAACAACCCTCTCGTTTACCGGGGAAAACTCCAGCACATGGCGGCTGAGCTGGGGGGCTATAAGCAAGCCCACCCCAGCCCGACGCCTCTCACCATGGGGCACTCCAGAGAAGAAGAGAGTCCAACCTCTCTCAAGCAGTTGGGTTCCAGAGCCCAGGCCGTGTGTGGAGGCAAGCCCGACTATCTCTAGCCGGTACCGCTCAACCTCCCTCACCAGCTCGGGCTCCTTCCCCCCCAGTGAGGTGACATTCCATGTCCCAAAAGCCTGATTCTTTGTCCAGGGTTTGGGTTGCCGGGCCCCCCGCCCATGACCGCTACCCAAAACACATTGCACCGGACCCTTATGCTCCTTCCTGCGGGTGGTGTGCCTACGGGAAGGTGGGCCTACGTCGTTTCTTCGGGCTGTGCCCGGCCGAGTCCCGCAGGCAAAGACTCGGCCATCAGGCGCTCGCCTGCGTGCCCCAACCCCAGGCCTGGCTCCAGGGTGGGGCCCCGGTGATGCCAGTCCGGGCGATGTAACGGTCCTTGATTTTTCTTCCATAAGAGTCTTCATTCATTCATTCATTCATTCATTCATTCATTCCCGCTTTTCCGATCTATTCTCGGGTCACGGGGAGCTTGTGCCTATCTCAGGTGTCACACACACACACCCACTCAGGACAATTTAGAGATGCCAATCAACCTATAATGCATGTCTTTGGACCGGGGGAGGAAACCCCCGAGGCATGGGGAGAACATGCAAACTCCACACACACATGGCGAAGGCAGGAATTGAACCCCCAACCCTGGAGGTGTGAGGCAAACGTGCTAAGCCACCATGCCCCCCCAAAACTAAAATATAAAATTTATATTTAAATATATAATTTTAATATGTACAGATGACACAGAGCACAGACAGTGGAGTCAAAGTCAGAAATCAAGATTAAATGAAAGCAAGATTGGAAACCATCAAGACCTTATTAATTACAAGCCTTTACCTCAGTATTATACAGTGCGGCAAAAAAGTATTTAGTCAGCCACCAATTGTGCAAGTTCTCCCACTTAAAAAGATGAGAGAGGCCTGTAATTTTCATCATAGGTACACTTCAACTATGAGAGACAGAATGAGAAAAAAAAAATCCAGAAAGTCACATTGTCTGATTTTTAAAGAATTTATTTGCAAGTTATGGTGGAAAATAAGTATTTGGTCAATAACAAAACTTCATCTCAATACCTTGTTATATACCCTTTATTGGCAATGACAGAGGTCAAACATTTTCTGTAAGTCGCCACAAGGTTTTTACACACTGTTGCTGGTAGTTTGGCCCATTCCTCCATGCAGATCTCCTCTAGAGCAGTGATGTTTTGGGGCTGTCGCTGGGCAACACGGATTTTCAACTCCCTCCAAAGATTTTCTATGGGGTTGAGATCTGGAGACTGGCTAGGCCACTCCAGGACCTTGAAATGCTTCTTACGAAGCCACTCCTTCGTTGCCCGGGCGGTGTGTTTGGGATCATTGTCATGCTGAAAGACCCAGCCACGTTTCATCTTCAATGCCCTTGCTGATGGAAGGAGGTTTTTACTCAAAATCTCACGATACATGGCCCCATTCATTCTTTCCTTTACACGGATCAGTCGTCCTGGTCCCTTTGCAGAAAAACAGCCCCAAAGCATGATGTTTCCACCCCCATGCTTCACAGTAGGTATGGTGTTCTTTGGATGCAACTCAGCATTCTTTCTCCTCCAAACACGACAAGTTGAGTTTTTACTAAAAAGTTCTATTTTGGTTTCATTTGACCATATGACATTCTCCCAATCCTCTTCTGGATCATCCAAATGCTCTCTAGCAAACTTCAGACAGGCCCGGACATGTACTGGCTTAAGCAGGGGGACACGTCTGGCACTGCAGGATTTGAGTCCCTGGCGGCGTAGTGTGTTACTGATGGTAGCCTTTGTTACTTTGGTCCCAGCTCTCTGCAGGTCATTCACTAGGTCCCCTCGTGTGGTTCTGGGACTTTTGCTCACCGTTCTTGTGATCATTTTGACCCCACGGGGTGAGATCTTGTGTGGAGCCCCAGATCGAGGGAGATTATCAGTGGTCTTGTATGTCTTCCATTTTCTAATAATTGCTCCCACAGTTGATTTCTTCACACCAAGCTGCTTACCTATTGCAGATTCAGTCTTCCCAGCCTGGTGCAGGTCTACAATTTTGTTTCTGGTGTCCTTTGACAGCTCTTTGGTCTGTCAATAGTGGAGTTTGGAGTCTGACTGTTTGAGGTTGTGGACAGGTGTCTTTTATACTGATAATGAGTTCAAACAGGTGCCATTAATACAGGTAACGAGTAGAGGACAGAGGAGCCTCTTAAAGAAGAAGTTACAGGTCTGTGAGAGCCAGAAATCTTGCTTTTTTGTAGGTGACCAAATACTTATTTTCCACCATAATTTGCAAATAAATTCTTTAAAAATCAGACAATGTGATTTTCTGGATTTTTTTTCTCATTCTGTCTCTCATAGTTGAAGTGTACCTATGATGAAAATTACAGGCCTCTCTCATCTTTTTAAGTGGGAGAACTTGCACAATTGGTGGCTGACTAAATACTTTTTTGCCCCACTGTATATCCAAGACCAATTTGTCCTGAGAATTATCTAGGATGCTTAAGAATCTTTCTGGACAATAGATGTTACCATATAACTGGGTTACCACTAGTAAACAAGAGGAACATTATTTTCACAAACTCATGGTCTCGACAAAGTGCCTGTTTAGCAAGATCAACCCCAAGACTGAGACAAGTCCATGTACACATGACGATAAACCCAGAGCAAGCTCTAGTCAGTATACAAAAGATCTCAAACCATCTCAAGATCAGACTCACTTTCAAGACCTACTGCCCTTGGCACAGTGTTGTAGTTCCTGGAACCCCAGTTTGATCCAACATTCTTACCAAAGGTGTGAGTGTACGTATCTGGGCAATATACTGGCATGCTTCCATTTCCTTGTATTCCTGCATCAAATTCTTAGGATTTTCCAGGCTCCACCATGATCCTGAACATAAAGATCCTGATACATAAGATATAAAAAAGGATAGGATAACAGAAAGAAAGGGCTGGAAAAAGAGTTGAAACATAAAACAGAATTTAAAAAAAAAAGTTTGCATTACTTTCTTAAACTTGTAGAAAGGCCACTAGTCCAGCCTGGAGGCGTTGGTACAGCACTATGGTGCCAAGAGGCATTTTGAAGTCCTTCAGTGGCATTTCTTTGTTGACCTCTCCCTGTCTGTGTCTGTCTCTGTCTCTCTCTCTCTCTCTCTCTCTCTCTCTCATTCTCTCACCCCTTTATTTATTTATTTATTTATTTATTTATTTATTTATTTATTTATTTATTTATTTATTCATCCTCTCTATCTGTCTATCCCATTTTATTACAAAATATGTTCAGAAGCAATGATGATACACAGCATGGCAATACACAGACTGGAGAAACAGATCTTTTTAATAAAACATGACTCATTGTTCCTAAAGGCAGAATTGAGCATTAGTCCACAAGGATAACTTAAAAGTGCCTTTCTTTACAGTTTCAATTTGCAAATCTGCAACAAGTCACTACTTATGAATTGTCTCTAAAAAGATCTGAAACATTTGCCAAATGTAGACTTTTAGAACCAGGGGAATCATATCTGATCAATCAAAATTAAGCAAAAACAAAGAATATATAAATTAAATAACACTTTACTAGGTGTTTCTTTAGAGCTATGTGAACAAACCCAGAGTCCAGCATTTTTTTATTCATCTGCAAAAGATCAATGCTTATATTTTTCCACCCAGAGCATTTACATTGACCAAGGAATTTGTTCTTTAAAATCTGAAGTGATGGTACAAGAGCCTCACTACATGATTCAATTTGATTCAATCAGAAGAGCTCACCTTAACGAAACAGCTTTGTTCACAGCAGTAGTCTTATCTATATTCAAACCCAAACCTCTCTTTCTCATAATACAAAGATGAATATGCCTGAATGGTACAGTACACCTTATAGGAACTGTACTATGGTTGTGTGAGCTGCCAATGGGACGTGTGAATGGAGTGTTTAATTAGGCTGGCTAATGGGCTGAATAATTATGTTACCTTTAGGCCATCTGGCCCTGGAGCTGAGAGACCCCACATGCCCTGTTTTGCTGAGCTCCTGATCCAGGTGAAGGAAAGATGTAGATTTTTCCAAGTTTTTCCCCCTGGTTGCACGTCATGCACTACAGCCACACTTTCTCCTCAAAGAACATTTAGGGCATATTGGTCGAGGCAGATGTAGGGCATCCGAGTGGCGGAACTGTGCATTTGCTTTGTAGAGTGTGAGCTTGACACCCCTGCTACAACCAACCGTGGCCAGGAGTCAAGTGAGTGGCAGCAGAGCATAATTGCCCTTGTTTTATGTGTGTGAAGCATGCTATTCCTCCCTCTGCTGTTGTGACTATAGCCAACTGTGTGCATCTGTTAACACTTGTATACAGAATATGGTGCTTAGCATTCTTCTTCAAGCATATTCACATGATGTTTGAAAAAGGTGCCATGACTGGAATTTTGATGTGTTGAATGAATTACATATTATCAGGTCCCAAGCATACAGTTGTAGTAAAAGCATAATGCAGTGACTACTCAGCTGTTCCACATTTCAAGCAAGGTGTCATACATTATCATCACCTCAGAAATATTTCTTCTTATTCCTAAAGGAATAAAACACTATGGAGCATGACAGCATATAAAAATAAGAGTGAAATGCTGTTACTACCATGAAGAAGGATATTTTTCCAATGATAGCATGTATCGTTCGACACTATCATTTTTATTTATTAAAGAGTAATGTCACACTTTGTATCTATTACTACATTACAATTCTATAATGTCGAATTTCCACAAAACAAATTAGTCACTCATCACTTATGCACCATGACCTACAAATGTAGCTGCACCGGACTCCTCGTTTACAGTCATTACACTTTTAAAAAGACTGGTTTACAGTCATCAGACTTTCAACAATCTGTTCCCAAGCTCACACACACACACACACACACATACACACACACACACACACACACACACACACACACACACACACACACATACATACACACACACACACACACACACAGTCACACTTTAAAAGAAACTTTCACACACCACAATCTTGTGAAGTATACGCTCAACTTACCTTGTGTTTTGATGGTACCAAGCCTCATTTATGTGTTTGTTTATCTGGTTTCAATCCTGTTCTCACATGTACTTCCTGTGATTTTGCCTTACCTAGTTTGTCTTTTTTGCCAGTTTCTTTGGCTTTGCCTGTCCCTCTGATTCTGGTTTGCTTAGTGTTTTGGACTGTGCTATTGTTACAAATCTGCCTTACCTATATCTGTATCTGTCTTAGTCTACATTTCATGACAGAAGGCCTTTAACTCCCAGCTATATTTTTTTGTCAAAAAATTAAATTCAACAGAATTCATAATATTAATTTTTAGGAAAATTATTAATACATCTAGTTTACATTTTAGATTTGTTTGGTCATTTTACTTAACGGTAAAATATGCAAATGTTATGGAAATTTACTGCAAACAATTTTGCCTGTCACACTTTTATTTAAATTATCTCACACTCTTATAACATATGTTCTTTTCTGACGTTCAGGCTTTGCTAACAAATTCTCAGCATATTTTTGCCAAAATGTGACAAATTGCGTCGAACTTGAGAGAGCAAATGAAAATGTGCACTGTGTCAGCACATAATCTCAAAGTTATGAATGTTTAAAATTACACAGAAGGGTATTAGTATGCAAAATACCTTAATCTCCATGGCTCAGCAGGATTATAGTTTGAGTCGAATGAATGCTTTTAAAAAACATCGGTGGTGGCAGAACATACTTTATTTTTGCTCGGCTTCTAAATGTTTTTAGCCATGTCACAACCTTGTTTCCCGCAAAATTACTGAATACGCTAAATTATGGATTATGTAACTGAAGGTATTTAGCATAAAGTAACAGAAAATGGCAAAATATTAGACCTATGCTAATTAGGTTTTTAGAGATAATTACAAGCAAGTAAACTGAATGGTTTCACTTAATTCAATGAATAGATTCAATGAATCTGTCACTTTATTAAATGTGAGCATACTATTGATGACTATAAAGAAATTATTATTTTTAAATGCTTTGAGAAATTGAGAAATATTTGAAATGACTATTGCATTTAAACAATCGATTCACTCTAATTGGACAACACCAAAGACTTTAGCACTTGAAACACCGCACATTTCTGTCTTACAGTTAATACTAGCACAGTTGAAGAATATTTTATCAGTAGGCTTAATGGCTTTACACTCTTATTTCATCTCTTTTAATAAAATACTTTTTGGAAAAAGTCCAGTTTTGGCAAACCTGTGCCAAATGTAGCCTCGGATTCTTGTTCTTGGATAATGGGAGTGAAACCTGATGCAGCCTTACATCATTATATCCCATCTGACTCAATGTTGTGCCTTCTGAAATGCTTTTCTTCTCACATGGGTGTAAAAAGCGGTTATTTGTGTTACAGTAGCCTTCCTGTCAATTCATACAATTTTCTGTCCATTCTCCTCTGACCAATTTCATTACCAAGGCATTTTTGCCCTGAGAATTGCTGCTTACAAGTTGTATTTTGTTTCTCACACCATTCAGAGTAAACTCTAGAGACTTTAATTGTGTGTGAAAATCCCAAGAAATCAGCCATGATTTATTCTTCCTGTAAAGCATGGTGGAGGAAGCATCATGGAGCTGACTGTCTACAGAAGCTGGTACAGGGGTTCTACTCAAACTAGCTAGCTAGATAGATAGCTAGATAAACTTCATTGATCCTGTGTTACAGCAGCTTAGTCAGTTACAAGATACAACACACACAAAATAAAAGAAAATCACATAAAAAATATACACAAAAATATAAGACTAAGAAGAAAGAAGAAAAACCTTAATATAGAATACAATAAGTTAAATTAAACATAGCAGTGCAAATATGAAACACAGTTAAAAACAGAAGCCAGTAGCAAACTAATGACAATTTAATGTTATACATTCGACCGTTTAACCTGGAGGATTATAAAACACCAAATAACATTATTGGTCAGTCCAGTTCCACAGTCTTGCGAGCTAGAACAGAAAATAAGAATTAAATGACACCCAAGATGCAGATCCAGTGGCAAATCCATTACATACTGCCGTGTCGATGGCCTAGTCCAGTCGGACAACCACACCAACCAATATCGTCATGTCCGGATGATCGGTTACGGTGAGAAGGTAAATCACTTTCACACTGTCTGGCATCCTAATAGTCACCACAAGCGGACGTGGAAGCAACTCTCTCAGATGGTCACATGAGCCTGAAACCTGCTGCAATGTTACTTAGCCAACCATTAGCTGGGTAGCTACAAAACAAACCAACAAATTAAAAGTTGCTAATTAAGCTATTTAAAACAAATCTTTAATAAAAAATAATGACGTACCTGATAACTGTCAGTTTAACCCACACAAGGATGCCCTTTAGAGATGACTATTACAATCATCCTGTCTGGCTCCTCAGTCCACACTAGAGTTTTAAGGTAACCCTGCATAACAAACAATCCACCATACAGATGTAACGATCAACTCTTACCCCACGGGCATTCACACGGCACTCCGGAAATGAGGCAATGCTAGGTAGGGGTGCTTTCCAATGATGCCACTAATGCCAATTTTATACCCTCGGAACAAGAGCCCAATTAAAACCCACCCCAATCGCTTTTGAAGCGACAGTACTTCTACAATAAGTAAGGTCTACAAAATTGAGACTTATTCAAGAAATGACTTTCTGCTGTAATAAATGCAAAGGGTGCTTCCATAATACAAATTGTGCATCCCATCATGTAATCCTGTAGCATGAAAATAGCAAAATCTTATACTTTATTCCTGCAGCCCATACCAGGTGTTGAAACTCAGTTTCTTTAATCCCTGGTGTATTCCACTAGTGTCAGAGAAGTAAAACACACTGGAGTAGGTCACTTGTTCAAGGAAGTAAAACTGAACATTTTCAATGACCATGACCGAGCACTTTGACCCCTTTCTGCGCAGTGGATTCCCTTGAACCAATTTTAGGTTCTTAAAGGAGCCATTTTAAGATAGAACTTGTCAGGCATGTTATAAGCTTCAATGTGGAAAAAAATAAGGTCTTCCAGAAGAATTTGTCATGCTTTTATTCACTTCTGCATGTGGACCAGTATAAATGATGCACAATTAGAAAGATACCAGTCAGCCATTACTAATCTGATCATTTAAATACGGATGAGTAAGTAGGAGTCTATCTCTGTTTTCAGGAAGCAGTATCATAGCACAAGATTAGAGACCCTCAATTAAGCATCCACCGAGTGTTGACAAGATTGAAGCAAAAAAAATAAAAATAAATAATGCAGATCTGCTAAAACAGCAGAGCAAAAACACTGGTGTCCAAAAAATTGCAATTGCAAATGAAAGAAAAATAGCAATTTAATGCAAAGAAATTGCAAAAAGCTTTACCTCCAACAGGTGACATAGAGTCAAATAATGATCTACTCCTTTATTAAGTAATGCAGGACTATACATTTATATATAGTATGCGTATTCATTTCACAAAAATGTGAAGTTCTATACCATCTTTCATATGGACACCTAGAAAATGGTTCCAAAACAGGATTGCTGGCCTATTGTTCTATCACACTTTGCATTATCATTACAACTTCAGTTGCTAAGTAGCTCAATATATCATCAATATAGAATATTGCTAATGTAGCTCACACATTACTTAAAACCTCATTTATAACTTTCTGGAATAGAGACCATGCATTATCTAGCTTTTTAAAACACTCCTTTTTTGAATTCTGGTAAGATGTTGATAAATTTTTTAAAGCAGGAGTTCTGGCAGTAGTGTCGGTTTATTTTAATATTACTTGCTCTAAAATTTATCACTTCTATAGCTAACAAGTCATCCACAAAGACTTGTATAGTGGATACTGCAAATAATCTGAAGCAATTAATTAAATAATGCAAATTAAAATGCATTGTTATTAAACAAGGAAAAAATAGTATGAAGTGGAAAAGCATTCTGTAAGGAAAGTGTTTGGAAACAGAGAAAAGTGTCAGAGCATTGCATGTATTCCACTACAGGAAAGTCTTCAGGACAGATATTTTTGAGTTGCCAGTTTGCTTGGTAACATGACAAGCTTCATTTTTGTCTTATTGACCTAAAAAGAAAAAAGAGAGTGGCTGGTGAAGCAATGGATAGACATTAAATGTAAATACAATGTATAGGCTGTCATAGTTTAATTAAAAAAATTGGTGTTGTTGGATTGCTGCAGTTTAAGATTAATAAAACATTTTGGAATGTGCTATTTCATAATTACAAATTTACAGGCTTACTAATTTACAAATTTACAAAAATTACAAAACTTACCAAGTTTAAACTCCTTTAATATAGTCATATTTAAATAGTACTTCCTACAATATTACAATAAACCAAATATAAGATATATATATATATATATATATATATATATATATATTATAAATATATTTCCAGTTTGAAATATAATTTTTATTTAAAATTTTTATTTTGCAAATTTTTAGTAATTCTAGAAAGAAACAAAATGATCTGCTAATAGAATAAAAACAATTAAAGCTTGAAATTAGTAAAAAATTAGTAGCAGTAGGTTTAATAATCTTCTTATATTTGGTTCATTGCAATCTTCATATTTAAAATACTAGATAAAATTGACTATATTCGAGATAATTTCACTTACTAAGATGGCATTTTAGGCATGTGCACTTAAAATGAGACCCACAGCAGCAGATGTAGAGGGTAGAGAAAATCCCTGTTTTGGGGCATCTTTGGTGTTCAAAGACAGATTTTTAGATATTTTCTGCCTCTGAAGGGTATGAAAAGCAGCACAACAATTGTGAAGGTTGATGTTTTGGGTAACTGGCTAGTTTAGAGTTCTTAAAAACTTTACTTAGTCCCTAATATTGGAGGGATGACAGATGAGTCATTGACAGGGGGATTCTTTAGAGAAAACAGACATCTCTGTTTAAAATCCATGGAGATCATTTCATCATAAAGGAGGTAATATTTTATGACAAGAACAAAGGGTCATTTCTCATTTCCAGACTTCCCCATGTCTAAAGGATCGACTGTCCATTATCTTAATTCAGAGAGGTAGGGAACATGGAGGTGTAGGGAAGATGAAGATTTCCGATCCGTTTTTGACAGATAAATTTTATCCATAGAGTCAATCAATGGTAAAATAAAGATTGGACATTAGTCCATGAAAGAAGATCAGAAAATAAATGAGCACAGGGAATCATATTCACCATTGTACAGTCAGTACAGTCTCATCTGTCACTATTTCGCTAGCAATCTGGTCTGACTTAATAGTATGAGTTCCAGATTTGATGACGGTTCTTATAGAGGTAATCAGGTCAATGCTGGCAGGAGGGATTGCTTATCACTCAGTTACCTGGTCCTCAGTAGAGACTGATATTTGTACATATTGTTCTAGATTTATTAGGGCTTCCACAGAACAGACCAGTTGCCAGTTGCACCACATGAACCAAGTTTAATTACACCTACCTTTTAGTAGTTATTACATTCAAAGAGTGTTATTTTACATTGTTTAGAGTTTTTATAATTAATATATATTTCTACTGGTCTATCAATGCCAATCAAATCCACCATGAAGTCTAAAGCCAGTGCTTTCCACAGAACCTGGCAGGACTGCTTAAACTGAACTCATGTTTTCCAACATTGCCATAAATATGTCACACAACTACATCTGAGTGAAAAATTAATGCATCACTTTTTAGTCCATTGGGCGGTCTTTAGGTCTTCCTATAAAAAGATGCAATGACAAAATGAATATTGTCAGCTTTGATATGAAGCAACATATAAGAAAGCACAGATATTGATCCGGACATCCATCATATCTCTCTTGGGGAGAAATGAATATGACTGATGATGAGGAAGAAATGTTACCTGTGGCCACAGCAAGAGATTTATACCTGTGGGACTTCCTGTGAAGGCATGGTCTATGACAGGGTCAAGACTCCCAGAAGAAGTAGGAATAATTCCACCTTATATGTGTCATGATGAGAAAGTAATTCATCCAACTGTGCTGAATTCATGCATTGTAAAATTTTCAGTAACAAGCAGTATATCTTGGCCAAAGTAAGATTCGAGGGCAGAGAGGAAATCCTGAAAGAAAAGCCAAAGATCAAAAGACACACAAAAAAACTGCAGTGGTAATACAAGAAATGTTGACTTGAAAGAGGATGGAGTACAGGATACATACTGTGTATTTCCTATGGTCCAACTACTGTACCAGATACTACATTATTTTTCTTCCTTATATTATCAGCTGAGGTTCAGCTGAGTTGAGCGTCTACTATGCTTTCCAAGTGTGCAGAATTAATTGGTGTCTGTCAAATAAAAAGTGTGAGCATGGCACAGACTCACATTCATTTTGGAAAGTTTTATTTTGACCCTGGAGGTGATACTGGTCTGGTGTTAGTGGTCTGCATTTCAAATCAGGTTCTTTCAAATGCCAACAAATATTTAGAGCATGGAAATAAAAGTACAAGGAGTAATATAGTGGTGTGTTGGGTAACATTAGTGTGGAGTTTCATATGAACATGAGGGGAACTTGTGAAACCTCTGGGCTCTCTGGTGTTTTCCCAAAATGTGGATTGGCTGCAATACATGAATGAGTGTGTGAATGTGTATCTACTGAACAGGTGCTCCTTAAGGGAGACAAAATGTATCTAACAAAGCAAAACTGTGAACCTTGCTGAAGCTGTAAACTCCTGTTTAGTTCCCTGCTTATATCAGCTTGATATAATTACTGAAGATGAACTATAGAAAGACGTTGTATATAATTTATCTAGACTACATAAAGCTTGTTATAATACGTACTAAATGTGAGGTGTTTGTGTGCAGAAATTGTTGCTGCTTTAATAAACGTCTCATTGCAAAGTAAAAAAAAAATAAAAATGTAAAAAACATGCAGCAGTTTTTGCACCAAGCTATGTATTATAATACACTGCTGTATTTATTAATGTGTTTCAGAGAAACATAGCTAGACTAGTTTTTAGCTGACAGGAAGGCTTTAATACCTATTTAATACTGTGGTGAGCACATAGAACTTTGAGGTAGACCATATCAGAGTCCACTCCTCATTTTTTTCTTGAATATTTGCAATATACAATCAGAACATTACATTTGTTTAGAAGGTTATTGCCAATAAAGAAACACACAGGAAAATGTATTCTGCAATCATGTTTTTGTTGGGTAGGGTTTTAAAAAGTCCAATCTCAGCATTATTATTTCAAAAAGAGAGTAGCAAGTAAGCCTAGGTGGACATCCAGGGTAGCAATAATGAGTCCTGACAGTTTATTTAAAAAAAGATCTCTGGTAACTATAGCAACACATTAGTATTTAAAGGATGTTAACCTCTGGTGACAAAACAAGGAATATATCAGCATGGGGATCAACACTGGGATGAGAAGTTAAGTCTTGGTATCAAACTTTGATTCAGAAGCTCATTAAGATGATTGATATGTCTGTGATGAAACATGAACCTGTGCTTCTCTCAGGTCATCTGTGTCTTTATTCTAAAAATTAGGAAGAATGAAAGAAAAAACAAAATGCAAAGCAGAATTGTTTGAGTGCGTTTTGTGGTATTTGTATCAAACCTATGACAAAGAACGTTTGTATCTAAAACATATACTAAAATTTTTTGAAATGTTTAAACTGTTTATAGGATTCAGGCATTTCTATCCAGATAAGCCACTCAGATGCTTGTTTAGTCCCTTGACATTTCGAGACTGGATTACTGCAACTCTCTCCTGGCGGGTCTGCCTCTGAGCACCATTTGACCTCAACAAATGATCCTTCCTAAGTTCTCCCACACCCCCACACTCCACACTCCCACCCTGTTGCTATCTCCCTCCACTGGCTTCCTGTAGTTCCTGATGCTCGTCTACAAAGCTAATGGACGAGGACCCACTTACCTCAAAACACTTATCACACTGCACCACACTTCCTCTGATCCTCCGATCTCTCAGGGTTATAAGGAAGGCATGCATCAAGACTTTTCTTTGTTCTCTTATTGGGGAGTCTCTGTCTATCTTCCAAAAACCTACCTCTTACTCTTAACCTCTTACCTACATCTTAAAACCTACCACAAAGTTGTGCAGCATGCAGTTGTCTAGAATGTCATGCTGCTGCCATAGCATTACAAATTCCTTTTAGGGAAATCCCCAACATGTTCCAGTATGACAATGTGGTAGCTTAGTGATTAAGGTGTTTGAATCCCAGGTCAAAAAAGCTGCCACTGCTGGGCCCCTGAGCAAGGCCCTTAACCATCAATTCCATTTTTCCATTGTCTGTACCACTTATCCGATCTATTCTTGGGTCACAGGGAGCCTGTGCCTATCCCAGGTGTCATCGGGCATCAAGGCAGGATACACCCTGGACAGAGGGCCATCACATCCCATCACAGGGCGCACACACACACTAATTCACACACTATGGGCAATTTAGAGACTGTCTTTGGACTGTGGGAGGAAACATGCAAACTCCACACACAGTGAGCGGGACTCGAACCCAAATGCTGGAGGTCACTGGAGGTGTGAGGCGAACATACTAACCACTAAGCCACCGTGCCTCCATGTTATGTATTATTAGATGTAAATATTTAGAACAAAGGCATCAAAGGCAACACATATAACAGGTTCTTCATTCATTCATTGTCTGCTTAGCCGAACTACACTCGGGTCACGGTGAGCCTGTGCCTATCTCAGGTGTCATAGGGCATCAAGGCAGGATACACGCTGGACGGAGTGCCAACCCATCGCAGGGCGCACACACACACTCTCATTCACTCATGCAATCACACACTACAGACAAGTTAGAGATGCCAATCAACCTACCATGCATGTCTTTGGACTGGGGGAGGAAACCGGAGCACCCGGAGGAAACCCCGAGGCACAGGGAGAACATGCAAACTCCACACACACACGGCGGAGGCAGGACTCGAACCCCCAACCCTGGAGGTGTGAGGCAAACGTGTTAACCACTAAGCCACCGTGCCCCCCTAACAGGTTCTTTGGTGACAAAATTCCATTAAATAATGTGATAATTAGTAAATCTTCTTGTCTTTGTAGTAAAGTCTGTCCATGTGAATCAGCCATCTTGATAACAATCTACTTGAATGCGGAAAGACCCATAAAAGACCTATAAATCTGACAAAAATGACACCTGATCTTCGGCTCAAATCACTGCTGTGCATGCAAGTTTCTCTACAAAAGCAAATGTGTCAGTGTATGAATCAGATTGATGCTTTCTTTACCTAAGGCAATTGGCTTTTTTCCAAAGGAACAGAACATTAAACAGTTACCACTTGGAGTATCACACACTACCCCATTCATAGTTTAAGAAGGTGTATGTCTCTGTAAGACTCTGTAAGTTTAATATTCTGAATCAGCATGAATTAGCTCATGGCTAAATAATGTCTAATTACATAGCAAACTGACTATGTAATTATTAACATCTGTTTACTGAAATCTGCTGGTATCTGCATAGTGATAACTGCCCAGAAGTCATAAAATTAGACTGTTAATTTTTAAGAGAATCGCTGTGCTCTCAACTGTGATTAGTCAGGAGGGGTTGATTAATTTTCTCTGAAAAGCAGCTCTGAAAACAGTGCCAGCAAACCAGAGCAGTTTTTTAAATGCACTTTTTAATCCATTATCATTTTTTTACATAATGTAAACCGGAGTAAAAGGGTTAATAAGCAGAATCAAAAATAATTTATCAGTTAACATCATATATGATCAATGATTTGATAAAGTTTGCTGATATTAGATGTTTATTTAACATGTATGGAAGAAGTCTTTAGTGTCAATGCTTTGTAACAGTCAGAAATTAAAAAAAAAAAAACGTTATACAGCAGTGGAAAGTCTTCAGGGTGGAAAGCTTCCAGGGTAGAGTAGGACGAAGATTCCTTGGTAACAAATAGGGCTGGTGAGGGACCAACAAGCTTACAGATGCTATAACATACGTGTGTTTGGTCAACTCTATCCATAACCTCCAACTCCCAGCATGCACCACAGCCAACAAACATGACTACACTTGCTCCACTTCCCAGACCTCACACACACTGCCTCTTTCACTGTCACCAGACTTTCACTGGACTCACCTGTTTCCAATTGCGCACACACACACAGTTGCAGTCACTTATTTAAGAAACGCTCTCCCTGACACCACTTGCGACATATACGCTCAGCTTACCTTTTGCTCTGATGACACCAAACCTTTTTTTATGTTCCTTCTGGTTTGACTTGTGCCTGTTTTATTGACCTTGAGTTTTGGATTGTTTGGTGCTTTAACTTTATTAAAGCTTTCACTGACATCAGACTTACTACTGTGACAAGATGATAGCAAGCACTTTAAAACGCATTTTGTAGATGTTCCACAACATCACTAGTAAACTTTTATTCATAATTAAAAATAAATAAAATAAATTAATAAATTAATGCCTGTAATAGGCAAAGAAGAATAACACACTGGGATCATGGATGTCCTGTGCAGATTATTAAAAATATTTGCATTTCTTTTTTGGTTGGAAAGCTTTTCTAGACCACACCTTTAAAACAAAGAACAAAGGCCCGACTTTAAGCTTGCCAAAATGAGATAATAGGAAACACATATTAAACACAAGACAAAAGTTCATGGGTGAAATATCTAGAGTGGATAGATGGATGGATGGATGGATGGATGGATGGATGGATGGATGGATGGATGGATGGATGGATGGATGGAGGAGGATCATATATGTTTCTGCATATATACTGTATATTATCTCTGTTACTATTGTACATACAGTGTACATTATGCAAACATATTGCACAAATATATAATTATATATAGATTTTTTTCTTTACAAATTATGTGCTGTAAATACAATTTGCACATACTTTTCTATGCACATACATATTTAACTATTTATCTGCACTTGTTCATTTGTACAATTTCTACTATTTGCACTTCTGGTAGATGCTAAACAGCATTTCATTGCTATGTACCTGTATTTTGCAATGACAGTAAAGTTGTATGTATGTATCTATCTATCTATATAGAAGTTAAAAAAAAACTAAATCTGCCATTGTATAATGAGATAATATCCAGAGATAATTAGTTTGGCATGTAGTATGTACATTTGTTTCAATTTAGCAATTTAGGTCTAGCCATATTTAACAGATGTCAGCCTCTAACATAGCATTTAATGCCACAATTGATAATAGAGAATAACAGAGAAACCAATGCCAAGTGAGGAAAATCTTGTTTTTCACACAATGAACTACAATTTCCCACCCATTGAGATCTCCAGGACATACACAGGACTGTTAAGTAGTGACAGAGCCAGAAATTGTAAATCTCAGAGAGGCAGTTAATGCAATTATTGATTTCATGTTTAGAAACTGATATTTAATCATGCCTTCAGTTGCCATTTCAGAAAGTTTTTTTTTTTTATTTCAATTTGATTTCAGTGTGAGAAATTGTCAGACATGATGTCAAAATGTCAGGACAAATTGTCAAGCAGTAAAAACATGCATCTGTTTTAACAAAACTGCACACAACTGAATGAGCATCCAGAGTTAATTTGTATACCAACGTGTGTAATTCTGGTATTAACTGCGTGTACTAAACTCAACTCTGAATATAGTGCATTGCAGACATGCATATTAACAGTGTCTCAATGTTAAATTCCAGTGCCACTGCCTTAGAAGACAAATTAAATTTTAATGGTTCATAACATAATCTGATTTCGTTGTTTATTAATGTAGCCTGAAGCATCACCCTTCAAGTTCATTTGTGCTTGGTGAAATGAATTGCAAATCACTGCTTAATTGCTTAATCTCAGGCTGAAAGTGGCATGAAAGTTGCTCAGATCCCCTCTTTCTTTTTTTTTTCTTTCAACATGAATGAACTTGCACACTAATTCCAAAACAGCTTCAATTTTTTACTTCATAATATATACTCCAGCTTCTTGTCAAATTCAAGTCCAGCTATATTCCTAATATGATTAAATGATGATAGCTTTCAGTGTCACCATTCAGTCCTTTGGGGGTGGGGGAGTGGAGGATGTAAGGGGTGCTGTTTAAGAATTTAAATGTTGAATGTGTGTCAAAAGTGAATAGTATCCATCATTAAAATCAATCCACATCACTGCACTGCATTTCACTCTGCAAGTCTGTTTATGTGATAACGTGTTTTTTCATAAACAGAAAACAAGCAAAAACCTTGACTGCATCACTTTTATGCATTATCTATTCAGTGAAAACAATCAGCAGAGAATTTTTTAAGAATTAAGTGCTGACTTAAACGTAATTTTCTACTGCACCCTATTTCCCTATCATCAGTGTGTTGCCTTCAATCTACCAATCAACAGTGAAGTCTACACTGCCCCATCATCATCATCATCATTAACTCCTAAACCATTCCCATGGCTATAAATAAGACAGCACAATGCAATTATACATATTTGTACGGTTGTATACATTTTGTATATCTAAAATATTTCCATTGTCTGTACCGCTTATCCGATTTATTCTCGGGTCACGTGGAGCCTGTGCCTATCTCAGGTGTCATTGGGCATCAAGGCAGGATACACCCTGGACAGAGTGCCAACGCATCACAGGGCACACACACACTCTCATTCACTCACGCAATCACACACTACGGACAATTTAGAGATGCCAATCAACCTACAGTGCATGTCTTTGTACAGGGGGAGGGAAACCGGAGTACCCAGAGGAAACCCCCAAGGCACGGGGAGAACATGCAAACTACATACACACGTGGCGGAGGCAGGAATAGAACCCCCAACCCTGGAGGTGTGAGGCAAACGTGCTAATCAGCAAGCCACCTTGCCCCCCTATAAAATGTTTCATTTAAATTTATTTCGCTTGTAATGTGAAGCAGTATCTGGCAAAATAAGGATTAATAATGTCCTGTCTGGGGGGGCATGGTGGCTTGGTGGTTAGCACATTTGCCACTGAGATAGGCACAAGCTCCCCGTGACCCGAGAATAGATCGGATAAGCGGTAGACAATGAATTAATGAATGTCCTGTCTTGTCTTATATATATATCTTTGAAATACTATGCTTTGATGAACTGGCACTGCTACCCCCCCCAACACACACACACTATTCTTTTACCCATTGAGTGAGTTAAATGCATCAGCTCTCAGCCCAATTACCCTTTTCTGTAAATATGCAACATGTATAACTCAAATCAAGCTGCTCTATACCCTTGCATATCATTGAGACTTTCAATGTAGGTTATCTGCACCATAATAGAGAAACCTGTCAGAGCAAGTGGTGATATGGAGAGTGAGAGAAGAAGATGATATTCAGAAGTCACACCTGTTCCCTGAGGATAAGCATGAGCCTCCAAACAGTACATTTGCAACAGAACCTATTCTTAAAAAGCCTTCTCGTGCCAGACAATTCTACGACTTAGGATTCAAGCCTACCACTTCAAATTCTCTGTACACTCCAGCTGACGATATTTAATGTTATTGTTAACTCATGTACACTTGTAGAAAGATATTTAGGAGCTACAGGTGCATCTCAATAAATTAGAATGTCGTGGAAAAGTTAATTTATTTCAGTAACTCAACTCAAATAGTGAAACTCGTGTATTAAATAAATTCAATGCACACAGACTGAAGTAGTTTAAGTCTTTCGTTCTTTTAATTGTGATGATTTTGGCTCGCATTTAACAAATACCCACCAATTCATCTCAACAAATTAGAATACTTCATAAGACCAATAAAAAAAAAATTTGTGAATTGTTGGCCTTCTGGAAAGTATGTTCATTTACTGTACATGTACTCAATACTTGGTAGGGGCTCCTTTTGCTTTAATTACTGCCTCAATTCGGCGTGGCATTGAGGTGATCAGTTTGTGGCACCTAATCAGCATCTTCAAAAAGCTAGTCAGCAGAAGGAAGCATGAAGTGCTCCAAAATTTCTTGGTAAATGGGTGCAGTGACTTTGGTTTTCAAAAAACAAAATGGACCAACACCAGCAGATGACATTGCACCCCAAATCATCACAGACTGTGGAAACATAACACTGGACTTCAAGCAACTTGGGCTATGAGCTTCTACACCCTTCCTCCAGACTCTAGGACCTTGGTTTCCAAATGAAATACAAAACTTGCTCTCATCTGAAAAGAGGAACTCAACAAATTAGAATATGGTGACATGCCGATCAGCTAATCAACTCAAAACACCTGCAAAGGTTTCCTGAGCCTTCAAAATGGTCTCTCAGTTTGGTTCACTAGGCTACACAATCATGGGGAAGACTGCTGATCTGACAGTTGTCCAGAAGACAATCATTGACACCCTTCACAAGGAGGGTAAGCCACAAACATTCATTGCCAAAGAAGCTGGCTGTTCACAGAGTGCTGTATCCAAGCATGCTAACAGAAAGTTGAGTGGAAGGAAAAAGTGTGGAAGAAAAAGATGCACAACCAATCGAGAGAACCGCAGCCTTATGAGGATTGTCAAGCAAAATCGATTCAAGAATTTGAGCGAACTTCATAAGGAATGGACTGAGGCTGGGGTCAAGGCATCAAGAGCCATCACACACAGACGTTGTACAGTTGTAGCATTCCTCTTGTTAAGCTACTCCTGAACCACAGACAACGTCAGAGGAGTCTTACCTGGGCTAAGGAGAAGAAGAACTGGACTGTTGCCCAGTGGTCCAAAGTCCTCTTTTCAGATGAGAGCAAGTTTTGTATTTCATTTGGAAACCAAGGTCCTAGAGTCTGGAGGAAGGGTGGAGAAGCTCATAGCCCAAGTTGCTTGAAGTCCAGTGTTATGTTTCTACAGTCTGTGATGATTTGGGGTGCAATGTCATCTGCTGGTGTTGGTCCATTTTGTTTTTTGAAAACCAAAGTCACTGCACCCATTTACCAAGAAATTTTGGAGCACTTCATGCTTCCTTCTGCTGACTAGCTTTTTGAAGATGCTGATTAGGTGCCACAAACTGATCACCTCAATGCCACGCCGAATTGAGGCAGTAATTAAAGCAAAAGGAGCCCCTACCAAGTATTGAGTACATGTACAGTAAATGAACATACTTTCCAGAAGGCCAACAATTCACAAATTTTTTTTTATTGGTCTTATGAAGTATTCTAATTTGTTGAGATGAATTGGTGGGTTTTTGTTAAATGTGAGCCAAAATCATCACAATTAAAAGAACCAAAGACTTAAACTACTTCAGTCTGTGTGCATTGAATTTATTTAATACACGAGTTTCACAAATTGAGTTGAATTACTGAAATAAATGAACTTTTCCACGACATTCTAATTTATTGAGATGCACCTGTATCTGTCCATTTTCCGTCAACGTATGAACACAAACAATGGAATTCTGAAGTTGAATCCATGATTTACTGTGAAATTTTTAATCAAAATACTAAATTTTGTAGATCTGCCAGCTATTAATCAATATTTGCTGTAAATATATAATTTATAACTCCCTATATCACTAAAGACAGTTTCACAATGTGCCTAAGTTTTACAATGTGTTCAGCCAGCCTTCTAGTACAGATGAAATCCTAGATCATCATTCTTTAGATCGTCTCTAATCTCACAAGTCAGTCTCAAAGACATTTAAAGACCTCTAGAGAGCTCGGTACTTTTCTCAATAAATGTGGCCAAGAACTGCTTTCTGTTACAAGACGAGACCGTCTGACTGAAAACAGACTTTTTCTCAGAAATATTGCTTCAAATGAGTGTAAAAAACCCACTATATTGCTCTTAGGTCTGATGCTGAGTCTGGTGGTGAGAGTAGAAATTGATTGTTTCTTAATTGTTTGAATGTGAGAGACACAGCCTAGAGGCTAAAACACTTTGTTAATGTGGACCATTTCCTGTGTAAAGTTTCAAATAAATAAATATTGTGTCCTGCTTCTTTCTCCCTCTACACATGTAGAGCATTTTGTATTTAAGCAATATTGCTTGAGCAAGAGTGTGGTTATTCAGAATAAACACACTACTGTGTTTCAGTCTTAGGTGTTAGGCTGAGATATTAGAGAGATATTGCTCTTATACTACATCCATCCATCTAGCCATCCAGCCATCCTTTCATTTTCTGTAGCACTTATCTTACAACGGGTTATGGGAAACCTGAAGCCTCTCCCAGGGGAGTCAGTGAACACACTGGACAGGGTGCCAATGCATAACAAGCCACAATTCTAAATACACTCACACACCCATTTACACACTAGAGACAATTCAGAGATGGCAATCAGCCTACAGTGTGTGTCTTTAGACCGGGGGAGGAAACCAGAGCACCCAAAGGAAACCAATTCATTACAGGGAGAACATGCAATCTCCATGCAGATGAGAGCTGAACCCCCAGCAAGTGAAAGGTGTTAACCACTCATCCACCACACCCCTAATATGGTTATATATTATTGGTTATAAATTGTTGATTTTTGAAAATATCCCCAAAAAGTTACCCTTGTTAATTAGCTGATTAGCTAACTCACATTGATTCCTGTTGAAGGTGCTTCCAGTGAAATTGGCTTTTCTTCTTCCTTTTCATCCTTAACTAATGAGCTTTCATATTTTAAGTCAGAAGTTTTTTCCATGGAAAATGCATCATTTAACATGCCCGATGGAGGACTCACTAACTGTATTATAGTAATAGTTTCATGGGAACTATTAGAAGTTATGTTAGAAATAGAATTTTGCATGCTGAACAGAGACAAGCCGAGTCATACAGTTAAACACCCCAGTATGCTTATAATAAATGTATGCATTCTTAAAACATTACTCATCCAATCAAATTAGAGTGCAAAGTCAAATCAACTAACTGTTGTATAAGTAGTTTTCTATATGTTCGTAAATTCCTGCATCTTAGAAGGTTTTCTATACCATTACGTCCAGCTATGCTTTCCCTTACATGATTTATAGCAACATTCTTGTTCTAATGCACGATGAATGGACTAAAAAACTTGCTGTTATTTACAAAGAAAAATGTCTAATCCTTGAGATGGTGAAGCTTTCTGTAAGGAGGCATTTATTTAACATTTATGGAAGGAGCCTCAGGTATCAGCGCTTTGTAAAGGTCAGTAAGTTTTTCGCTATGGAAAATGTTCAGGAGAGGACTTTGATGACAAGCTACATTTTTTCTTTTGTCTTATTAATGCCAAGAGACAAAACCAGAGGGCTGGTGATGGGAAAGTCTGTTTATATGTGATTAGTGTAACTAACTTGTCTCTAAAATGTTCAACATTATAAATAAATCTACAAATGACATCATTATAAATTAAAAATGGCAAATTGCTGTTGTAAGAAAGGAATAAACAGCACCTGAATGACTTTTTCTGGATCATAATATAATAATAAGATATATTTTTTTGTTTCACTGCTTTTTAGAGTGCCTAATTCTAAGGTTAGATAATAGTTTCAGTGATTCCCTAATGTCTTGTTTCTTGATACTGTATTTCAATTATGGCTATTGATTATACTGTTTTGTTGCTGTCTGTGTTTTGACTTGTGCCACTGATCATAATTAAATATTACACACTTGTCTACTGGCATCATTTTCATGTCACAAGCTGAACAGCTTGAAAGCTTGAGGTCAATCAAATCTATAAATTATCAGAATAAAATGAGTTTTATTAATAAAAATGAATTCACAAATCACTGGTGTTAGTCATTTTAAAAATCTGTATTTACTACAGAAATGGAAAAGTGCTTCAATGATCAGAAGAATGGCCAAGATGACCTATTCAACCAGCACCAGTAGAGTTACATTCCACATGCTATATTCTATTATTTTATATGTATTTCTTTCTTGTGGATAATTTAGATTTTGAAAATTACACTAACTGGACTTCCTGTAAAATATTTGGCAGCTAAATAATATTTAAAAGAATATTTAATACAATAATGTATTGATGCTGATGTGATTAACAGTGTGATGTCATCTTGTTAAATCTTTGAATTTTTTTTTACTTGTATAGAGTACTGCAGGGAGGAAGCATTTTGTAGGCCAACCCAAAAGTGATCATCACCCTGGTTCCCTTCTACAAAAGGCCAATGGAATTTTTATTGGCTTTTGGATTAATGCAGAAAATAAGCTCTGTGACCAACAAAAGTTTATGATTCTTACACATTTTAATCATTAGATCATTCGTTAGGCAATAAACAAACTACACCATGGTCACATGACTTCAGTGACTTCAACACCACCACTAAGCTATTAACAAGTCTTTTAATCTTTATTTAAGTTTTAATTCTTGGTATATGAGAATGTTAGTATAAACACAACAAGGCTGTAGTAGACAAGTTTTCCTGTTCAGTGTAATGATGTTCCCAGACAACCTGTGTAGTCCCATTGAGCTACTGCCTATTTCAAGCTTATAAAAATCACTAGCATGGCGTTACTCATATATTTTATGCTATAGAATAAAAAATGAAAATATCTTAAACTTTTGTTAACCACAGACATTATTTCAGGCATTAAATAAAAAAAAAAACATTAAAAAACCCTATTGAATTCACAACTGTGGAACCGGAAGTGGCAAAATTCAGACTAATTTCTAGGTTAGGGACAAGGACTCAATCTGCAGCTGCAGCACTCTATATATATATGCAGCACCTCTGTTTATGACACGAGTGGCAATTAAGAGCTCCAGTGACTTAAAGTAATGGCATCCCATTACAGATCAAGAATATTGTTCATAAAATTTTCATTACTGTCACAATTTCCAAATAGAATATCAAATTCAAAATAAATTTGATATGCTTTAATACTGATAAATTGGCATTGCTTAATCTAGCCTCATAAATATAACAAAATAGCAATGCCATATTCCCCAAACTGGGAGAAGTTTTAAAAGTCAAGGTCTGTCAGATTGAGCTATTTCTCATTTACTGTTAGCTTTAGTGCATCACTCTATTACACACTCCTCTCCCAAGAGTCATGGGAGTGCCAAAACGTGCGCTTTAAAATTCAGAGGTCAAACACAGTTCAGAGGCAGCAAATGAGATCTTGATGCTCAGGAGCAACATCTGCTGCAATCACATCTATCACATATTTTCCCTCTTCTTTTTTTTCCCATGATAGCTGCGTGTCTGCTGAGAATTAGCCACTCTTATGAATTTTGAACATAATTTCTATTCTCTCCCTTCCATTGTCTGCTTGACACATGATTAATGCAGCTGTGTCTACTTTGTCAGGCAACGTTTTGTCAATTTTGCAGGAATAATGGATCTGTAATTAAGCAGTAAAATGACCCTTTGTGAAGGTTCTGAGCATAGTGATTGCATGTCATGTTGGGTTCATTGTTTCTCAGACACATTAGAAGTTCTGATTACGGTTCAGTAGTTCATACAAAGCCTGGTTGCAAATCTTCTAGAAGTGCTTGCAGTACAAAAAGGCGGGATGGATGTGTACAAAGTCTGTTCTGCAGTAGCAGCAGCTGAATAGAAAACAAAAAAGTAGAAAAAAAATCACATGCAGTACCGACTTCCAAATCGCTGACATGGCAAATAAGGAATAGAACTATAGCTATAATGCCAGGAATTATTTAAAAAGCACCTGCAAGAGTGAAACAGTGTAGAAGAGATCAATAACACAGATATACTGTAACATTTCTTATATATATATATATATATATATATATATATATTATATATTTTATATATATATATATATATAAAATATATATATATATATATATATATATATATATATATATATATATATATAAGAACCATGCATTCATTTTCAGTAAAAAACTTGGTTAAGTCAGAGCCAGAGCCTACCTTGTGCAAGGTGTGAATACACATTTATACAATTCTCCAATTAACTAATCACATGTCTGAGGTGCAACACACAAAATGCAGTTTCATGCACATACAGGTAAAGAAGCTTAACCTATTATGTATATCAAACTTCAGAATGGGGAAAAAAAGGAGGTTATAGAAGAAAGTATAGTATATTCAAGCTAATGGTTAAGCTACAATCCCTTAACCCTTGTGTTGTAAGATTTTTTAAAGATTTCTCAGACTAAGATTGGAGTGATAATTGGTCAATTAGAATAATTGTAATTGGCCAGTTATAGTAACAATCAGTGACCTGGCATTATTCAAATTATGAAAGCATACATTTTTATTAGTTTACAAAAAAACAAAGTCCAATCCAATAGACGGAAGGTCTTAGTTAATGCTTTCGGCTGCTCCCTGTTCGGGGTCGCCACAGCGGACCAACTGGTCCGCACATCAACTTGGCAAATGTTTTACGCCAGATGCCCTTCCTGACGCAACCCTCCCATTTTTCTGGGCTTGGGACCGGCACTGCATCCAGTGGCTGGGGTTGAGGCATTGGCTGGGAAATAGACGGAGGGTCTGAAGGGGTTAAATAATCACTCTTTACAATTGTGATAGGCAGAAAATCATCAGAATTCACAAGACATCAAACTTTGAGGTGATTAGGCTACCATAGCAGACAACCACACTGTATTCCACTCCTATCAAACATGAACAGTTGGAAAAAGACCAGGGGTGTTGATAGTTTTTTTTTTGGAGGCAATGTTTTGGTGAGTTTTGGACAAAAATCCTGTTTCTGTTGAAGTGTCTCCCCACTGGAAAGGAAAAATCTGTCTTTCCTTCAATCTATAAAACCCCTAGAAGCACTGTGGGTGCAATATTTCAATGGAGACATCTGTGAGAAAATATTTCTATTATATATCACAGCCACAGTTGAAGGTTAGGGCTATGGTGCATTGGTCTTCATTCACATTTCAGTATGAGTTACTCTGTTAATATACGTACAATTCATTTTATACACATGGGGCTCTAGAGACATAGTTATTTCATACCTAATTACATAAATGCTAATGACTCGTGTCCTAAATTACTTCATAAATCTGACTGTTTATCCAATATTCAGATGTTGCTGCTGCTTTCTGAGTTCAAACATAGTTGAGTAGCACAATTTGTTTGAAGCAAAATTCAATTCTATTCATTCTGGATAAATAAGGGCACAGTAAAAGGCTACCATTATTACCTGTACCCCATCCAAAACATAACGTTTATATGCAAGACATGAGTTCTTGTATGAATTTGCAAATGTTTCCTGTGTTTTCTCATATAGATATATTACTAATCCAGCATAGCTCTAACCTTTAAATGTTGATGTGACATATAAAGATCTCATGGATGTATCCAACAATGAATTACTGCACCTACAAGAAAAACAGAGGTTCTAAAGGTTTTATTCTGACAAGCAAATAAATACCACTAACACAGAAATGACAACATTTTTATATAGTTTTATTAAGTATTATTTTAGGGTTTTTTTATTCCTGGCAACATTTTGTTACAGGGGCACAATGGCTTTAGTGGTTAGCTTTTATTTATTTTTTTTGCCTCTGAGGTTGTGGATTCAATTCTCATCTCTAAGTTTGCATGTTCTCCCTATGTTTTTGGGGTTGCTTCTAGGTACAATAGTTTCCTCTACTGGTCATGCATTTTAGATTGATTGGCATCTCAAAATTTTCCATTGAGTGATTGTGCCCTGTGATTTTATAGTCCTTCACAAGAATTATCCACGATGTCTGTGTGATTGTGCCCTGTGATTGTGTAGTTGCTCCACTATGTAGGATGTCACCACCTTGTGTGCCAAATCACCTGGGATAGCCTCCAGGTTCCCTGCAACCCTGTATAGGATGGATGGATGGATGGATGGATGGATGGATGGATGGATGGAAAGTTTGTTACCAATTTCTGTGGAAACTGAGTTTGTTACTCAGTTTCTATGTTTCAAACATAGAACAAAAAAAAACCAAACAAACAAAAAAAACTACTCAAACTAAGATGAATACCCAATTAGTAGATTATAGATTGCATCACAAGTTGATGTTACTCATATTCTATCCATATTACTTCAAATCATAGATGGATCCATCATTCAGATGGAAATGCATGCTTCGCCGCCTTTCAGAGATGAGCTTATTAGTGTTTTGTTCCACAAAGAAACACACATCTCTTTCAATTAACAGCAACAGTGACAGCAACTAAGAGGCACTTATTATTTGCTGCTCCTGGGATAAACACACACAGGAAAAAATGAAAACAAAACAAAACAGACAAAAAAAAAATACTAGTAATAATTCAAACTTTTAGCATTGTAACTAACAAATACAAAAAGTATGTACTGCATTTACCAATGTCTTTTTTTATTTTATTTATTTATTTATTTATTTATTTTTTTTTATTTATATTTTTCAGTTGTCCAGTTTTCTGTTTTACACACATTGGTCTGACACACTCTAATGGATAATTATTGCCTTATTCACTCCTCAACGTCCCTGATGTGCATTGTTTGTTTAGGGAAATCACATTTTATCAGCCACCCGTGCAATGGGCTGATCTGAACTATGAGAACAGAAAATCAATGAAGCAAAATTAAGTGAATCTGTTCAAAACACACAAGCTCCATTTAGCAAAGGTCCAGTGTGCACAGCAAAAACACGTTCAGACAATTAAAGATGAGGAAGAGCATGTGTAGAGGTAAATGATGCTGACATGGCTACTCCAACACTTCCCATTCTGTAAACTCATTAGGTTGCTTAATTTTCATTTCATGCCTAGTTTTATCTTCTAAGCACCATAAGAAAAAAAAACTAACTAAATAAATAAAAATAAATAAATAAATAAATAAAAATAAAACCTGGCTTGCTGGTTAGCACGTTTGCCTCACACCTCCAGGGTTGGGGGTTCAATTCCCGTCTCCGCCGTGTGTGTGTGGAGTTTGCATGTCCTCCCCGTGCCTTGGGGGTTTCCTCCAGGTACTCTGGTTTCCTCCACCGGTCCAAAGACATGCATTGTAGGTTGATTGGCATCACTAAATTGCCCGTAGCGTGTGATTGCGTGAGTGAATCAGAGTGTGTGTGTGCCCTGTGTAAGAAAAATAAAACACAGAGCGTCGAAGATCTTAATGAAGAAGAAGTTTATTCCAGCATCGCAGTAACAAAATACATAAAGTACTCTGGGTTCATCGGAGTCAAAAAGAACACAGAACAAATCCTGCTCACACATTATATACAGTGTTTCCCGTGTGTAATTTAAATGAGTTTCACTTTAAATGTAAATTACTGAGTATCCCCCAAATGGCTGGGTGATACTATCGCCTAGCCGGATGTCCTTAATGGTAATCGCAGTCACATACACCTTGGCTTGGTATTGTTACAGGTGTGATCACCCAAATAGTCGGGCAATACTGAATGGTAATCATGGTCGCGTATACCCTTTGTTCAGTGATGGTCCTTGATGTCTTGCTGCCGCTCCCATACTAATAATTGATTGGATTAAGTGTTCTAAATGTTTGGTAAGGCTGCTTTAAGCCAATGTAGAAATACCATACAGATAAACTGAATTGAATTAAACATATTTCTATATGATATGTAAGCCTTTTTGGGAATGAGCTCTTTCAGATGTGTACTGTGGAGTGGAATCTGGGTTGGGGCAGTCTGTAGTTTCTTACACCTGTGATGGGTTGGCACTCCATCCAGGGTGTATCCTGCCTTGATGCCCGATGATGCCTGAGATAGGCACAGGCTCCCCGTGACCCAAGAATAGATCGGATAAGCGGTTGTCACGACTCGCTCGAGATCCGACCACGAGAGGGAGCTGTCGCCCGCGTTTTGAGCCACTTCCGGTTTCGGTGGGCTCAAATACGGGTGCGCACTTCCTGCTCACTGCGAGGTATTGATTTCTTATGGAATGTACTGAGCGCTATCCCTGTGATATATCGGCTGGATTTCTGTGTATGACCTGAACTGGCTTTCGTTTCTTCTGTTGGATTGTCTATTACACTCTGTGGATTGGTTATTGGACTTTGCTTGTTTATTGGATTACTTTTTTGGATTACCCTTTCTGTTTTGACGATTTGGATTACTTCTTTCCCGTTGCCGACTCTCTGACTGTTTTTCTGGTTTTCTCTTCTGCTCTCTCCCTTTCGCCGGCTCCGCGAATGGATCCGGCTTCTTCCGGCGCTGGCGGCGCGCCATTACGGAATACCTCGCCACCCACAGATCCAGCGGAGCTGCGCGAGATCATCGTGCAACAGGATTTGCTCATCTGCGCCTTTCAGGCTCAGCTAGAAGCGCTAACTGTCCAGCTGAGCAGCGCGACCGCTGTCGCACCACGGGAAACGCCCATTGCTCGCGGTGAGTCAATTTCTTCCAGAGAAATTCGATGGTTTTGCTGATGACTGTCGCAGGTTTCTCCACCAATGTGAAGTGTTCTTTTCACACCAGCTGGGGATGTACCGCGAGGATGGGACTAAATGCGCGTTCTTACTGTCTCTGCTTACGGGGAAAGCCCTCGAATGGGCTTTGACAGTGTGGGACGCCGACCCACTGATACGGGTTTCCTACTCCCACTTTGAGGAGGGGATCTGTGAAGTATTTGAACATCCCGCTGGTGGGAAGGACATATCGGTCCAGCTGATGGAGATCCGTCAGGGTTCAGAGTCCGCTGCCGATTATGCCATCCGGTTCTGGACCCTAGCGGCGCAGTCTGAATGGAACGACGCAGCGCTCTGGGCTGTGTTCCGCGCCGGCTTAAACCCCGCCCTTCAGACAGAACTCGCATGCCACGTGGAAGCCACGTCCCTTTCCCAGTTTGTGGCCACCGCAATTCGCCTCGACAACCTGGGCCTCCGACATGGTCTCCGCCCGTCCCCGCATCAGAATAGACTGCCCTGGGCGGGGTGAGAGGGACCCAGAACCCATGCAGCTGGGGAGATCTAGGTTGACGGAGGAGGAATGTCGACCCCGTGGACCCCTGAGGCGGTGCTACAACTGCGGGTCCACCGGCCATCTAAGTCCCCGCTGTCCGGAGAGGGCCGCCGATTCCCAGGTGGGTGACCGCTCGCTACTACTGAGTCTCACCATTCCTGTGTCTCTGCTGTTCTCTGACCGTTGTGTCCGTTTTCCAGTGTTAATTGACTCCGGGGCAGCCGTGAACCTTATTGACGGGGCATTGGTGGAGGAACTGGGCATCTCCACCTCCCCCTGTGTACCATCTTTAAGGATCACGGCCATTGACAGTCAGCCGATTGGAGAGGGCTACCTCCGACGCCAGACAGAGCCACTGGGTTTCCAGGTGGGCCTCTTCCATCATGAGAGGCTGACTTTCTACATGACCTCCTCCCCGGCGAACCCTGTGATTCTGGGATTCCTGTGGCTAAGGCGCCACGACCCCCAGATCTCTTGGCGCATGGGAGAACTGACGCGCTGGTCACCTGCCTGCCTGAGAGACTGCCTGAGGAACCCACTGTCCAGGTCCTGTGGGACATGCAGCGTCGAGGAGGAAAACACCGGGGCTCACGTACGCCTTCCTCAGCCGTATGCAGATTTTGAAAGAGTGTTTAGTGAGGAGAGGGCGTCGCGCCTGCCGGAGCATCAGGGGTGGGACTGTGCCATCGACCTGCTGCCTAGTACTTCTCTCCCCAAGGGCCAGATTTACCCACTGTCACTCCCCGAGTCCAAAGCTATGGAGGACTATATCGAGGGGGCCTTGGCAGCAGGCCACATCCGGCCGTCTACATCACCGGCCGCCGCGGGGTTCTTCTTCATTGAGAAGAAGGATGGGGGGCTCCGCCCGTGCATCGACTACTGGGGCCTGAATGCCATCACCGTCAGGTACCCTTACCCCCTGCCGCTAGTACCTGCGGCACTGGAGCAGCTGCGTGGGGCCCGGGTGTTCACCAAACTCGACCTCCGGAGCGCCTACAACCTGATTCGTATCCGAGAGGGCGACGAGTAGAAGACGGCGTTCCACACGATGCACAGGCACTATGAGTACTGCGTGATGCCCTCTGGCCTCACCAACGCCCCGGCGGTCTTCCAGGCACTCATTAACTGGGTCTTCCGGGACCTCCTGGGGAGGGGCATCATTGCTTACATTGATGACATTCTGGTGTATTCCACCTCCATGGAGGAAGACGTATGCCAAGTCCGGGAGGTGCTCGCCAGGCTGCAGCGATATCATCTATTCGTGAAACTCGAGAAGTGCGAGTTCCACCGGACCACAGTGACCTTCCTGGGGTACGTAATCTCCCCTCGGGGAGTTGAGATGGACACTAACAAGGTTCGGGCCGTGACGGAGTGGCCTGCTCCAGCCACTGTTCGAGAACTACAGCAGTTCCTGGGCCTCGCCAACTTCTACCGGAGGTTTATTAGGAACTATAGCTCAGTGGCAGCGCCACTGACGTCCCTCCTGAAGGGGAAGCCCAAAAAACTAGACTGGATGGACCAGGCTTGGGCAGCCTTCCAGCGACTCAAAGACTGCTTCTCCACGGCCCCCATCCTATGCCACCCTGACCCCGACAGGCCATTCGTGGTAGAGGTGGACGCCTCCAGCAGTGGGCTTGGAGCAGTGCTCTCCCAGCAACACGGCAACCCCGGGAAGGCACACCCCTGCGCCTTCTACTCCCGGAAGCTCACGACCGCGGAGGTCAACTACGATGTGGGCAACCGGGAGTTGTTGGCTATCAAGGCCGCGCTGGAAGAGTGGCGCCACTGGCTGGAGGGAGCACGTCACCCGTTCCAGGTTCTGACGGATCACCGTAATCTGGAGTACCTGTGCGGGGCCAAGCGCCTGAACCCCAGACAAGCCAGGTGGGCCCTGTTCTTCACACGTTTTCAGTTTACGGTATCCTACCGCCCGGGGTCCAAAAATGGCAAAGCGGACGCTCTGTCCCAGCAGTCTGAGGGGGCTGGGAACCCCGGACAACCCGAGCTCATCCTGCCAGCTACCGCTCTACTAGCCCCGGTCTGGTGGGACCTTCTGGGCGAGATTCGGCGGGCCCATGCCGAGGAGCCGCCTCCCGCTGACTGCCCCCCACACAGACTCTTCGTCCCTTTTCAGTTCCGGTCTCAGGTGATGTGGTGGGTGCACGAGGCACCCAGCTCGGGACATCCAGGTACCCGCCGATCTGCCCAGCTGGTCAGCCGCCGGTTCTGGTGGCCCTCCTTGGGCTCCAATGTTGAGGACTTCGTCCGACAATGTGCCACCTGTGCCCAGGCGCGGACTAGCCGTCAGCGTCCCGAGGGACTACTGGAACCCCTCCCGGTTCCACGGCGACCCTGGTCACACCTCTCCGTGGACTTCCTCATGGACCTGCCGGACTCAGGGGGCTTTACGGCGATCATGGTGGTGGTGGACCGCTTCTCTAAGGGGTGCAAGCTGGTTCCCCTCAAAGGTTTACCCACTGCCCAGCAAATGGCGGATGCCATGTTCGCCCATGTTTTTAGGAACTTTGGTCTCCCAGAGGACATTGTGTTGGACCGGGGCCCGCAATTCACCTCTTGGATGTGGAGAGCGCTGTGCGCGCTACTGGACATAGGGGTGAGCTTGAGCTTGAGTCACCATCCCCAATCTAATGGTCAGGCGGAGCGCCTCAACCAGGAGATAGGCCGCTTCCTGTGGAGTTACTGCAGCAGGGAGCAGCACAGATGGAGCGAGTTCCTGCCCTGGGCCGAGTACACCCAAAACTCCCTCACTCACTCATTCACAGGCCTAACACCTTTTCAGTGTGTGCTGGGGTACCAGTGCCCGCTGTTCCCTTGGTCGGGGGAACCCTCCAGCATCCTGGCTGTGGAAGAGTGGTACCGACGCAGTCAGGAGGTTTGGAAGCGGGCCCATGTGCGGCTTCAGAGGGCGGTGAGGAGGCAGAGGATCCAGGCCGACCGATATCGTCGCCCGCACCCTGCCTACCAAGTCGGGCAGATGGTGTGGTTGTCCACCCGGAACCTCCGCCTCAAGCTGCCCTGCCGGAAACTCAGCCCCAAGTTCATCCGCCCGTTCGAGATCGTCCGCCAGGTGAATCCAGTGGCATACTTTGGCTCCCGGCGTCTTATCACATCTGCCCCACCTTCCGCGCATCTCTTCTCAAGCCTGCGCACGCTTCCACTGGGGAGTCGGTGGTTGGAGGGGACCCGCCGCCGCCCCTGGACATCGAGGGGTCGCCCGCTTACCAGGTGCGGTCCCTGCTGGACTCCAGACGAGTGCGGTCACGCCTCCAGTACCTCGTGGACTGGGAGGGGTACGGCCCCGAGGAGCGGTCGTGGGTGGATGCCTCTGACATCTTGGATCCTTCGCTGATTGAGAACTTCCACCGCGACCACCCGACCAGGCCCGCCCCACGGCCCAGGCGGCAGCCTCGGCGCAGAACCCCTGGAGGTGTTCCTGGGGGGGGCTCTGTCACGACTCGCCCGAAATCCGACCGCGAGAGGGAGCTGTCACCCGCGTTTTGAGCCACTTCCGGTTTTGGCGGGCTCAAATACGGGTGCGCACTTCCTGCTCACCGCGAGGTATTGATTTCTTATGGAACGTACTGAGCGCTGTCCCTGTGATATATCGGCTGGATTTCTGTGTATGACCTGGACTGGCTTTCGTTTCTTCTGTTGGATTGTCTATTACACTCTATGGATTGGTTATTGGACTTTGCTTGTTAATTGGCTTACTCTTTTGGATTACCCTTTCTGTTTTGACGATTTGGATTGCTGCTTTCCCATTGCTGACTCTCTGACTGTTTTTCTGGTTTTCTCTTCTACTCTCTCCCTTTCGCCTGCTCCGCGAATGGATCCGGCTTCTTCTGGCGCTGGCGGCGCGCCATTACAGCGATAGACAATGAATGAATATAAATATATATATATATATATATATATATATATATATATATTATATATATATATATATATATATATATATATATATATATATATATATATATGTATATATTAATAACATATACATATATAATATATATATATATATATATATATATTTTTTTTTTTTATTGAGCCATTAATATACAAATATATAAAGCACTACCACAAGAGCTCATGTTCTATAAAATTAATCAATGCTTCCTGACCTGTTAGATATGAGATATGAAAACTAATGTATCTTATATCTGACTATATACTGTTTTTCATTGGTAAACACATGAAGTCAGTTTGATGTACTACATAGATCATAGTAGGAGGTTGGAGGTTGAAGGTTGGAGCTTAATAAAAAGCTAAGATTTCCTTTTTCATGGAATATTAAACACCAAAATATGTCCTTGTCATGATCAGAATTATCCTGGGCTTTAGTTCTCTAATACTCACTGGTCTCTTTGCCAAACATCCAGTCATTACCCAGGAAAGTTGGATGCAGCATAATTACTGTCATTCAGCCCAGCACATGCAATAGTCTCTACCATGTCACCAGACCAGCTTTGTGTTGGAAGTGTTATAGGCGTAACACAGTGACATAAGCTGTATCTGTTTCTGTTTAGTGCTCCAAATTTCTGCATCTGGCTTTGGATGATTACAATTCTTATATATATAATTTAAAAAAAATTTTTTTACATTTATTATTTATATCCTACTTTAAAAATATCGATTTATAGTTAAATTTAATGTTGGTAGAAATTGTATTGCCCTTTATAAAGCACTTTCTGCAAGTGGATGTGATCTATCTATCTATCTATCTATCTATCTATCTATCTATCTATCTATTTATCCTCCTTGCATTCATGTGTGTATTTACAGTATAAAGTGCTGTGCTCTGTTTAGCATGATAATAACACAATTATGTTCATTGCTCCTGCAGGTTAATGTTGATATTTGTTCTTTATGACTTTCAGAGGTGCAACATCTACAGTTAATTATCTCTAGCTCTAATTTACCTCTTGCTTTCTGACCTCATGTTACACAAACGCCGGAGTCACAAGCTTAAAAACTCAGCTTTTCTGTTTTTGGCTAAAAACAAGGTCAGGCCATATGCATGTCCAAATGGCCAGTGGAAAAGCCAATTTACTGAAGAGGAAATAAAGGACACCGGACATGAAAGATATTCAGTTGCTTCTGGTTACATTTGCCATAACCTAAAATGACCATGATCTAAGAATTTGTAACTCAATAGAAAACAAGGTCAGACTATGTTTTTTATAAAACATCCCTTATTTGCCATAGTTTCCAGCTCCATGCAAATCAAAAGATATTAAACAAACAAACAAACAAACAAACAAACAAACAAACAAATAAATGGATCTTTAAGAAGGTGGAATATAGATATTTTTTTCCAATAAAAAAACCCTAAATCTAGTATGAATGCTTAGAATGTACTGATGCTCAGAGGTATAGATACATTACCTACCGATAAGTAAGTAAATATCTTTCACTACAGTTTTATGGACAAATGGATTAATTTTATATCTTTTTAAAATTTATTATTATTATTATTATTATTATTATTATTATTAATAATAATAATAATCATTATTATTATTACTACTGCTACTACTACTACTACTACTACTACTACTACTAAAATTCCTTTTTTGGGGTGCCCATATTCAGCATTGAATTTCTTTGTCATGTCACACTCCACAGCAGTGCTTAAAGAGTTATATGACAGTAGTTGTTTAGTTGGCCTTTAAGAATTGGTAATTATTTCTGTCTAGCCCACTAGAAACAAAAAATTTCTATAAAAGTTCCAAAAAAAAATACAACATACAAAATACACAAACAGTTAGTTTGTAAGTAAAAGTATTTATATCTTCAAAGTAAATGGTGATATCAAACCCATTGTGGTGTCTGAGATACCCCCAAGCACTTGTTTACAATCCTCTAAATTTTGCAAGCATTTTCTTCAACCACTAAAATTCTGTGTAAGGTTATCCTAACAGATGTAAAAACATCTCACACTGAAAGTTGAGAATGTCTTGATTAATTTTATATATTAACAGACTAGCGGTGATAAAGTGATGCAATGATAATTCTTTTGTTTTTACTGATTGAAAAGTTTCAAAAAAAGATTCAAAAACACCAGTGTACTGGTAAACAGGGTTACAGTAAGATTATACCCTCAGCTGGTTACTTATAAATCCAAAAACTTCTGGAGATTCATTTAAACTCATTTGTTTTTTTCCTCTGCTTGGTATTATTTTTTGTACCTCTGGCCTTTGTTCTAGGCTTGTGGGATGCAAAATAAAAAGATATTGGTTTGAGAAAAACAAATTGCACTGAGCAGTGTCCCATGCAGAGAGGACTGTTAGTGTACACTTTAAGTAAAATCTGCATAAAGCCCAACAGCTGTCTCTTCTGCCTGACCTCACCAAGATTTTCATACTCTCTACAGCTCAAACGTTTATATTTGACTCTATTTTGCTTTCTGAAAATGTAGCTTGGTCCATTAAATTATTTTTGCAATGAAACATGCTTTTATAAAACACATTTCACAAGGTGATTGTGTTCAAAAGCAGTTGAGACAGTTTAATTAGAAATGAACTGCCTCCAGAGTGAACTGCCTCCAACTATTAGAGCCATATTCTAATAGTTTAAGTGTCACAGCTGCCACAGACTCCAACTCCCAGCAACCACCAACACTTCCCCGCTCTCAGTCACCGGATTTTGATTCACCTCTTCCTACTTGTGTATGATTGTTCACCCTGTTTCACCCTGTGTGTTCCTTTATTCACCGCGAGGTATACGCTCCATGCTTTTCATCCGTGACTTTACTGAGCTGTTTGCTTGTCACTGCGATTTCCCGGCTTTTGATCTTCACCTGTTTTTTTTCTGTTTTTTGCCTCTTATTTCCCTGTTTGCCTCTGATTGACCCTTGACTGTTTTTCTCTCATGTTCTGGCTGCCAGTTTGGACATTTGCTTATCAGTTTGTAGTCATTCTTGGTCCTTGATTACATTGCTTTCAGTATTTCTAAATTTGTGACTTTTTTGCTGTTTGCATTTTTTGTGACTATCTCCAGTTGTGTTTGCTACATGTACATTTGTATCTGTTCAGTTCACTCATTCCCTGTCACCTGTTTTTGTTACTAAGCATCTCCTATACTTGCACCCATCCCTGAGAGTTTGTGTTGTGACTTTATGGTTTAACACTGAGAGAGAAAATCCTGGATATCATATTAAAGAGATATGCACATTTTTACAGAACAAAATATTTTGCCATACTTTTGTCAGAAATTCATATATTGAAAACATTTCGATGAAAAAAACTGTTATACAACATAATAGTGTATGTTTCCTCCAAACGTATTTGATATTTTAAGCATTTTGCTGATATGGATGATGCTTTTATTTATAGTGACTTACAACTGAGACAGCTGATGACCTACTAACCTTGAATAAGAATCAAACAGTGGCAGAATGGTGATGTTGGGGTGTGAACTTATAACCTACAGATCATTAACCCAGAGCCTCATTAACCCACTGAGCCACCTAAGCTGATATGTCATCACTACAATGAGTAGCCATTCATCTTCCTACATATAATGAATGGACCTAGTTTATGAAATCTTAACAAACTGTACTGCACCATGAAGGACCTAACAGTAGACAAGAGTGCTCACAGTGCAGTGGATCATCCACAGGGGCTGGTGGGGCCACAATATATATTGTACTTTCAACAAATGTTAATGTTTAGAAAATCCACAGCTCCAGACTTTTTAAAATTACATTGAAATACTACTGACCTCTTTTAAGTGACTGGGCTTCCAAGTGCATATTGACACCGCCTTCTATGGCAGGAAGACCAAGAGAGCAAAATTGGCCATTCTCCCAGGGGCATACTGTCTCCACTGTCAATCACAGTACACTATCAACTGTGGGCATCATATATAAAAGATGGTAGATAGGAGCTTCGTTCCAAGAATGTTAAACTGCCCTGTGATGATGCAAGAGCAGCAGTTTGAAAAGATGCAGTTGGCTGCTTTCACACATTTCAAAGGAAGCATGTGATAGCCTTCACCCTTCCTGGTTAGAAGAGCTGGCAAGGAATCGAGAAAAAAAGAAATGTAGAAAATCTATTCACAATCTTCTGCCTTGGTGTTCAAAAATTTGCTAGAAACTGTTCACAGAATCCCATTCATGTCACGATTCCCATGGCAACCATCTAGCATTTACTTTGTTTTGTTTTTGGTCTTCTTTTAGACTTGTAATAGTCATGATCACTTATTTATTATGTTCAATTGTTTTGTCTTAGCCTGTGATCATTTGTCTGAATAGACTTTGTGTCCTTTGTGAAGTCTGCATCCATGTATTTATGTATTTACGAATAAGCCATGATTTCATAGTGCATTATTTTCTTGTTCTGTGTATATTGGTTTTGATTCTTGCTTGTTATTTCGAGCTGTGATTATGGCTTATTGTAGTTTGTTGTTACCTGTCTGTGTATTGTCCCCCACAATATACATTGACCAAAGGCAATAGAATGCAAGCCAAGCACCCACACTTGCATCGTAGCTCATTAAGTTACACACAGAAGTGGAGAGAGCCACTCATTCTGAAGGATGTGGCCAGAAAAGTTTACAAAAGTGTTACAGAAGATATGATGAAGTGGATTAGAGAAGGGCCATAAATATCTAGAGATTAAAATCTCAGGAATATATTAATTCACTCTCTCAACGCTCACAGTCTACCTTTTCAAAGAATCAATATCAAGTCATGTGCAGCGTCTAATGCTGATGGATTTGAAAACCTTAATGCTGATGGACAATGCAAACCGCTCCCTCTCAATTAAAGACCATTTATTTATCTCAACTGTGTGAACATCATTGCATATTGAGTGATAAAGGAGTAACTTTGTTGGCAGCTCATAATTCATCTCAGTATGATACAAACATTTGGCTGGACAGGGGCAAATTGGATTTGACATGAGTTAATAATAACAATGACAGCCAATTGCACATGGGCAACTCTGGAGGGATAGCAGTTTATTTGCCATTTTTAAAAATTCCCTGCTGGGTAAGCAAGCAGTGTAATCGCCACATAGATGACGATACATAAATGCTCAGAGGATCCTGAGGGAGTGGATACAGTAGCTGCACTCAGTAGTTAGCAAATGTTTGTGCATGTATGACGGATGAATGTTGTGACAAATGAAGTATCTATATTGCCCTTAGTCACCCAGTGTAAAACTGATACACCATGAATGAAAGTAGGGGCAATTTAGACAAGAGAGTTGACCGCAATGCCGCAGTCCCCGGAAAGTTGCAGTAAAAACACATTATGAAGTCCCAGGGGACTATACCCTCCACTGCCTCAGCTTTCATAAATGTTTGAGTCTGGTTATTGCCTTTGTGTAGTTGGTATTGTGCTATCTGTCTATTTCTGCTAGCTCTTACTCTTTCTCCTCTTCTCTCTGTATCTCACTTTTTCACACAATCGCTAACACTTCAATCTACTTCCTTAATGGTAGATTCTGTCATGGCATTGTTCTTTTTCATGGGTTTTCGTTTTAGTTTTGTGGGTATTTTTTTCTATGCTATGTATCTTTTTAAAATATACATAAATAAATTTAAATTTTTTTTTTATATATATATATATATATATATATATATATATATTATATATATATATATATATATATATATATATATATATATATATATATACAGTGGGGCAAAAAAGTATTTAGTCAGCCACCAATTGTGCAAGTTCTCCCACTTAAAAAGATGAGAGAGGCCTGTAATTTTCATCATAGGTACACTTCAACTATGAGAGACAGAATGAGAAAAAAAAATCCAGAAAATCACATTGTCTGATTTTTAAAGAATTTATTTGCTAGTTATGGTGGAAAATAAGTATTTGGTCAATAACAAAAGTTCTTCTCAATACTTTGTTATATACCCTTTGTTGGCAATGACAGAGGTCAAACGTTTTCTGTAAGTCGCCACAAGGTTTTTACACACTGTTGCTGGTAGTTTGGCCCATTCCTCCATGCAGATCTCCTCTAGAGCAGTGATGTTTTGGGGCTGTCGCTGGGCAACACGGATTTTCAACTCCCTCCAAAGATTTTCTATGGGGTTGAGATCTGGAGACTGGCTAGGCCACTCCAGGACCTTGAAATGCTTCTTACGAAGCCACTCCTTTGTTGCACGGGCGGTGTGTTTGGGATCATTGTCATGCTGAAAGACCCAGCCACGTTTCATCTTCAATGCCCTTGCTGATGGAAGGAGGTTTTTACTCAAAATCTCACGATACATGGCCCCATTCATTCTTTCCTTTACACGGATCAGTCGTCCTGGTCCCTTTGCAGAAAAACAGCCCCAAAGCATGATGTTTCCACCCCCATGCTTCACAGTAGGTATGGTGTTCTTTGGATGCAACTCAGCATTCTTTCTCCTCCAAACATGACAAGTTGAGTTTTTACCAAAAAGTTCTATTTTGGTTTCATCTGACCATGACATTCTCCCAATCCTCTTCTGGATCATCCAAATGCTCTCTAGCAAACTTCAGACGGGCCTGGACATGTACTGGCTTAAGCAGGGGGACACGTCTGGCACTGCAGGATTTGAGTCCCTGGCGGCATAGTGTGTTACTGATGGTAGCCTTTGTTACTTTGGTCCCAGCTCTCTGCAGGTCATTCACTAGGTCCCCCTGTGTGGTTCTGGGATTTTTGCTCACCGTTCTTGTGATCATTTTGACCCCACGGGGTGAGATCTTGCGTGGAGCCCCAGATCGAGGGAGATTATCAGTGGTCTTGTATGTCTTCCATTTTCTAATAATTGCTCCCACAGTTGATTTCTTCACACCAAGCTGCTTACCTATTGCAGATTCAGTCTTCCCAGCCTGGTGCAGGTCTACAATTTTGTTTCTGGTGTCCTTTGACAGCTCTTTGGTCTTGGCCATAGTGCAGTTTGGAGTCTGACTGTTTGAGGTTGTGGACAGGTGTCTTTTATACTGATAATGAGTTCAAACAGGTGCCATTAATACAGGTAACGAGTGGAGGACAGAGGAGCCTCATAAAAGAAGAAGTTACAGGTCTGTGAGAGCCAGAATCTTGCTTTTTTGTAGGTGACCAAATACTTATTTTCCACCATAATTCATTCATTCATTGTCTGCCGCTTATCCGAACTACACTCGGGTCACGGGGAGCCTGTGCCTATCTCAGGCATCATAGGGCATCAAGGCAGGATACACCCTGGACGGAGTGCCAACCCATCACAGGGCACGCACACACACACACACACTCTCATTCGTTCACGCAATCACACACTACGGACAATTTAGAGATGCCAATCAACCTACCATGCATGTCTTTGGACTGGGGGAGGAAACCGGAGCACCCCCCCGAGGCACGGGGAGAACATGCAAACTCCACACACACGGCGGAGGCAGGAATCGAACCCCCAACCCTGGAGGTGTGAGGCAAACATGCTAACCACTAAGCCACCATGCCCCCATTTTCCACCATGCCCCCATTTTCCACCATAATTTGCAAATAAATTCTTTAAAAATCAGACAATGTGATTTTCTGGATTTTTTTTTCTCATTCTGTCTCTCATAGTTGAAGTGTACCTATGATGAAAATTACAGGCCTCTCTCATCTTTTTAAGTGGGAGAACTTGCACAATTGGTGTCTGACTAAATACTTTTTTGCCCCACTGTATATATATATATATATATATATATATATATATATATATATATATATATATATATATATATATATATATATATATATATATATATATATATATATATATATATATATATATATATATATATATATATATATATATATATATATATATATATATGACTTAAAAGGTGAAAGTAATCCAGGTCAGCCACTGCAGTATGTCAGCTACCACTGACATATTAACTCTTTCTTTTACACAGAGCTATATTTGCATTAAATCTGTCTTGAATTTGCACTGATTTCACTAATTTTTTGTCTACAATCGAAATACACATGAGATTATGAATCTCCATATATGCATATTTACTCAGTAGTAATCCAAGGAAGTAGCTAACAATCTTTCTGAACTAACTGGAATCCCATGAATACCATTTTTTTGCAAATGATTTACAAGTTAACATTTCAGTGTCCTGGGTTCGAGTCTCGCTCCCGCTTACTGTGTGTGGAGTTTGTGTGTTCTCCCCGTGCTTGGTGGGTTTCCTCCGGGTGCTCCGGTTTCCTCCCACAGTCCAAAGACATGCTTCTAGGCTGATTGGAGTCTCTAAATTGCCTGTAGTGTGTGATTGCATGAGTTTGAGTGTGTGTGTGTGCGCCCTGTGATGGGTTGGCACTCCGTGCAGGGTGTAGATAGGCACAGGCTCCCCAGGACCCGAAAAAAGATCGGATAAGCGGTACAGACAATGGAAAAAAAAAATAAAAAATTTGTATCCAGAATTAGAACATAAAGGTTTGATTCTGTAGCAATTTGTCTGATCACCATAGTGAATGCTGGTGGAAGCTATTCTGAGACATTTAACATTGGAAAGTACTTCCATAAGAAATATTCTAAGCACCCAGACAGACTACTATGTACTATTTCATATTGTCACTTCAAGTGCAGAAAACATGCAGAGGTCAATTGCAATGTCTTGGATTAAGAGTGACCAAAGAATAAAACATAAAGGAGTAACAAACTGTCTACACCATGATGTAAAATAATGTCATCCTTCATCTAGTTTTTGTGGTTGCCCTTGGATGTCTGTGTCTTTCCTCCAGAAATCATGGCTTGTCACAATAAAGTTTCTTTTAGTTCTTCAGTGTGTGCAATTCAACAGCTGCAATTTTGCCAGCTATAGTCACGACTTCAGACAGATTATTTTTGTCTCTGATATTCATGCTGGTATTCAATCACCTCACAAGAAGATCTTTAGCCTTCTCATGAGATTTTCTCCATGTAAAATATGGGTGATATTTGACAGTAAGCCACTCTGGATTTCTACTTTTGATCTGCCCTCTTCAATCCCCTTCTATGCTGACATTTCACTTCCAACCTTGTAAGTGCTCAATGCATCACTTGGCTTTTAAGCGAGCTGTAAGACTTCCACCAAGAGTCAGGTTCTTTCCTGCCATCTGCTCCTTCATGGTGAACTATTGTCACAGTGTGTCTGCTTTCTGAAATAAAACATATAGACAATATACTAAGTCTAAAATAGCAAAATTGAGTTAAATAACTTTATAAACTCCAGTAGAAAAAAACATTTGTCCAATTAACCAATACAGCATTTTTGTTCTTCCAAAGAGAATTGGTAGTAGCTATAACACAAACTGCATAATGCCCTAATCTGGGCAATTTATGCTAACATTGCATAATGCAATGACCTTTGCAAATATGTATTTTTCTTTGTTATGTCTCTCTATACATTTAATAAGAGGTTGTGATAGAATGCATAAAATTAAACTGTTGTTGTAAGCCTTTTTCCATTTTGTGCACTAAACAGCAAATGGTGACTAATTGCAGGTAGGAAGTAAACCTTGTGGAACTGAATTAACACCAAACCACATGTGCCCTAGCACTGTTCAGAGGAATCATTTGTGCCAGATGTTTGGAATTGTCGATTTACTGCATCATACTACATTTGTACAAAATAGAGGAAATAATGATTTGACTGTACAGTACATATGCTGAATGAATGAATGAATTAGCAGTTTTTAGGTCCAGCTTTAGTAGTCTGGTCATAATTGATTTGTTGAAAGCAGGAAAAATGGGTAAACATAAGGATCTGAGAAATTTTGACAAGTTCCAAATTGTGATGGCTAGATGACTGGGCCAGAGCATCTCCAAAATGTCAGGTCTTGGGGGTGTTCCTGGTATTCCATGGTTCCAAGAACAGTGAACCGGTGTGCAGAAAACTAACAAGTGAACATGGGGCCTGAAGGCTAGTCACATCTCATCCAATCACACAGATCTAATGTAGCATAAATTGCTGAAAAACTTAATGTGGCAAAAAGTTGTCAACACACTGTAAGCTGCCTACTGGTCAGAGTATTCATGCTGACTCCTATACACCACTGAAATAGATATGCATCAGAAATGGACTATGGCAATGGCCTGATGGCTGATATATTATATATGGCCTTTATCTTCATTGAAGACAAAGCAGTACAAAGGTCAATAGAATATCTGGCAATGTGACAATGGTTGAGCCCAATGGTCCTGATGGATAACTTTAAGAAATCAGAGTTCAAGAAGAAGGAAAATATCAAAATTAATCCTTTCAATCTGGCAAAAAGATTCTACACAAGCTAGATACTGAAGGCCTTCCTTTTTCAGTGTAGATGGGCAAATCCCTTTTGGATATGGAAAGTGCACAGCTGACAACATTCATTACAGCACTGCAAGATATAAATGTGATAGAAGAAGCTTGAGTTTCTACAGAATCTCACTGCCATATGCTATGTGTATGTATCAAGAGAACTGAAATAAAGCTCAACTGGGAAAAATGTCAACCATGACAATCCTCATATTTCAGAATAGTTTCTTTTACAAGGACACTATCCTACCTTACACACCCACTCCCTCATTCATACTCCTAACTCTTGGGCTCTCATAAATTCGCACAATCCTTCAGTTCATACATACATTTCCAGTAGGATACACAAAACAATAAGCATTTTCTGAACAAGATATTCTGTAACCAGTGGACTGAAAAAAGTTCACAGCATAACATCTTTTAAAGTTTAAAGCAGTTAGTGATGAGTAAACAAGATAAGATCATTTGTTTGCTGAAAGGCTGAATGGAAAGTCGGTGAAAGTCTTTGAAGGGTTGAGAGGAAAGTCTGTTATCAGAAATTGAGAAATTTGAAGACAGGCATGTGCCTGAAATACAAAAATGTATGCATTCATATGACTTATCAATGAGTGACTATAAAATCAGTAGGATTGGCAATTCAGTTAACTTCCCTTCTCTTCTATCTATTTGTGTTGTTGACCAAATCATTTGTCTATTTGTCCGACTGACCAGATTACCTCTATCAAAGGTTGCACTTTTAAAAAGTATCAAGATGCACCTCGATTTCAATTCCTAAAGCAATAGATCAGCACAGAGTGTAGCAAGTTTCTAATAAACTGCAAATTTGACCCTGTCCTTGCACACAGTTGTAAAGTGAGTGTTTAATGCTTTCCTTATTGCAGCGACCGCATGCCCCTTCCTCTTATGTGACATGTTCACATGTGGAAAGTATCACATTATTGCTTCATTGCACTGTGAACCATGAAGGCTTAGGAAAAAAGACATGTTCTTTATTATGTCCTATATGTAGTTATACATTTCAGTAGGTCTTGGAGGTAGAACAGTATTCACATGTCCATTGTTTTAAGATTTTATCTAATTTTAATCTACTGGAAAAATGTGCTTGAGAATGGATCAGGTCAGAGACCCATCAGCTGCCATTTAATTATCCTGGTATTATATCAAATCAATATTACATAGCTGTATATCGCTTGGATTGACCCATGTGCACAGATTCAATGTGGAGTCTGATCTCTCTTTAACCAAAATGGGTCAAAGTATAAATTATAATTTTTTAACTCTTGCACACTCCAGGCATTTGAATTAAAAAAGCAGATCATACTGCGAAAACATGCTGCTACTGAATAAGCAGAAAAACCCTGGAGGTCACAACTAATGAATAAATACTGTACATGCATTTGTATGTAAAATATTATGACAGTAGCATACAGAAGAATGATGGAGCCAGCTTTCAGTTCAGTCGGTAACTACAGCCCTCATTTTACTGACTGGTCCATGGAAAATATATCTTTGGCATACGGAAATGTCAAACGTTTACCAAAGGGCCCACTCTTGTGATATGCACTAATATTCTAGGGCTTGTTCTGGAAACACTGGGTGGGTGAATTATGAAAAAATGGCTTCATGCAAGGTTAGATGAGGCATGCCTCATTAACTCAGCATAATGTTAATTAAAGGGCAATCCAAAAATCATAGATGATGTCTCTAGCATGGGCCAAAGATTACCCTGTAAAGTTACCCTGTGTTCACACTTGTGAGCAACAGGTCACTCACTTGTAGTCTAGCTGTGCCCTACTATACAGTAGGTGAAAAGCAGAATGCTGAAGGAATAATATATCTAAATTCTTAATATTTATAAAACAGGAAATGAGAAATACCCAGATGACCCACTGATTCTGTCAAAGTTTTGCAGTATGGAACCAATGCACATTGCAATGTCCCATAAGGCAACGGGACTGGCATGGAAGAGCTGTCAGAATCAAAAATAGCAGATGGGAGAGTGTCGGCTCTTTTTAAGTGTTAGTGCTACAGGTATTAAACGTTGCTTCTTGTGTTTGAACTGTACTTGTTAACAACACCTGAATATATTGTTAACTTGTTGAAGGGTAAAACAAGAAAAAACAGCTTTTTTTCTGAAATATAAAAACTCAGATATTTTCTTTCACCCTTTATTTTTCTTTGCAATGCCTCTATACGTATTTAATGGGAGGTCAAAAATAAAATACAAGATGAAATCACATTTTCCTTTATTTTTTCAAATCTAACAGTTAAATGCATGTAGACACGCAAAGTATGAAAAGGACAAAAAAAAAAGTCATACGATTGGTCAGAGGAATCTTCCAAGTAAATAATTTGGATTTATTGATCTACAGCATCATATGGAATTTACAGAAAATTGAGAAAATGTTTACTAACAAATTGCTTGACATGCTATTGCTTTGTCATTCACTGCTGTTGCTGAAATTACAGTTCTAGGTTGTTCATGCAAAATAAGACTTTGCACTGAGCGAAAGAAACAGCAGGGTAAGAATAAATGAAGTATTTAAGAGGAAGAGCAAACAGGTGAACACAGTGCGAATCAGACCAATGTCAGGGCAGAGGCAGAGTCAAGCCCAAGACCAAAACAAAAGCACATTGATGACAAAAATACAAGCTCAAACACTGCTGGGAACACACCTGGAATTGTGCCACCGTCTTGGGTAGGTTAGCGAGCCGAAATGGTAGCTTCAGTCAGTAGCTAGCTAATATGACCCAGCTGTCTAGCAAGACTGTTCTTATGATTTAGTCTGTAAACTTTGCTTCAGTATTAAAGACATTGATGTTTGACTTGATTTTGTCACAGCCAGCAGGTTGTTTATATATCCAAAAATCTGTCAGCCTGAGCACTCTGGCCTTTCCTGCCAAAATCCCTACACAGACTGTTTACTCCATAGCCTTGTTCACAAGCTGCTCTGGATTATGTTTCCAATCACAATGAATCCTGCTGCCCAGCTAGCATGAGGTCAGCACTGTTTGTCTGAGATCTTCTCTTCAGGAGACTGTTGATATGAAGATGACTGTCAAAAGTAAATCACATAGAGTGCAGTGCATAGAACAAGACTTGAATTTCACTTCCATGGTTCTCCAGAGGTATTTCAGTCAAAACACATCCATGTCTCTACGTTTGGCACCTGTCAAAAATGCTGTCAGAGTTTAACATTTCATTATCTATCTGCTATACGAGAATACACACCCCGGAGCAGAGATTAATATCAAAATTTAAAATACAATTCCAGGAAGCTAGGAATGTAGTAGCACTTTGGGGTCAAAGATAAAGAAATCAGTGCAGGGTGGGTTAAAAAAAAAAAAGGGGGAAAAAAGTAGGGGGAAAAATAATAAAAAAAATTAATAAGTGATTTTCATAGGTAAAATCCATACTTTGGATAACAGAGTAACACTTTCAAAGTGATCTTATCAATAAATATCACAATTTGGAGAAAAAGAAGTTGACCATTAACTTTTCTTCTTCCCATGATTGTCAAGAAATGTGGATGATGCAACTTCCTGTTGAATGTATGGCTTGTTGAATATTCCACATATATTCTAGGCATGAATGTATTCATGTAACAGTGTTGAAATAATGCTGTGGAACTAAAATACATTTTTAATAACATATACTGGGCAATTTGTGAAAAAATAATATGATTTTCGCAGTATTTTAATGGCTATATGCCAAGATTAAGTGTATTTATAGAGGACTAGGGTGTTTTCCATCTCATACCACACTAAAGTCAGCACATGAAGGCCCTGACTAATTGAATGTCAGTTGAATTAGGATTTAAATGATGGAAAATGATCAACTCTGGAATGTACTGCCCCTCCAGGTCTGATGTCTGATGCCTTTGATTTAAACCCAATGTAATGCTATTGATGACGATATCTAAACACCCCAAACTGTAGACACGAGGTATAAGGTGAAGGACAGTTCACTACTGCCACCGGTCAAGATTTATTAAGATTATTAAGCAAACAAAGACGATATTTTGATCTTGGCTTAGCTTCATCATACTTTATCTCCCATAACCAGATACAGCTATGAAGCTCTACATTCTGACATGTTTTCTGTGCTATTTTCAGCAAACAGCATTTGAGAGAGCTCCTTCCTGGCCTGCAGGCCCAACAAACACTGCATGGGTTGTGTATAATTAAGCCAGAGACTCACTCTGCTATGGATAATGAGAAATAACATCTACAGTCTTGCTCTGGGCATTCCTCTATACCCATTTGTTTCCATCATTCTTCATCAGACTAATAACATTGCTACCAAACAATCTAAAGGCCACAGTAGAGAAAAGTTACACGGCAGGAAATTAAATATGCATAGAGATCGGGGTTTTCTTATTAAAATGGTTGTTCAACTGCCAAATGGTAATAGCCACATTTTTTTTTTAGACAAAAGATTTTTACTCTAAATTATACTATAGAATTTTGTGTATATGAATTGCAATGTGATCTTGGAAATGTTAAGGTCTATTCTTATCCAAGTGCCATGTTAGTTGAGTGATATCTCCCATACAGGAAAAAGTGGATTATTGTGGGTGCTGACAGTCTCTGTGATAAAAAAAAAAGCCTCTGTAGAGTCTACCATGTCCAATTCTTACTTTGATAGGCTTTCTAGAAGGAGAATTCAATTGTGCCATTTCCTCAGAAGCCCTCTTTTCTTGTGCAAGTTTCTGATATTCATATTGAGCAGGAATGAGCTGGCATGAAATGGGATTAGTATTAGAGACAATTTCTCAGACAAAGCCTGCAACTCTCTGCTGTTCTGCCAGAGAGTTCTTCGCCAGCATGAGAAGGAAGCCTAGAAATAGTTTTGGATAGAGAGCTCACCGTCTTCTCTGAATTGGTCCTGCACACCACATCTGTGAGCCTGGAACTTTGTAAAGGTCACTTTATATCCAGCAAACAAGACTTTATTTTGGGAATGTCACACAAATAAATGCTAAAAAATCTGAGTTAGGCTTTAGGGAGTTCCCAATGTTCCAACCTGGAATTAAACTATACCTGTGGCAGAAAATACTATATTGTTTATGAAGCAAGACTCTGATGAAATGCTCAGGATGATTTGGAGAAGATTTAATAAAATACTAAGGTAATTCTACTCAGATCTGTATGAATATCATGAGTTGAGGATAACGATAGCTGTTTGAGATAAACTCAAAAATGTAATATCTGTCCATAGCTTGAGAATAAATCTATTAGGGCTGCTAATGTATTATATCACAAGGTCTCATCAGTAGCATAAAAATGAATGATTTGGGGGAGCTTTCTTTCTCTCTCTCTCTCTCTCTCTCTCTCTCTCTCTCTCTCTCTCTCTCTCTCTCTCTCTCTCTCCCTACTCACACACACAAATTTAAAGTCAGACAGGCAGCTGCATTTGCGATTTTTTCTTTTCTTTTTTTTAGTTTTTGAAGTCTGTAATGCCCTACTGGGTTCATGCAAGCGTTTCCTCTGAATAACAAACCTGGTAAACAAAAAAGCTGTAGCCATTTAATAAAACTAAGCTTATGGTTCATCTTTCCTTTTGTGTAAAAACTGTCCTTAGTAGTTAATATCTACTGTTAGTTTGTCCTTCTTAACAAGATAAAGTAAATAATCCACCTTGTTCACAATCATTATACTAGCGACTGTATAGCACATGTTCCTTCGCCCTTCTCAGCCTTGCTTCTTCATTTGTGCTATTTCACTTACAGCCACGGGTTTAAGAACCTCTGTAATCTCTCTGAAAATGTTCAGAAACATGTACCTGGGAAATGATTAGTTTCTCTACTCTGAAGATCCGGAGGACTTTGTAGACTTCCAAGGAGTTTGAAGGAGTCTGCCAGTTACGCATTTTTACGTGTTTAAGTTTTTAAGAGAAAATTGTTTGCAGTCTAAAATATTATGATTATTGTATAAGATCATTATAATGAATTAACACACATAGTTTGTCTGTATATTTTGTTTGATTGCATGCTGGTTATTATTATTATTATTGTTATTTTGTTGTTGTTTTGTTGTTATTTTTACTATTACTATTACTATTACTACTACTACTATGAATATAGCTTAATCATTTTATTCCTCTCACCTCACTTTCTTGGCATTTATCTAGTAAATCTAATGATTCACATTAGCACCTTTCCAATGGGTGCTTTAGAATGTTCTTCTGGTGGTATCTAGTGCTTAGTGCTTTCTCCTGGGCTGCTCTTATAAGGCTATACAAAGCTGCTATATTATATTTGCTCTCTGGTTTTGAGCTGGTTTTTGACGGTCTTAGAGATGGTCCCTTGCTTCAAGAATTTCTCAGTGATCTTGTCAACTTGTTTCCAGAGACAGTACTTTGCTTCCAGCATGGTCTCTCATAGCTTAGTGAACTTTTCTTTGCCTTGCTTGATGTATTCACATTATTATTATTATTATTGTTATTGTTATTGTTATTGTTATTATTACGGCAATTTTTCTAAAACATAGGCAGTGTTTGTGCTTTCCATGTGAAATAAAACTGAAAATTCTGTATATTCTTTAGTTACACTAGTTAGTATTTTATATGTTTCTGTGAAAAGCTAACAAGTGTGATGAGTGGTGCGGTGTCTCACAGCTCCAGGGTCTGCTGTTTGATCCTGAGCTTGAGTTGCTGTCTGTTTGGAATCTTTCCAAGTCTGAACAGTTTTCCTATGGGTTCTCTGTTTTTCTCCCATCTAGTAAAAGAATCATGGGTTCCATTCAAGGGTCCATTCAGGCTGTCATCCTATCCTTTCAAGGGTTAGTTGGATAGTTATTGATTCTTAGATTTTTATATTGGTTCTCTTTGGAACCTTTCTGATATGGAAAGAGTGGTAGGGTTCTGTATAGATCCTAAATATGTAGATGAAGGGCTAAATAAATACATACAGTGCTATTGAAAAAGTAATACATTATTGAAAAAATATCCCTTATTAAAAGACACTCTTTTTAAACTAAATCTCAATGCTTTTTCCATTGTGAGAATATATCTGCTCCAATAGCTGACCTCAAAGGCAATAAATTGTATTTTACCTTTTGCAGTCAGGTATCTCTCAGAATGGATCCTCATATATCTGGAGAACAAATACAGGGAAAGCCTACAGCTAGAAAATGATAGACTGTTGTTGCCACCAGCACAGTTCCCAAAATAGAGAGACAGCCCATATCACCTTTTGTAGCTCCCAGGCCTAGATTTCTCACTGACTGGCAAGAAAAAAATAAAAATTCCAAATATCTTCAGGGTATACTCAAATATCTTTGTATATTCAGGATTGAAAGGATCATTTTGTTATGCTGATATTCATTGTTATATTGTTTACTTATATTTGTATTACATCTATGAAAGGAATTAATAGATTTGGGGATTTGGATTTCATTCAGTTCAACTTTTGTGCTAGTGCACAAAACAGCTTAGACCTGCCAGATGGTTGTTGCACCCCGAAGGGGATGAAGCCACCCTGGTGGTCAGACTCCAAACTGAATTCGACTGCTTGGATGGAATTCATCTGGTGTGAAATAGACTGGCTTTTTAAAGCAGTTGTTTTGCACATCACAAATGACAAGAGGACTTGCTGCTAGGCTGAGCTCTGGCAGATCATGAAAAAATGAAAAAGTACAGGAAAGAATGAAAGAAAAAAAGATTGGAAAAATGACAAACAAACCAAATGAAATGAAAAAGAAAAACAACAAAGATAGAAGAAAAAATCATTTACTTTATTGACAGTGAATTTATGGGGTCCAAAAGTCTGAAGGCACTAGTAAAAATACTTTTGGTTTTGCATTTCTTTCTAATTTAATACAACAAATTTCATTACAAATTATATTACTAACATCAGTTTGAATGAAAAGTAGAATCTTTGAAATATGAAATTGAAATAATATTTAATGTATTTCAGAGTTCCTTAGTATTTGGTATTGTCCCCATTTTGCTTTAATGACACTGCACTGAAGCTGGCATGGACTCCACAAGTTTGTGTAAAATTATCCATTCTAGCTTAGTTAATTCATTGAAATGTCAACTGAAGCAATGCCAGAAAAGAGGGAAATATAGACAAGATAAATCTCACCTTTTGTATAAAGCAGTATAAACTGTGACAGTAGAACCACACTTGCTGTTTTCATATTCCCTTTAGGAAAGGAAACATAAAAGTTTTGAAACACTGCCATCTTTTTAGGCTATAGTTTACAGTCCCAAGTAAAAAGGATGTAATTTGCTAGGTTGTTAAGGTGTCTATGGAGAGTAATTATTTTGGGTTTACTTTAAAAATATACAAGATAGTAGATTCTCAACTTTGATATTATCTTACTGTTTAATGTCAGCCTCGCTACCAAAATCTATAGTCGCAAGGCACTCCCGATGATAACACTGGATATAGTGTTTAAGAGTTAGGGAATGTACTTTTAAAGAGTAAAACTGGTAACATAACAGCACCATGGTGTATTACAACATATAGATTTTATCATGAATCACAGAGTTGTCCCTTGTAATAAGCTGCAAATACAAGATGGCATACTACATTTTTAAATGATGCTACTAGGAAGAGGAACTTTGTGCACATAATCGGGTTGTTTTTACTTTGTTTTATTATTGTTTTTTTCATTCACTGCTAAAGTCTGCTATCTGTCGAGACAATGGTAAGGGAAAATATTCCCAGACAACAACCATTTCCAATTAGGGGACAGAAAACACATTTCCTACCGAGCCAGCATTTTTTTAGCGCACTGAACCCTGACACCCTTGCTCTTGTTCAAAGGATGATAATTATAAACCAGACCTTGCATCAACACTCTTGTCTGCAAGGGTGGTTATTATACGCCAGGGGATTATTCATCTTTCCTTCATGCATTTTCAGAACCTGAGACAGCGAGGCAGAGTTGGCAAGGGTCATGCAGTCTGACCATCTATGTGTATGTAGCTAATGCATGCTGTTTCTTGTGGAATTATGTAGCTGCTTTCTACTGAATTCCGACATTGAGATTTGTGTGATGGCATGTGGGTGATGTGACAGATGGTGTATCTTCAGAAGAATTGGATAGATCACATGTTGGTAATTTAGCACATGATCATTCTGTGTGCTCATTTCTTACTGGGTAAAAAAGATATCATGTGGAACAGGCAGCAAGAATTGTCTTATACATTATTTATTTATTTACCCACCCATTTTCTGTACTGCTTACCATACATAGGGTCACAGGGAACCTGGAGCCTATCCCAGGGGACTAGCGCAGAACACAGGGGTCACCTTGGAGCTAACCCATCACATGGCACAATCACACATACTTATACACCCATTGAAGACTCATACACCCATTCACACACTATAGACAATTTAGAGATGCCAGTCAGACCTACAAAGTATGTCTTTGGACTAGGGAGAAAACCAGTGTAGCAAGGGAAGATGATGCAAATTGATTGACTTCAACCATCTACACAGGTCCCAACACCAGAGATTTGATGTACTAAGCCAGCATGCCCCAACCCCATTTATTTGTTTGTATGTTTGATTGCTTATTAATGTCTTTAAAATAGCCTTTTTTAACAGCCCTGCTACCTGGGAAAGGAACATGTTCCTGTGTATAACTCATTTTAACACCAGCAATCAGTGATGGTTTGATGGTTTTGGTAACTACTGGCCAGTCATGCTGTTTAGAATTAATCAGATTCCAGTCCACTTGACTTACAAGCTAAAATCACTCCACTTTGTTAAAGTAGAAGAAAATTTAGAAGTCAAAATATGAATGTCAGAATGACACTTGATGTCTCTCAATTTTAGGCACTTGGAGACAGCCTCCAAAAACAACTGTTCATTAAGTCGAAAGGGAAACAGAGAATGTGCACAAATCAACTGACATTTTGGAGACACACCTACACCTGTATTTTAAGCTCGATTTAGACTGTGTGAATACAGCAGTCGTGCCATATTGTATGACATGATCCCAGGGAAATCTTGGCTGAGTTCAATTACAGACTATGCGATAATTTATTCTAGATTTCAAAATATACAATGAAGATCTTCTAATTATAGACCTGTGGCTAAAAAAAATATACTGTGTTTTGCTTCCACCATTATTCAGAGGGATCCATAGAGTTTCTAAACAGAAACAATCCTTCAATAGATCAATTGCAATATTATACCTAGAGGAAATAAAAATCATTGCCATCATTATATTAAATCATGCAAATATTTTATAATAATTAAGTTAAACATTCACATACTACTGTTGCCACTAAACTATTTGTAGCTGTACTGTGAGTTTTGTGTATTCTTATACCACTCTAGCATCGTAGCAGTGATCACACTGAAATTTGAATAAAAAATTTCTAACACTGTCACTGTCATTTTTAATGTCTTTGGTTGCAATGGGTCTTCATCAGCCACTGTGTTAGCATTACGTATTAATGCTTTCTATTTCATGCAAAATCAGTCCAAAAACATTAAGCTGAAAAGATTAGGAATCTTTCATCAATTGATCATTAAAAAAAAATGCTGGAGTACCAGTCATTCAAGTGACTCTAATCTAAATGTCATTCTTGTTTTTATTTAATCCATTGAAAATTTTACCAAAGCAATGCAAGCTGGGGAGGCACGGTGGCTTAGTGGTTAGCACGTTTGCGTCATACCTCCAGGGTTGGGGGTTCGATTCCCACCTCCACCGTGTGTGTGGTGTTTGCATGTTCTCCCTGTGCCCCGGGGGTTTCCTCCAGGTACTCTGGTTTCCTCCCCCGGTCCAAAGAAATGCATTGTAGGTTGATTGGCATCTCTAAATTGCCCGTATTGTGTGTGTGTGTGTGTGTGTGTGTACACCCTGTGATGGGTTGGCACTCCGTCCAGGGTGTATCCTGCCTTGATGCCCAATGATGCCTGAGATAGGCACAGGCTCCCCATGACCCGAGTATAGATTGGATAAGTGGTAGACAATGAATGAATAATGCAAGCTATTATCACATTATATCATTTTATATCAAGTTTACAGTTGCAGGTTCGTCACTGACAACAGAGTGAACACACATAATGTATATCTAAAAATATAAGATTTTTGAGACACTGTATTGCAAAACAGAGCTGTGAATCAGAACGACATGAATTGGAAATGAGAAGACAAACATGAGGCCATGGAATACATTTTCATTCAGCTTAGAATTGATTTAGTTCTTAACTGGAAGGCCACAAGACTATGAAAAATGATGAAACTTTTGTTGCAGCACCTGATTTACCTCATGAAGAGACCTCATTAAGATTTGATTCATTAATGTCTGTGTTTTCTTATTTTTCTATTTAAACATCAGATATGGCAAGGAATTGTGATTTTGGCTTTATTTTGCATAAGGTTGTGTGTTAAGAGGAGAATGTTCACATGTTTAAATCGGAATAGTGCACCTGGTTGTTTACCACAAACACACATACACATCTGCAGGATTTGTTCAGCAGTTATCTAATTGTTATGGCAAGTCGAACAGCTCACCAGCCCAGACCCCCCCACCCTCCATGTATATAAGAGCACTCACTTTCTGACAGCAAAAATGGATAAACGACATATAGTACCCATTGTTCCAGAGAAGAAAAAAAAGAATGTGGGTTGTTCGGAAGAACATCATGTGAACATCATGATGGGCTAAATATTCTGTCAGTCATTGTGTCATGCATTTGTAAGAGTACCACTACTGCATACCAATGTAAATGGAAATGTCTTTCCACTCCTCTTCCAATATGAAGCCCATGTGAACATGATAAAAGAAGAGTCCAATAAGGGACCATAGAAATCTTAATGTCTCTAGCATGGATGGGGAATAATGGAGGCAGCGGGATGCAAAGCACAAAATGCAGCCTGGTAATGGCATGCCAGGCAAAGACAGATGAGCTAAGGTTCACATTAGATCCTCTTTTAAAGGACTTGTCCTGCAGAACGTGAGGTATAACCAACTGCCGTCTGCAGGCTATTAGCCAGCTCAGGTATATCACCAATCCCATTGAGTGGAATTGTCATTAATTCAGGTGAGTTTTCCTGAGTAAGTGTAAGTGTGTGTGTGTGTGTGTGTGTGGCCATGCCTAAATGACCACAGAAAATAGAATAGAGATTGTGTGCATGTATACCAGGAGTATGTCATGGGTTCAGGGTTTTTAATAACAAAATTAGGTACAGGGCAAAAGTATCTGTACAGGCAAAAACAGACACAGAGAATAATCCAAAAACATTTGGCAAAATCATATTAACACAAGCAAAGATCAACAGGGATAAACAGGAATACATGAGGAACATGAGAAACTGAAACCAAGATGGATAAATTTTGGATAAAATAGGAGGGTTGTGTCAGCAAGGGCATTGGACATAAAACGTGCCAAATCAGATATGTGGACCAGATGACCCGCTGTGGCAACCCCGAACAAGGAGCAGCCAAAAGAAAGCGCAAGGGTTAAAACTGTTACGGGGGCAAGGGCCCCCGATGGACCACTAGGGGGCCTTCAGCAGGGGTTTTGTTTATTTAGCCATGTGTTTGTTCTAGCCACGCCTTCCCTAATGTGTTCATGCCTGTCACGTGTTCCTAATGTGTGTGTAATCATGTTCCTTATTTATAGTGGCCGTCTGTCTTCGTTACTTTGCCAGTCCTCGTCTTTGTGTTACGTCTGTGTGCTGTATGTTCCTTTGTTTAATAAAACCCCTGTCCGCCGTCTAACTCCGCGTTGGGTCTGATTCCTTTACACCGGCTCCATCACCTCCGCTCATCATCAGCAGCACTTTTGTGACAAAAACCTGAAAACACATAATTAGGAAACCAGGCGCTGACTTACAAATATTAAATAAAAAGCAGACTAAACAAGGTGGGACATGAAACACCATAATGTAAGACAAGACAAACACAAGTCATAACAAACAGAATATGGAGTGAACTCAAAGCAAATCTACGTGAGAGCAGCACTTCACACTGGTGATAGGTGTCATTTGTAACAAGTGCGAAATCTAGATTACAGATATAGTTTGAAAAAGTTGTTTCAATGACTTTTTTTTAAGGCTACATGAAACAATGCACCAGGCACTGCTTAGCTCTCAGGCCTTGAATTTGACTTCTTTGACCAACATTCAACACAATTTATAACTTTTAATGATCTAAACTGTGCAAATCTTAAGCACTAACAAGCATGGCAACCAATTACAAAAGTTTTAGTCCTAATACGGATTTCTTCTGGACTGAAGAGCAGTATAGAGGTAAAGCTTTCAGTGAAGTATCCATTGAATGCTTGATGTAACTATTAGAATTAGTGCACTGGAATAGAAAATGTGAAGTGCATCTAAGGAAAATTAGTTCTGAGAAAAAAAAATGTTGTGGCATGTGTTTAGGAATCAGGGTTAATCCTTATTTTAATCAGTCTGCTTTAACAAATATGTGTGTCTGGTGACTCAGAAAACAAGGTACAATTTCAGAGGTTTTTCAAGCATCAATGTTTTGGAGATGAAGCAGTCTGAGTGAAGCTAATTCTTAGGAGAGAGACTTGGCTGGCTGCAGAAGTCACTTCATTTTCTATACACCATCATACACTGTGTTATTCAGGCAAAAACTCTGAATTTGTTCACCAAATGACCGCACCTGAAGTTGTATAACTGTGGAACATTATTGGAATCTTCATGAAAAACCTAACTTGCAAATCGATATTGCTTGATTCCAACCATATTACAGCTTAACTTTACAAACATCATAGAAACATAGCCTGCTGTCCTGCTGACTACAGCAAGTCAAATCTCATTGGGCCAAATTTATCGTTTGCAAGAAAGCAAGAATGCTGATGTAGAATCTCCTCAGCTCTCCACCTGATGCCTGAAACAAGCAGCAACTGCTTCTAGATCTGCTTTCTTACAGGCTGTGTGTGGAGAAAAACAGTCACACAGATGCTTTCAGAGTGCTCTTCATTCGGCATGGCTGTTTATCTCTGTTTACTCAGGGTTGTCTCTGCTGATTAATCTGCAGTAACAGCTGTGTCACATAGGCTGTTATGACAAGTGACTGTAGTCCAGAACACCAGCAATGTACTCTATAAGGCTTTTACACTGTGTTTAACCCTGGGCTATCTATGCTCTAAACCTGTTTTAACCCCATGTAAAGGAATGTTAGGCACTTCTAACTTAGAAGCTGTGTTAGCCCTGCTTTTTATTCAGGGTGAGCAGGGTTAGCACCACTTTTGCATTATTAACCTCAATTTATACTGCTAAACATTTTCAGTGAACAGAAACGATGCACCAGCTAGATGCTTAGCAACAGACAATCAGAAATTAAGCAGCACATACTGCTCATATTACTTGCTTTGTACAATCACAAACTCCACATGTTAAAAAGTTTATAGTTTGTTTTTATGTTTTCATTCTTTCTTTGTTTTCTTGCCTTTGTGCATCTCAGGAGGTATAAAAAAAAGCCAAGGAGGATTTAGGTGGCAACATTTTTTCTCACTAATGCACAAGCATGAGACAAGCCATTATTTAAACTGGTCACGCTTGGTATTTATCCAATCATGGTTGCAAATATGCAAATGAAACCCTTTAAATTAGTAAAGTATGAGCAATGTGAATCATGAAACAATATAACCCAGGATTCCATTTACCAAAGGTTTAGAAACTATTTCAAGTGAAAATCTTTTACATAAACATTTTTCCTGTTCTTAATGTATACTTAAATAAGTGTACACATCAAACAGTTGTCTTTGCTGCACATAAAGTCAATAAAGTCACCTCAATTGCATTATTTGGAGTTGTGCTGATGTGGAATCTTGTTATTACAGAGTACTGAGCATCTAACAAATTGTAGGGATCATTGAATTGTTTCAGCTATGAAGTAATACTCATGCTCATCTCCCATATGTTCTGCTTTTCTGCTCCAACCACTGGTTGTCTGGCTCTCTTTTTTCTTCTCTTATTTTCTTACCTATCATTGTATTATGTGGAAAATTCTTTCCATTTTTGAGAAAATATGACACAGAGTTGTGTGTTAATATTATGCCATTGCTACTTTTCATCATGCAGGTACAGGTTTATATCACACACAGTTGCCTTTTTTCCAATTGCAAGTTAATTTTCAAAGTTTATCTTGCAACTGTGAGTTTAGGTGAAACTGTACAACCATGCTTGTTTTTTGTGTTTTATTATTATTATTATTATTATTATTATTATTATTATTATTATTATTATTATTGTTGTTGTTGTTATTATTATTATTACTATTATTATTATTATTATTATTATTATTATTGTTATATGGAAGCACTTATGAAAACTTATGAAAACCAGTCCAAACTAATGTCTGTAAACTATAGAAGCTGAATTATAAAGAGCATGCTGCATGGTGGCTAGTCCAGAGGAGTCTTGAGAGGTAGCAGTGTGTTTTGACTTCCTCAGGGGAAAAGCTGTTGCAAAGTATGGTAGCAGTGGCACATACGCTCTGGTGTCTGGTAAAGGTGGAACTGGTCGTCCAAAATGCTGGAGGCTGTACTTTTGTCATGGCCAATCAAGCAGAGTTTATTTTCATCCCTCTGATCACAGAAAAATAGAATGTTAGGGACATGATTGGTGGTTTGAGTATTTCAGATACTGTTGTTTGGCTTTCATATACAACAGTCTCTAGAGATGACACAGAATGGTGTAAGAAACAAAAGAAACAAAAAATTCAGGGGGAAGAATCTATCTATCCATCTATCTATCTATCTATCTATCTATCTATCTATCTATCTATCTATCTATCTATCTATCTATCTATTTAAACATTGGTATCCATTGTATGTGTGTGGGGGGCACGGTGGCTTAGTGGTTAGCACGTTTGCCTCACACCTCCAGGGTTGGGGTTCGATTCCCACCTCTGCCGTGTGTGTGGAGTTTGCATGTTCTCCCTGTGCCTCGGGGGTTTCCTCCGTGTGCTCCAGTTTCCTCCCCCGGTCCAAAGGCATGCCTTGATTGGCATCTCTAAATTGTCCGTTGTGTGTGTGTGCCCTGTGATGGGTTGGCACTCCATCCAGGGTGTATCCTGCCTTGATGCCCAATGACGTCTGAGATAGGCACAGGCTCCCTGTGACCCGAGAATAGATCGGATAAGTGGTAGACAATGAATGTATGTATGTGTGTGTATAAAGTGGTTACTGAAACTAATTTAGTACCATTCATTATATGCTTATAATTTGCTTTTAATTGGCACTGTTGGAACAACTAATATAACACAAAATAAATTATTGAACCAACTACTGTTTGTGATGAATGTAAAACATTGTTACCACAACTGAAAATATGCACTTCACTAGAAGATGAAACAGATCACAAAATTTTCTTATTGGAGAAGCTTGAAATATTTTAGTGTGCACTAGGTTGTAGCATTTGCACATGAACAAGCTTGCCTCAAATCTAACAGTAACAACACTGGCAGTTAAAATATTTATAGATATACATAATAAACATGATTTCAATCTGATAAATTTTATGTCAAAGGTGGCAAGTCTTTCATCTAAGAATTACATGCAAAAGAATTACTTTCTTGCTGTCAGGCAGCATAGTAGATAGCGATGGCTGAAGGTTAGAGTGCTAATAGAAAGAAATAAAGAAAGAAAGAAAGAAAGAAAGAAAGAAAGAAAGAAAGAAAGAAAGAAAGAAAGAAAGAAAGAAAGAAAGAACTGTGGCAAACAAATCCTAAATGTTAAGGTCAAGTGATGCAATAACATCAGGCTAGATACGAGAAACAAAAATAATACAATAAAAAAACAGAAACCAGATAACCTAACAAAAAGATGTAACATCAGACAAGACTACACTGAAGATTTTGCTATTAAAATCTATTTTGAATATTTGTATTTTAAATACACAGAAGAACTACAACAGGTTACATACGTAACCCGGTTCCCTGAGAAGGGAACAAGACGCTGCATCATAACTAATGCTATTGGAACACTTTGTCAAGGAATTGTGTCTAAAGCTCCATGTGCACACATGCCAATTCATTGGCTCAGATAGGAAACGTGACGCATGTCCATATAAGGGCACCTACGTCACATCCATTCAGCTTGCCTTTGTCTGAAGGAAGCACAGAAGGATGCTCGGGGTGTGGCCAGCGACGCAACATCTCGTTTCCTTCTCAGGGAACTGGGTTACATATGTAACCTGATGTAGTTCTCTTTAAACACTGCATCATAAGTAATGCTATGGGAGTGTCAATACCCAAGACGCCACACACCAGTCGATGTATATCTCGCAGGGGCCGTGAGAGAGGGAGTGGGGGTCCCAGGAGTGGGGTCCAGGTCCAGGTTATAAAACCTGATAAAGGTGTGCAGAAAGGACCAGCCTGCTGCAGCACAAATCTTCTGGAGGGGAACACCCCTAGCCAGGGCACTGAATGAGGCAACACCCCTAGTGGAGTGAGCCCTGACCCCTAGAGGAGCCAGATAGCCAGAGCCAGAGCCAGAGCCAGAGCCTCAGCCAGGTCTGCACCAGAGCATCCAGGCCGAGGGAGGCTGGATAAGAGAGGGAGTACCACAGAGGACAGTGTGTTGACTCCTCGGAGGTGAACAGATCCACTTCCGCTCAGCCATAAATCCACCCGATGGACTCCACCACCTGAGGGTGGAGCCGCCACTCCCTGGGCCCCAGCACCTGTCTCAACAAGAAGTCTGCCTCCCAATTTATGTGTCCTGGAACAAAAATCGCTCTCAGCGAATGGAGTTTGGTCTCTGCCCAGAGCAGGATTTGCTGCGACCAATTTCAGCAGAGGGTGCAAACGTAGACCACCCTGATGGTTGATATAAGCAACCACTGTGCTGTCTGTTGTGCACCAGCACATTGAAGCTCCTGAGGTCTAGGAGAAAGTGTTTCAGTGCTAGAAACACGGCCCTCACCTCCAGGCAATTTACGTGCCAAGAGAGTTGAGGGCCTTCCCAAAGGCCCTGGGTGGGGTGGCTGTCCAAGTCTGCACCCCAGCCCAAAAGTGAGCCATCTGTCGAAAGAGTCCTGCGACAGTGACATGCCCCTAGAGTGGGACCCAAGGCCAGAAACCGGTGTCTTGTTCATGTAAGTAGGGTAAAAAGCACGCGGCGTGTAACCCTGATGGCTTCAAGAGGATGTCTGTTGGTATGGAAGCCCACATCTCTGAGCTAGAACTGGAACGGCCTCATGTGAAGCCGGCCCAAAGGAACCACATTGGCTGCTGCCGCCATGAGGTGGAGGACTCTCTGTGCCTTGGTGACAGAGAGGCTCTGGTCTAGCTGAGCAGTATTTACTGCTGCTAGTATGGAAGCCACCCAAGCAGGAGATAAACATGCCAGTATCGTGGTGGAATCCCAAATCACCCCCAAGAAGGTGGTTCTCTGAGATGGAGAAAGCACAAACTCGACCCTAAGACCTAGAGACCTCATATGGGCAAGAAACACATCCCGGTGACTGGCTGCCAATGCCTTGGAATGGGCCAGGATAAGCCAGTCGTCCAGGTAATTGAGTACACGGATGCCCTGGAGACGCAATGAAGCTTCACCCTACGAAAGCAAACCTGAGGAACTTCCTGTGTTCATCACAAACCAATCCTCGGATCTGATCTGTGATGTAATCAGTTTCGTAGTGAGCATCTTGAACTTGAAGATGGCCTGAAGTCAAGAAGTGGTCATCTAGCTTTGAACGGCCGAGGATAGCTTCGGCCAATATAAATTCAACTTCCCCACAGCACGCGTGATGACGTCGAGGAGCTCCTCGAATGCCACTGGCTGCGGTGGCAAATCGATAGATGAATTCTCTTTGTCACTTTCCTCAGAACCCGACATGGACAGAGAAATTTCCACTTCCGGGTCGGGATAAATCGCAGCGCGAGCTCCCGAAGCCGGAATGTGGACATCGGAGTCAGGGAAGAGGACAAGAGAAAGGGGACGACCCATCTCCTGTTCCACTTCCGCTAACTCCATCTGCAAACCCCATGATCTAAGACGCTGTGCCGCCTCGGCAAACGCGAGAACTGAACCACGAGGCACAGATGCGTGGCCAGAAAACAAAGCCAAATGGGATCTGAGCTTGCGAGGGTGAAATCTTCCACAATGCACGCAGCCAGATCCCTCGAGAGCCGACCGGGCATGCTCCTCACCCAAGCAAACCACGCAAAGAGCATGTGTGTCATCCTCTGTAAGAAAATGTGGACACAGGTGCACACACTTCCTAAAATTCTTACTCACATTCACCTTGGACAGACACTCGACACTCATCAAATGGAGTGCTTCCTTAAGACAAAAAAGTTGAATGGATGTGACATTATATGGACATGCTGGTGCTTATTCCTCCATCACGTGTCCTATTGGAGCCAATGAATTGGCATGTATGCACACGGAGCTTCAGACACACTTCCTTGACAAAGTGTTCCCATAACATCAGTTATGACGCAGCGTCGAGTTCCCTCAAAAAGGAACTGAACAGGTGAAAGTAATCATGACAATAACCATGACACATCACAACCAGTAACAAAACCAGACAAGTCATTAAACAAAACAAAAATGTGCACAGCAATATAAACAAACACACAAAACCCAGAAGCAGCACAATTAGCACTGTGGGTTATGTCACATGCTGAGAGCGACAGCATTCTCTGAGAAGTGCAGCACATGCTGTGAAGAATACATGACACCTGGCTCAAAACTGTTTTGTCTTTTGCTTATAAACATAGCTGGGTTTGCCTGCTCTTCTGTTTGTCGAAACAGGACTAAACTAAGGATGTGTAGAGTTAATTAAAGAAATCTTTCCTTCTGTCTTTCTGTCTTTCTTTCTTTCTTTCTTTCTTTCTTTCTTTCTTTCTTTCTTCCTTTCTTTCTTTCTTTCTTTCTTTCTTTCTTTCTTTCTTTCTTTCTTTCTTTCTTAATTAAAATTAAACAAACCTACAACCAATAAGCATCAGTAATCATATCATACTTACTCTCAGATATCACAGGTGGCTTTGGAAGATGTACAGGACTACTATATTTCTGTTAGAAACAGCCGGTGTAAAGGGTTTTCAATCTAACAACCGACTGTATAAATGATTATTTAGTATACCGTTATTATGTAGACTATCCACATATGTCCTGCTTCTTGTTTAGTACTTTTTATGATTCTGAACATTTATGAACCTCTGTACATTAATTAGTTACTCCCTTTACACTTAAATCAGCTAATATACAAGCATTTGGTTACCACTCTGACATTGTTAACAGCATGTCCTGAAAATGCAGTTGGAAATAATCAATTGTACTACAACAATTATACCATTAAAAAATGACACACTGTATCCTTTATCTATTTATAGTTACATTTAATGGTGCACAAAAATCCACTTACATTATATCAGCTATAAACTATTGTAACCACACCAGCCTCTCTTTTCTCTCTCTTAAAATTATACAGGTTGATTTATACTTGCTGCTAACTATAAATCTGCATATACAAGATAGCCACGTAGTGTATCCTTCAGTCATTTTGTGCTCCTCAGAAATGAATGGGGTGTCACTGTGGTTCAATAACAGCATAAATAGGAAAGGCAATATAGCACTATGCGCCTGCAATGGAATAAAAAAGTCACTTTATGTGTCGAATTGCACCTATGCACTATTCTAGATTGTTATTTAAAATAAACACTAATGTTTTTTGTCGTATCATAGTTAATGTTTGAATTTTATAAATCCCTTAAACTTAAGAAAGTTTTGTTTTTAGTAACAGTCTCCTAATTTTTTAAATTATTTTTGAAGGTATAATAATGAGTATTTAGAAGTTACAGTTACAGTATAGTCCAGTTAAAATATTTGATCTTTAAAGCATAAGAGATGGAGTTACATATGTAAGTATGTGACTGATTATTTTCCAATCGTGAACGAAAACTGACTTAATTGGGATCATGTGTCTGCACTCTTTTCCCACTTGATCTGTATTAAACTGTGTAAAACATCACAGAGTATGTTTTTTGTATTTTAGTCTATTATGTCTCTTGGATAATAATCAGGTTAAAGGATGAATGTGCTGGATTGTTGCATCCATATCCATGTGAACTTTAGTGGGATTTAATTGAATATTTATTGAAGTGGAGTGTCACATTAATTAACATTTGTCAGATGGAGTGTATTATTACTAAGCAGAGTGCTAAGGAGAGTGCTATTTAGGGTTGACGTCTGTGTGAATATGACGTCTGGGAAAACCCTTTGGATGTTAACTGAGTTCTGGCAAAAAGAAAAAATAAGGTTTTGGACATTTATTTTCTAAAATAATATAATGTAAGAGTGTTTCCAGTATACAAGAGTTAATACCTATCAAAAGTGGTCCAAAGAAAGGACAATCCATGAACCAGAAGACAGGGTCATGGGCACCCAAGGGTCATTGATACACATGGGGAGCAAAGGCTAGCTCTTCTATCCAGATCCAATAGAAGCTGGCTATGATAAAAGTGTGTCAGACCACACAGTGCATCAAAACTACTGACAGCATGTAAAATTGCCATGTGAACCTCAGAAATGGACCATGGTGCATTGGAAGAAGGTGGTCTGGTCTTTTACATTGTATGCAGTATACAGTATATGGCAGAAAATGTCAAAATTTAGTCATGTAGGAGAGGCAGCCACACATATTTTCTTTGCATTTAAGGTTTTTCAGTTTTGCATTTAAGGTTTTCCATGAATTATAGTGTGTGAAATTCATATAACACATAACAGCAGTGAACAGACAGTGAAGTGAGGCAAGTACAGCACAATAAAAAAAAAAAAATCCTGTGGTGGTGAAGGTCTACATGTTGGTGGTCTTCTTGAGAAGTATGTTTAATAAATTTAGAAATATGTCATAATATAAGTATGTGCTTAGCTATAGGACAGTGGGTAGGTCAACTGTGCAGTGTTAAGAGCTAAGAACTCAGTAATAACAAACAACAAGGTGGGCGTTGGGGTTGTCAGAAGAGTACTTGAAACATCTTGAAGAAATCACGTCTTATGGAGAGGTTAGCTGAAGATTATCTTCCATTCCAGTAATGTAATGATAAACAGATGTATATAGCAGTAAAAAGGTAATTTGCTTGCTGATCTTTGAATCAGTGACTGCTTTGACTTTACTGAATTCTGAAGTAAATCTTCACACATCTGTTGTTTGAGCAGTTTTTGTCAAACACATCTTTCTATTTGCCTACATTCATACTTCCCTCAAGCCTGACCTGTCTTCCTGTTTCTGATGCTCAGAACCACCTGCATAACAAAACGCCAGCAGCACTACACTTCATCGTAATGTGATATAAGCCAGTTGATAGGCAGTACCTGGTTGTTCCAGATGTGATACTTGGAGCTCAGCCCAAAAAGTTCATTTTTGTCTCATCAGAAGGGATCTTTTTTCTCCCTCATGCTTTCAGAGTTCATTGAATGCCTGTCAACTGAATGCTCAGGAGTTACTTACTTTACTACAAAGGCCTGATTGAGGGAGTATATCTAAGATGCTTGCCAGGTTTTCTCATTTCTGCAGTTGACTTTTGAAACTTTTTCAACTCTGCTAGGAACTTCTTTGCTCTAGGAGATCTAGGAAGAGTCTATAGTACAATAAAGTATGCAAGTCTGGATACTAGGTTGTAGAAATGGTCTGTTAATTCTGGCTTGGGTGGTTTGAATTTATTTGTTTCTGTTTCGCAAAATATTTGCAAACGAATAGCCTAATTGAATCTGCCTCAACTCTGACCAGATGGTTACTAATAAGGAATAAATGAATGCCATATATTCATGAAGTCATGTATACTGTAATAAAAATGAAAAGGATGAATTTTGCCAACTAACACAATTTAAAGATGGACAGATGGACTTTAACTTCACAGGTCTTGTTTTATTTCAATATGATGGATTTAAAAATAAAAACAAGGGAAAAAAACACTGTGCAGTTATTTGTGTACTATAGCGATTATGTATTCAAGCATGTCAGCAAACTTAAAATAAGACGCCGCTTTTGTCTGACCAGATTAGCTCTCCAGGTACAGATGTTGTCCATTATGGCTTTATTACTGCAGCCCTTGGCATTTAAACTCAGCCATCTGTGGCCTCATGCCCTTCAGCTCCTTCTGATGTAACGAATACTAATACACTTAATCTTCAGAGAAGGGCTCGAATTTTCCCACACAGACATTAGAGTTCATAGCATCTCGCTAGAGCAACTTATTAAACTGAATGGAATGATGGCAGTTTGAGATATGTGAGCTCTCTCGAGGAAATGTGATGATATCTTTCTTACTTTCTTACTTTTACTTATTGTTACCATTTCTTTCTTTCTTTCTTTCTTTCTTTCTTTCTTTCTTTCTTTCTTTCTTTCTTTCTTTCTTTCTTTCTTTCTTTCTTTCTTTCTTTCTTTCTTTCTTTCTTTCTTCTTCCTTCCTTCCTTCCTTTCTTTTTCTTTCTTTCTTAGTTACTTACTTTCTTTATTTCTCTTTCTTTCTTTCTTTCTTTCTTTCTTTCTTTCTTTCTTTCTTTCTTTCTTTCTTTCTTTCTTTCTTTCTTTCTTCTTCCTTCCTTACTTTCTTTCTTTCTTTCTTTTTCTTTCTTTTTTTCTTTTTTTCTTACTTACTTTCTTTCTTTTTCTTTCTTTCTTTCTTTCTTTCTTTCTTTCTTTCTTTCTTTCTTTCTTTCTTTCTTTCTTTCTTCTCTTTCTTTCTTTAACTTATTGTTACCATTTCTTTCTTTCTTTCTTTAGCAGCAAATAAATAAATGATCTTAGGGTCATGTGCATTGTATCCAGATAACTGGAAAAGAAGTCGTAAAATTGATTTTGATCATTTGTTGTGAGTTTGGGGTCTAAAATAAATAACTTAAAGGTTCTGATATCAGTATCATATCAGTTTCCACTGTCTTTGGGGGAAGTCTAGTGTATCGTCTGTGAGGTGTGCTATCGATCATCTTGTTATTAGTGTAAAATAGGAAGAGAACACATTGTAAATGTGAGGCAGAGCAGTGTGAGGTGAATAAATATTGAATCAATAGTTTAAACAATACAGGTTGTGGTGTTTCTGTTTTTCTGACATTTTAGTAACCATTTATGTATATGCAATAGCTTCTTAATCTAACCAATTATAATTAGTGTCAAAACACTTGGTTTACATAATTACATACTAAGATTTGTTATACTGTGTTATATTGTGTTATACTACATATATATATATATATATATATATATATATATATATATATATATATATATATATATATATATATATATAAAATAAAGCTTGGAAGTGATAGCATTAGTATCATAAATATAACAACTATATATATATATATATATATATATATATATATATATATATATATATATATTATCTTGTTATATTTATGATACTAATGCTACTTACTTCCAAGCTTTATTTTTCTTGTCTCATGATTATGTTTTTCCATCATGTTTACTCATCAAACAGGAAATGGAAACTAACTGCAGTTAGGAACTAAAACTGTGAGCAGGGAATTGAAGAAATGTCAATTCACATGTGCCACTTGATTGGTCCAATGAATCTTTTGATCTGATTGTTTGGGTTTGTTGTTTTACTGTCATATGTAGTTTGTGTCACTTTGTTGCTTGCTGCTATCGCTGAATTTAAAATATGGAAAACTAATGACTGCCTTTTGTTGTGCGTTAGCAAGAATGTAGGGTTAAGGTCTCATCCAAGACTATGCTCAGGAGAGTGAATTTATTTAAAAATGGTTTTATAACTATATAACTATCGTGTGTGTGTGTGTGTGTGTGGGTGTCTGTGTGTGGGTGTAACAGTTGTATTAGAGTTCTAGCTCAGTTTCTAGCTCTCCCTCTCCAGTCTAGCTTTAGCAGTGCAGTTTTATTGAACCACAGGCCATAAAGCATAATGTTGTAATTTTGTTTGCTGCTTCACACTCGGTTTTTCTTGACCCTTTTCATGAGTCCAGTAGTGGATGTATTCTTTCACATGGATTAGTTTAACCTTGAAAACATACAAGCTTGCATTCATGGAGTTACATTCAAGGCTGTACCTAGCTTCAGTTATTTTTTATTATTTATTTTATTTATTTATTTATTTATTATTTTGCATTGACTGAGTAGCATTACAGTGACCTTGTTCAGTTTTTTCAGTTATCTATAGAGTTTATTAAAAAGTCAGTAAAATAATATTTTTTTTCTAACACACACACACACACACACACACACACACATACACATATGTATATTATATTATATTATATTATATTATATTATATATACACTTTTTTCTTCATCCATTTAATAGACATTACAAAAAAAAGACAAGCTAAATAAAACGTGACCAACTACAAAGGACTGAGGTTTCAGTAGCAATGGTGTATCACACACTTCATTACTGTATGTCCAGTATGACTATATGAAAATACCTATGTGTTTAGAGAGATGGCTGCTAGCAATTATAGCTACTAAATTGTTGTAGAGTCTCAGAATGGCAGGTCTGTCTCAACCCTCAGCAGGTGGTAAGGGATCAAATGATTGACGAGGCTGCCACTTGACCACAGGTAAGGTTACAATTGATGTTAGAATCTAGAGAGTGCCAATATATATTCATCGAAAATGTCATCTGCAGGATGTATGGCATTCAAAATCCCCAGCAGGAATATCTGCTCTCCAAAAGTGCAGTCAGCAAAACGTGTGTAATCACTGATCACTGAGTGGGAAAAGGGGGCATTTATTTACTCACACAGGCAAGTCAAGGGAAAAGCTTTAGAAGACTAGTGGCCTTAGTGGACACTTATACCACACAAGGATGCATTCTTTGCATGAGTTAACTTTCTGGAGATAAAGGTTAGGTTACCGGTGATGTCATTACTGGTTAATTACTGGTGATTTTAGATTAGCTTGTAATTTTAATTGTATCTAATCTACGATATGTGATATAAATTTGGTATGAGATATAATAGTGAAATGGAATACTACACCTAATCCCACAGATGTATGCAAATTAGTTCAGTCATATATGATGCAATTTTGCATATAGCTACATTAACACTTATTAACATGTTTAAAACTCTTTTTATTCTGACACACTCTGCTCATCTGTACTATGCATATCCAGAAATGTTAAACAACATGGAATATGCAAACGTAATTCCACGTTCCCCAAAGTTAGATTGGAACATGTAAACTAAATAACACTGAACTCTTTTTACTAGAGGCCAAAAAACCCTCCTGTTTTGGGGGTTACCATGTTCAACAGTGAATTTCTTTGTCATATCACACTCAACACCGGTGGTTAATGACTCATGAAAGTAGTACTCAGATCTTTAGGAATTTGTAGTTTTCCATTAGTATAGCTGTTTTTACCTAGTCTTCTATGGGAAATATATTCATAGAAAAGTTCCAAAAATTTCCCAAACATATATGTGAATATATACACATACTGTATACTATAACTTTTCTGTGAATATATTGCTCATAGAAGACTAGATAAAAACTAAAAGCAGCAATACAGCCAACTGAAAGCCAACTGTTACGGCCGGCGGTGTCCGGCTGGATAGTAACAGACCCAACGCGAAGCTTCCGTAAAACATAAAGGGGTTTATTAACATTAAACACAAGACATGAACATAACAGAAACCGCGACACCACACTGGCCTACATACAAACGAAGACTAGCAACTAAAACAGACAAAGACAGGACTATAAATAGGAAACATAATCAGGGAACAATCATGATACATTGGGGGCAGGTGCACAGGGGAAGGAACACACATTAGGCTAGGGCGGGGCTAAAACACACACATGGCCAAAACATAAACATAAACAGACATGACATTACAACCCCTACTGAGGGCCCCCTAGTGGTCACCCTCAGCCCTGCTACCCGTAACATCTCCCCCCTCTCAAAGGCGCGGCTCCCGACGCGCCAAACCCTAGCCCCTCCCAAAAAGTCCGGTCCAGCGATGGGTCCTGGGGAGGAGCTAGGAACGTAGAGAGGCCGGTGGGGGGAGCGAGGAGCAGGGCGAGGCACTTGGGGGGGGAGCGAGAAGCAAAAGCAAGGCGAGTGGGGGGAAGCGAGGACCAAGGCGAGGCAAGTGGGGGGAACGAGGATCAAGGCGAGGCAAGTGGGGGGAACGAGGATCAAGGCGAGGCAAGTGGGGGGAACGAGGATCAAGGCGAGGCAAGTGGGGGGAGTGAGAAGCAGGAGCGAGACAAGTGGGGGGAGCAAAGGACCCGACGGCAAGGCCAAAGGGTCCGACGCGACGTCCACAGCCGAGCGGAGGCGCCGAACGAGGTCCACAGCCGAGCCGCAGAGCCGAATGACGTCCACAGCCGAGCCGCAGAGCCGAATGACGTCCACAGCCGAGCCGCAGGACCAAGCGACGTCCACCGCCGAGCAGCAGCTTCGAGCGACGTCCACCGCCGAGCACTCGCACCGAGCGATGTCCACCGACGAACGACGGCTCCGGGGCGACGATGTCCGTCTCGCTGAGGTCTGGAACTCCCCAAGGGGCGGGCGGGCGGGAGCAAGGTGCTGCCGAAACTCTCCTCCGCTGGCAACAGGTGGGGCAGCACCCCCACGGAAGCTACATCATGGGGCGACGCCCCCCACAGGAACATGGGCGGAGCGAGAGTCGGAGCAGTCAAAACAAAAAACAAAAAAAGGTTCAAGGTCCGGGGCCCTGACCGGAACTCTCCTCTGCTGGCGAACATTGGGGCAACGCCCCCCACGGAAGCTACATCGTGGGGTGACGCCCCCCACCGGAACCTAAGCAGAGCGAGAGCCGGAAAAAAAAAAAATTGAAACGCCGGCCCTTGGCCGGAACTCTTTCCCTGGATAAAAATGGGGGTACGCCCCTCACGGAAGCTACATCGTGAGGCGACGCCCCCCACGAGAACATGGACGAGACTCTAAAAATGGGGGCACGCCCCTCACGGAAGCTACATCGTGAGGCGACGCCCCCCACGAAACATGAACGAGACAAAAAAAAATTTCTTCCAAAAATGTAAATTTTCTGCCGACACCCTCCTCCAATCCCTAACCGCGGGCGGAGAGAGGGGCGGAATCAACAAAAAAAAACCCCGGAAAACCCTACTCCGAACCGGAGCGCAAAACGAAAACAAGCAAAACAATAAAAACCCGGAAACGAAAAAACTAACCTTCTCGCTGAAGCTTCGCGCTGGATCTGTTCGGTTTGGGCTAGTCTTTCTGTTACGGCCGGCGGTGTCCGGCTGGATAGTAACAGACCCAACGCGAAGCTTCCGTGAACATAAAGGGGATTTATTTAACATGAAACACGAGACATGAACATAACAGAAACCGCGACACCACACTGGCCTACATACAAACGAAGACTAGCAACTAAAACAGACAAAGACAGGACTATAAATAGGAAACATAATCAGGGAACAATCATGATACATTGGGGGCAGGTGCACAGGGGAAGGAACACACATTAGGCTAGGGCGGGGCTAAAACACACACATGGCCAAAACATAAACATAAACAGACATGACATTACAACCCCTACTGAGGGCCCCCTAGTGGTCACCCTCAGCCCTGCTACCCGTAACACCAACAGTCTCCTAACAATTTTATATCAGACTTGCGTTGATAAAATAAGTAATTTTTTATACTGATTGAAAATGTCTGACAAGTTAATTCCCAGTCCTTTGGTGGAAATGAATGTCAGTGTCCTGGTAAAATGTTAATATTTGGTTTCATATCACTTACTTACAATAACTGGATCAAGTCAGAGACCCAATGACATCAATCTTGTGCGATTTTTTTGTATTAGTTGACTTGTTTAAGTAATCTCTAATATATAAACATCTTAAATTCTGTGTTATTTTCTGTCTTTTTTGCTGTACCTGTCTAACTGTCTAATCTGTTTCAATTTATTCTGTTTTAATGGAGTTAATGGAGTAATTGGCAAGTCGAATCCCTTGTAAATAAAATCTTATTTAATAAAATTCTTTCAAGCTTTCAATCACATCAAGCTTTTCTGAGTAAATAACTGTCTCCCTTCTGTTTTAATTCACTCCTTTGGGAAACATATTAGAAACATTTTAGAAATTATTCATGATGGTTCTAACTTGGAGCACGTGGATTTAAAAAAAATAATTGGACAATAATTAATCTGTGATATTCCCCAAAATTATGCAATGGAAACTATTAAGTTCAGCATGCTGAAGTCAGAAGCTTTTCTGATCTGAGCTGACTCATATAAGACTCAGACCACATTCATTTATAACATTATTGTAATTTGCATACAGAAGTCTCACTACTGCCAGTGCAATCAGGACATGCTGGAAATACCACATAGCTGTCTTTATCATATGTTAGTCCCCTTTTTTAAATAAAAAAAAAATGCCAAGCATGAGTATTAACCATCTTTGGCTAATAAATATATACGTTTAGATATTAAAACATTACAGCCTGGTTTAGGTGCAGAGATGTAATAAATTGAAGACCAGGTATAACTGGCAATTCTGTGTCTGTTTTTTGTCCTGACATTGAGATATTTGTTGATTAGATGTTCATACTTAACAAAATTTCTTTAAAGTGACATTAAATCTACACATACACAATCTAGCCATGGGGGTCACAGTCCAGTGACTTCTGTGCCAGTCCCAAGCCCGGATAAATAGAGAGGGTTGCGTCAGGAAGGGCATCCGGCGTAAAACATTGCCAAATTTAACCATGCGAATCGTCAGTACGAATTTCATACCGGATCGGTCGAGGCCCGGGTTAACAACGACTGCCATCGGCGCCGTTGACCTACAGGGCCCCGGTGGAAATTGGGCTACTGTTGGTCGAAGAAGTAGAGGAGGGAGGAGAGTGCACAGACAGAGAGAGAAGAGGAAAGGTAAGAGTGTAGGACTGAGAATAGGAACTCTGAATGTTGGTACTATGAAAGGGAAAGGTAGAGAGCTGGCTGATATGATGGAGAGAAGGAAGGTGGATATACTGTGTGTACAGGAGACCAGGTGGAAGGGTAGCAAGGCTCGTAGTATAGGAGCAGGATTCAAGCTGTTTTATTATGGTGTGGATAGTAAGAGAAATGGGGTAGGTGTGGTCCTGAAGGAGGAGTTTGTGAGAAATGTTCTGGAGGTGAAGAGAGTGTCAGACAGGGTGATGAGTCTGAAGTTAGAGATTGAAGGGGTGATGTTGAATGTTGTTAATGGTTAATGCCCCACAGGTAGGTTGTGAGCTAGAGGAGAAAGAGAGATTCTGGAGTGAATTAGATGAGGTGATGGAGAGTATTCCCACGGGTGAGAGAGTGGTGATAGGAGCGGATTTTAATGGACATGTTGGTGAGGGGAACAAAGGTGATGAGGAGGTGATGGGCAAGTTTGGAGTTAAGGAAAGGAACCTAGAAGGACAGATGGTAGTGGACTTTGCTAAGAGGATGGACATGGCTGTGGTTAACACTTATTTTCAGAAGAGGGAGGAGCATAGAGTGACTTACATGAGTGGAGGTAGGAGAACACAGGTAAACTACATCCTATGTAGAAGAGGCAATCTGAAAGAGATTAGTGACTGTAAAGTGGTAGTGGGAGAGAGTGTAGCCAGACAGCATAGGATGGTGGTGTGTAGGATGACTTTGATGGTCTGTAAGAAGAAGAGGTCAAAGATAGAGATAGAGAAGAAAACCAAGTGGTGGAAGCTGAAAAAGGAAGAATGTTGTGAGGAATTTAGACAGAAGTTGAGTCAGGCTCTGGGTGGTCAGGTAGTGCTGCCAGATGACTGGGAAACTACAGCAGAAGTAATCAGGGAGACAGGGAGAAATGTGCTGGGTGTGTCATCTGGAAGGAGGAAAGAAGATAAGGAGACTTGGTGGTGGAATGAGGAATTTCAGGATAGTATTCAGAGGAAGAGGTTAGCCAAGAAGAAGTGGGACATGGACAGGACAGAAGAGAATAGACAGGAATACAAGGAGTTACAGTGTAGAGTGAAGAGGGAGGTGTCTAAGGCCAAGCAGAAGGCATATGACGAGTTGTACACTAGGTTAGACACTAGAGAAGGAGAGAAGGACTTGTACAGGTTAGCTAGGCAGAGGGATCGAGATGGGAAGGATGTGCAGCAAGTTAGAGTTATTAAGGATAGAGATGGAAGGGTGCTCACAAGTGAGGAGAGTGTACAGAGGAGATGGAAGGAGTACTTTGAGGAGCTGATGAATGAGGAAAATGAGAGGGAAAAAAGAGTAGAAGGGGTGAACTCTGTGGAACAGAAAGTAGATGAGATTAGAAAGGATGAAGTCAGGAAGGCTTGGAAGAGGATGAAAAGTAGAAAGGCAGTTGGTCCTGACGACATCCCGGTGGAGGTATGGAAGTGTCCAGGAGAGGCAGCAGTGGAATTTTTAACTAGTTTGTTCAACAGGGTTTTAGAGAGTGAGAGGATGCCTGAGGAATGGAGAAGAAGTGTGCTAGTGCTGATCTTTAAGAATAAGGGTGACATGCAGAGTTGCAGCAACTATAGGGGATAAAGTTGATGAGCCATACAATGAAGCTATGGGAAAGAGTAGTGGAAGCTAGATTAAGGAAGGTAGTGGAAATTTGTGAGCAGCAGTATGGCCTCATGCCCAGAAAGAGCACAACAGACGCAATTTTTGCTCTGAGAATTTTGATGGAGAAGTATAGGGATGGTCAGAGGGAGTTGCACTGTGTGTTTGTAGACTTGGAGAAAGCGTATGACAGGATGCCAAGAGAAGAGCTGTGGTACTGTATAAGGAAGTCAGGAGTAGCAGAGAAGTATGACAGAGTGGTGCAGGACATGTATGAGAGGAGCAGGACAGTGGTGAGGTGTGCTTTAGGTCAGACAGAGGAGTTCAAAGTGGAGGTGGGACTGCATCAGGGATCGGCTCTGAGCCCCTTCCTGTTTGCTATAGTGATGGACCAGTTGTCAGAGGAGGTCAGATGGGAGTCTCCTTGGACAATGATGTTTGCAGATGACATTGTGATCTGTAGTGAGAGCAGGGAGCAGGTGGAGGAAAACCTGGAGAGATGTAGGTTTGCGCTGGATAGAAGAGGCATGAAAATCAGTCGTAGTAAGACTGAGTACATGTGTCTGAATGAAAGGGAAGGAAGTGGAACAGTAAGGTTACAGGGTGAAGAGGTGAAGAAGGTACAGGAGTTTAAGTACTTGGGGTCAACAGTCCAGAGTAATGGAGAGTGTGGGAAAGAGGTGAAGAAGCGAGTGCAGGCAGGTTGGAATGGGTGGAGAAAGGTGTCGGGAGTTCTGTGTGATAGGAAAATATCAGCGAGAATCAAGGGGAAGGTGTACAAGACAGTGGTGAGACCGGCCATGCTGTATGGTTTAGAGACAGTGTCACTGAGGAAGAGACAGGAGTCAGAGCTAGAGGTAGCAGAGCTGAAGATGTTGAGGTTCTCTTTGGGGGTGACAAGATTGGACAGGATTAGGAACGAGTACATCAGAGGGACAGCTCATGTTGGATGTTTGGGGGACAAAGTTAGGGAGGCCAGATTAAGATGGTTTGGACATGTTCAGAGGAGGGAGAGTGAGTATATTGGTAGGAGAATGTTGGACATGGAGCTGCCAGGCAGGAGGCAAAGAGGAAGGCCAAAGAGGAGGTAAATGGATGGAATTAATGAGGATATGAAGCTAGTGGGTGCAAGTGTTGAGGATGCAGAAGATAGGGATAGGTGGAGAGAGATGATTCGCTGTGGCGACCCCTGAAGGGAAAAGCCGAAAGAAGAAGAAGAAGAAATCTACACATACACAACATAGTGTGCTTACACAAAAATCAGAACATTACATTTCTGGCACTTGGCTGACCTAGGCTTTTGAACTCGCAACCTTCTGAGCAGTAGTCCAGTGCCTTAACCATTCAGCTACCACATGCCATGCTACATGGTTTGCCTTTACACTGTATTTACTATTCTATTTTGAGAGAGACACATATAGCATTGATACTGTAAGCTTATAGTACATCACACACAGTTAAGATGTGTGTGTACCCTTACTCTGGACACCTCCTTTGCCACTTTTTCCCATGATTTTCCATTCCCTCTGAGTGCATTTATAGAATTGATACATCCTTAATGAGGACAGACTTTCATTGATTTCTGGGTTACAAGCTGAAGGACATAAGACAGCAGCATCAAGGAAGCATCTATTAGAGTAATGGGAAACACTGCCTCTTTCCGGGTTTCCATTTATTTCAGCTCTGCCTTGAACACTTCCTCTGATTACTGTTTGTGTCTGTGTTTCATACAGAAATGAGTCTTGTTTTGTCTTGTTTGGAGAATAAATTCAGATATATTGGGAAAATTTTGGATTTTTTTACCATCTCTAGGCATACTTAGCACTAATCAAATAAATACATGATAAATTTCCAAAATTTGCAATGCTTACCATCTACAGCTAAAAGAAGAAGTTTTCTGCAGTAAAACAGCAAAATAATAATAATAATAATAATAATAATAATAATAATAATAATAATAATAATAATAATAACAATAATAATAATAATAATAATAATAATAATAATAATAATAATAATAATCATAATAATAATAATAATAATCATAATAATAATAATAATAATAATAATAATAATAATAATAATAATAACAATATACAAGAAACAAACAAACAAATATCTATATGAACTTTTAGGACCACACTACAATAACAGTGCATGAAAAATATGTGAATTAATATTTACTTAAATATGAACTAATTACAAGTTAAGGCATGTACTAATGATGAATTAATAAATCTTACTAAATCAAACATACTCAAAAGTTATATTTTATATAAACAATTTTAATTTGATTTAGTTTAACCCTTTGTGTTAATTAATACATTAACTAACAAATGTACTAACGTACTTAAGGTGGTCATTATTCACAAATGATTTCATAAGACTCACAATGTAGTTAGTTCATTAGTTCATGATTTCGACATGTCTTAACTCATTATTAGCCCATATTTATGTATTATTTCAGGGATTAATGCATGCTTTTTCATATACTGGTATTGTAAAGTAATCATAATTATAGAATTATGTCAACAAAGTTCACTAATTAAAAGTATCTGCATACTAGGCTCTTGGCTTATTCTAATTCTATATTTCACAGTCTGTACCATATTCCTTGTTATGGTGCTTAATACAAACACAATTTAATTAAAGAAAACCATCAATGCATCATTTAATCATAGTTAAATATTAGACAACATACTTAGAAACAAGTTATGACATACAATTATATACAATTACTTATGAAACAAGTGGTTTGCTACATGCATTCATAATATCTAGTATTCTGTTCCCTTCTCCACAATTTATATTTTAAGACTGTCCAAATATAACTGGACCATGTTGTCCCAAAATTTTGATATTTATAATATCAATTTAGAAGTAGAGGGGGCATGAAGCCTTTATTATGGCCACACATACATTACAGCGGAATTCTTTTCTTTGCATATCCCAGCTGAGGAAGTTGGGGTCAGAGTGCAGGGGCAGCTATGATACAGCGCTCCTGGAGCAAAGAGGGTTAAGGGCCTTGCTCAATTGCCCAGCAGTGGAGCTTGGTGGTACTGGGGCTTGAACCCTGATCCTCCAATCAACAACCCAGAGCCTTAACCACTTGAGCCACCACTTATTATTTATAATAATATAATAATTTTTATGTATATTATATAGCTGGTTCCACAAGTATAATGACAGTGACACAATTTGCACAGTTTGTATTTGAAATTCATTTGAATAAAGATGGTATTAAAGTATAAACTTTCTGCTGTAATTCAAGGATGTAATTCATTGACCATTTAGGATTACTTTTTTACTTAGTCCCTTCATTTTTACTGGCTCAAGAGTAATTGGAGAATTGACTGATAAGCAGTTTCATGGCCAGGTGTAATCTGTGTCCTCATTATTTCATGACAAATTAAGGAGATAAAAGGTCTGAAGTTGATTCCAAGTGTTATAGCTGGATAGCTGTTCATGGGAACTTTCACTATGTGGTCCAGCAAGATGTCGATGCAAGTGAAAGACCATCATTAGGCTGACAACTTTTATCTCATTAATTTGTCATGAAATAATGAGGAAACAGGCCACACCTGGCCAGGAACCTGCTTACTGACTTAGTTCGAAAAATGTGTGGAATATATGTACATTTTTAGAACCTCACCCTGAACCTAGCGTTTACAGAATTAACAGAACGGGATGGAGTGATTGATGAATGAAGATACATGAAGGAAAAGAAGAAAGAAAGAAAGAAAGAAAGAAAGAAAGAAAGAAAGAAAGAAAGAAAGAAAGAAAGAAAGAAAGAAAGAAAGAAAGAAAGAAAGAAAGAAAGAAAGAAAGAAAGAAAGAAAGAAAGAAAGAAAGAAAGAAAGAAAGAAAGAAAGAAAGAAAGAAAGAAAGAAAGAAAGAAAGAAAGATTGATTCTCTAGCCAAAATAATGTTTCTGACCTAAAGATTTGGGATCAGTTACCTGTTTTATGCAGACCACCATCCCTATACAACACCTATCAAGTCTTTCCACTTCACAATCTTATTTCCATAAGATTGACTTTCATATGTCAAGGACAAAAAATAAACACTACACAGTTAAACTGCCTCAACTGCCACGGTTTGTCTCACTTTATGTACCTGATTTCCTTATTTTTCTATGCTATTAAACTTTACTACTTAATACTAGCCAAAAAAGAGACTCATTGAGTACATCCTAATGACTATTGCACCCGGACTTTGCATAAACTCTTTTAATACTAAAATTGATTAACTCCATAAAAGATATTTTAAGAACAGCCACTTTAAAAGCAGTTCTTTGGCATTGTCTCGACTGAGCCATAATTCTCCTTTATAGAGTACAGCTAATATTTATATATGAATAAATTTATATAATTGCGTGAGTGAATGGGAGTGTGTGTGTGCCCTGCGATGGGTTGGCACTACGTCCAGGGTGTACCCTGCCTTGATGCCCAATGACGCCTGAGATAGGCACAGGCTCCCCGTGACCCGAGTATAGTTCGGATAAGCGGTAAACAATGAATGAATGAATAAATTTATATATAGAGATATATATAAATATATAAATGTGTGTGTGTGTGTGTATGTTGGTTGTATTGCCAGAGACTAAATAAAAAGGCATAAGTTTGAGCCAAATGCATGCCAGTGAATCAATTGAACAAAAGACTTTGGCAAAATATAGTCAATTATATAGTCTGCTGTCCTATATTTTGCTGTGTAAAGTCATGTTTCACTGCTTGTTCAACTGTTTACCTAGTTCTATAATGAAAATTTACTAAAAATGTTGGATTAACCAAAATACAGAGACTCATCAAACACATTGTAATGACTACTGCTCCTGTGTTTTGTCTAAGATCCCTTAGAGCTCAAATTTATTAACTCCATAGGAGATATTTCAAGCACCCAGTTATCGGAAGATTTCATTTGCCTACTTAGTTACTCGGAAGCATTCTCTATCTCTCCATTCCTTTCTCACTCTCTCTGCTTTAGCAGGCAGTTCTCCTGCAGGCTGGGGATTACACCCACATGTCCTCCTATTTCTGTTATGCATGCAAACGTGGTGGACCACTGCCAGACACTGCCGTAAATAAGAGTCTCTGTGTGCTTTTAGCTGACTGGCAGTGAGGCAATTAGAGAGGTACAATGTCTCACTCCATCCCCATAGCATCATACTGCAAAAAAAAAACACACAGTACAAACAGCAATTCCAAATATAGTCCACTATGAAGCAAAAGAGTGTATACTGTGACATGTGAAATATGGTGTATCTGAACCCTGTACTCTAAGCAGTTGTCTTGCTCAGAACTAGATACTTATGCTAATGCTGTTTGTTTGTTTGTTTGTTTATTTATTTATTTATTTAGTATAAACTGGCACACAATAATATTACATCTGCAGTATGATGTCCACACATACACAGACATCTAATCAGCATAGCTCTCTCTTCTCAAAAGAATAATATCTCACCCGCCACTCAAATTACAAAGTAGTGTGATTCTAGTGAACAAACTCTAATTCACCTAAGTAGAGCAGCAGAGTCTGTGCACTTGAATTATAATTTGCCAGACTTATTATTCGGTGGATCTTAGGGGATTCAACCCCTTTAATCAATTCCTTTGATATATGTGAAGATATATTTCCAGATTGCTAATGGTCAGAGTTGACACGGTTCTTCTAACTTTAGACTGAAATACTTTATGATGGTTATATATATTTTTTGACCTATGCCTGGTGAATTAAAAAAAAAAACTGTCCAGCATGACATTTTCACCTGGCATATATATTGTACTTGTCATATCCTACTAAATAAAAGGAATAAAACACAATGGTGTATGCCTTTAAAGGAAAATATGGGGGATTGGGGAAGGGGTGGGTTTTGAATTGAATTGAATTGAATTGAATTGAATTGAATTGAATTGAATTGAATTGAATTGAATTGAATTGAATTGAATTGAATTGAATTGAATTGAATTGAGGGGGGCACGGTGGCTTGATGGTTAGCACGTTTGCCTCACACCTCCAGGGTTGGGGGTTCGATTCCCACCTCCGCCTTGTGTGTGTGGAGTTTGCATGTTCTCCACGTGCTTCGGTGGTTTCCTCTCCCAGTCCAAAGACATGCATTGTAGGTTGATTGGCATCTCTAAATTTTCCGTCGTGTGTGTGTGTGTGCCCTGCGATGGGTTGGCACTCCATCCAGGGTATATCCTGCCTTGATGCCCAATGATGCCTGAGATAGGCACAGGCTCCCCGTGACCCGAGAGTAGATCGGATAAGTGAATTGAATTGAATTTAATTTAATAAGGCCCATGTTAAACAAAGTTACTCTTACCAGGATAAAGCAAATTAGTTTATTCATATTGATTCATTCATTGCAGTTACAGACAGAACTATTAATCAGCCAATTAATCAGATTTGAGAATTCAACAACACTATGGTATCAGTAAGAAAAATAAAAAACAAACAGGTGTTTTACCACACCACTTTGCAACATCACTAAGCCAACAATTACAATTTTATTATTATTATTTTTTAAAGAACTTCACATAGTACTTTTTATTCATTTACAGTTGCATCTTAATGTTGATTGTATTGCAAATGCATTGGGCATTTTAAGGCTCAAAGTGAAAGATGAACATTAAGAGAGCAGCAGTTTCATTTGGAATAAGTATTTTCGCTTCAGTATATCAAATCGATTTCTTTTCCAGAGTACTCTTTAAATGCAGAGGTGATAAAGCACAAATGAGCATACTTTTCACTTACTAAAGACAAAACTGAAAGCAGAAAGACACATAAGCAAGTAGCGGTTGAAGATGATTATAGTAAAGGTCTGACAAAGTACCTCAAGGGAGGAACCTCATTTGGTGATGCCCATGGCTTCCAGACTTCAGGAACTTCCAGGCTATTGAGCCTGTGAAAATGGAGGGCTTATGTATAAAATGACTTAAATTCCTAAAAATATAATAATTTTGCTAAACTCCTTGAATTAAAGCTGAAAGTCTTCATTTCAATCAAACCTTGATTGCTTAATTTTAAATATTAGACTTCAGATTTGAGCCCAGCTGTTGGAAGTGTGCAAAATTAATGTTCATACATAGAAACAAGAATATAAACAAGCTTAAAATGTTCTGCATGGGGTTGTGGACCAAGCTTTACTATTAGCATATCAATATAATATGAGCTCAAATATCACTAATTGATCTTTCTTCTTCTTCTTCTTCTTCTTCTTCTTCTTCTTCTTCTTCTTCTTCTTCTTCTTCTCTTCTTCCTCTTCATTTTCTTCTTCTTCATCTTCTTTTCTCCTCCTCCTTCTTCTTCTCCTTCTTCTTCTTTTTCTTCTTTTTCTTCTTCTTCATCTTCTTCTTCTTCTTCTTCTTCGTCTTTTATCTCAATTTCAAATATCACTTATTACAAGCATTCCTCTTCTTCTACTTTAACTCTTCTTCTATGTTAACTCTTTTTCTAGATTTTTTTCATGCAGGTTGTGATTCATTCTGGAGAGCATTGTGTAAATATGCTGTAGAGAAAAGTATCTGAATGCTAAATCTGAGATTTCTCTGTTCTACCACATGTCTGTTGCTAGACAACAGGAGTATATTATTTTCCTACTCTGCAACTGAACAAGCTTTGACATATTCAGAGCACAATTTTAGTCCAGAAGCTATAATATTAGGATTTTAATTTTTTTTGAATGGAGTACACCTACCCACTTTTTTTTACACATTCTTCTAAGCCAAGTATCCCTTTAGTGTACAAATGTCTTTGCTTAGATACATGTAAGGGAATGTACATAAGGCATATGACTTGATTCTATAAAAATAGTATTCAGTGCAATATGTGATATATCTTACATTCAGTTGCAATGTGAAAGTTCTACTTAAAAAAATCTCCTAAGTACAACTTAAGGAACTGCTGGGTACTAAAAGGTACTAAAAGGCATCTGCACAGGAATCATATGTGTCATGCTGTAATTTTCTGGAGCTGAAAGTTATAATAAATCAGTTACACTGTCTACTCTGTTTCTCCCTTTCTCTTTTAGTTTAATTTCTTTCACATCGACACTTTTACCTTCACTGGTTGTAGGAATAACAGTGTTTGCAATATATCTATGGAATATAAAGATAGCAATGGCATCAGATTTGCATGTGCATGTGTTTTAAAACATTTACACTATTATTTGGATAGTGCAATGTGGACACTTTAAATATTTTACAAAATGTCTATGAAGTGTCAATGTGTTTAAATTATTTATTCTCAACCTCTGGGTCATGACATCATAAGGGATTGTTGCAGATATAGATGGGGTAACAGGAAATTACAAACATTATTCACAGTGTAATTTTAAGTGCAATAAGCTTGACGTTTGAAATATATAAATATAGATTAGACCTGTAAGATCATTATTATTATTATTAGAATGTAATTAATCTTCATTCAATTGCAGCCTTTTATTCTATTTTACACCAGACGCATCAAGCAAGTTGTCATGGTGATCAAAGCTTTTACACTTGGACACTAGCAGAGTGCAGAGCAGACAGTCATAATTAAGGTATGCTGAATATATTTTATAAGAATAATACGCATTATTTTGTGATGCTAAGTGATGGTTTTTAGCTGTAGACATTACAGAAGCGTATCCAAATTTTTGAAGGTTTATAAAGTGTCCAAGTGATAAACTGGATTATCAAACATATTGTGATCATATACAGTAGTAATGTATATTTATACTAATTGCAGATATCTGTGTTATATTTGGTAAACCAGTGCAAGAATGTGTGTAGGCCACAATGCTTTTGATGTAAAAAAAGAATGAAAAAAAAAAGAAAAAGAATAAAAGGGGGTTTTACATGACCCCTAATGCACTATGTGGCTCAGTCTAAACCTGATCTCAACTGTTGTAACCATTTGCTAAGGACTATTTATGGGACACAGCACTCAGAGCCCTTTTTATTAGATGAGATGAGATGGGGATGAGATGAGATGAGATGAGATGAGATGAGATGAGATGAGATGAGATGAGATGAACACTTTCATTTACATCTTCTGATATTTAGTGGATCTATAAACAAACAATCAACTTGTATAAATTTAATATTTAATAAATGATAAATATGCTGGCAGTGTCCACTTTGGCAATCATCTTGTCTGTAGTCCATATTTCAAATTAGATCTTGTTCTTATTGGTATATGAATTATAGACTGTAATATGTCACTAAGACAGATAAATAACTACGTAAAAATGCAGTTTAAAATGCAGTTTAAAGACAGATTAAATTATTAAAACAAATGAAGGACCTTGAATAACAACAAGAAGAGTAAGTACATAGTTTTACTTGTTCCATATATTAGAGAAATTTACATTTTCATTGTAAAGTATTTTAATCAGGAATGCTTGAATGACTACACAAGCTGAATACACAAAAGTATAATATACAGTAAATTAAATATTATCAATTCTATACATTTCACAGTTTAAACTGGCCCTTATGCACATTTAGCCAGTAGAGAAAGAAAGTCCATGTTTAGGATTCTGAACATGACCAAACTTTGACATACAAGCTTAAGTTTTATTTGTAAACTGTACAAACTTGTGAATTTGTGATTATTTCAGGCATTCATTTACATCATCAGCATATAGATCTACAAAATAAACTTGATTGATAAAATACCTCACATTATAAAGATTGTTGTTTGAATGAATTATATTAATTTGTGAACAATTATTTAATTTTTTAATTACAGAATATTAGAAAATATAAAATATTATCATTAATTTACTTAAGTAAAGTGCATTAACATTTGGTGCCTTTATATTTAAGTCTTGGTTTTGTGGGATTTAGTTGGATTTGGGCATGGACTGACAATAGACTAGTTGACCAAAAAGGAAGAAAGAAAGAAAGAAAGAAAGAAAGAAAGAAAGAAAGAAAGAAAGAAAGAAAGAAAGAAAGAAACAAAGAAACAAAGAAACAAAGAAACAAAGGAAAGATGGAAGAAAGAAATGATCCAGTCTTCTGATCATGCTTTCAGCCCACGTCTTAAAGGCATTGGATATACTTAATATAAAGGACAAAAATGATCTATAAATATTATTGAATTGTGAAGTAGACTGAGACATAATTATACTCACTAAACCATTTAATATTTAGATATAACCTATGTAATATACTACAAGGCTAAATCTTTGTGGACACTTGAAGATTATTGTGATATGTGGTTCTTCTTCAAACGGAAGCACACAGTTGTATAGAACTTTGTGTCTTTGTGTGCTGTAGCTTTACAAATTCCCTTGAAGGGTACTAAGAGGCCCAAACTTGTTCCAACATGGCAATTCTACTGTGCACAAAGCAAGGTCCATAACTTGAGTGGGTTGCACAGAGCCCTGACCTCAACCTCAAGGTCCTTAACCCTCATCTACTCAGTTGTATAAATGAGACAACTCTTAGTCGCTCTGGATAAGAGTGTCTGACAAATGCTCTAAATGGAATGAAACAGTATTCGAATGCACTGAAATTCTGATCATGTGCCAGACCTTCTCATCCGACATCAGTACCTGATCTTGCTAATGCTCTAGTGGCTGAATGAACACAGTGCAGTTTCCGAACTGCACTGATCAGAACTCACACACACATACACACACATATGCATACACACACACACACCTGATATTGTTTACATGCACATGTCACTTTAATATTTGTACCATAACTTGGAATACTATATCTGTGTTAAGTACCTCTGCTGCTACTCTTGCACACACTGCACAACACCGTTTTTTGCACTCACTGTAAAATACTGTTCTTTTTTTTGCACACAGTCGGCGTTATGTGTCTTGTTTGCACGATCTTGTCATTCCCTGCACTTATGTTGTATGTTTAGTTTAAAAATCTGCACCTTAGTTTAGCTTCATTTTTGTCTGCGTCACCCTGTGTTTTGTTTTTGTTATGTGTAGCACCTCTGGACCAGGAGGAATGTTGTTTCATTTCACCATGTACTGCATCAGCTATATTTGGTTGAAGTGACAATAAAGCTTCTTTGACTTTGACTTTGACATATCTTCACAGCCAAGCTCCAAAATCTACTGTAACGACTTCCCTGAATAGTAGAGGTTATTATAAAAGAATTAGGGACATTGAATCTGGAACAAGGTGTTGAAAAAGCACACACAGATGTGATTGGAGAGGTATGCACATAGTGTATTTTCCATATAGTGTATTTTTATGCCAAAGCAAATGTGTTCTAGTGACAAGTTGAAGACAGTTAGGGGGATTTTCTACTTGGCCATAGAACCAAAGGTATATATGGAAGCTTAAATTATAGTTAACTGGCATAACAAACAATTCTCTGTCCTGCCCTGGAGTTTCGGAAAGTTGAAATTCACACAAGCTCTAACTTTATGCACTTCAATATATTGAAGAACATTGGAATATGCTCCACACCAACTTAAATGATCACAGTGAAATTAGAAATGAGTTGAATATTAGAAATGCTAGAGTACACATCAAAGCCCTCTCACTTATAGTGCAGTTTTGAACAATGAACAGAACATTTGAAAGATCTCTTGAACGAAAGCTAGAAGAATCTGTATTTTCTGCCAAATAAGACAGAGGTAATTTAATTTTGAAAGAGAAATTTGAGTTTCCCCACTGAGATGTTACATAACAACGAATTTGTACACCAAAGCTTGTCCTTTTTGCTTGGTTAACTTGTCTCTGCTAACAGAGCCATGCTCCTCCCCAGAAAAAGTTTCTGAGCAAATTTAAAATTTGGACCTGGAATTATAAAAAAGTAAGTAGGTAAGTAAATAAATAAATAAATAAATGAACAAATACATGCCATTTCAATTAATATAGATCACTGGATCATTTCCACACTGATAATACATCTGCCAAAATCATTACTGAAAACTCAGGTCAGAAAAAAAAAGTAAAATGTATTCACATTAATGCTGATAATCCTGTTTTGGACATATTTCTGAAATTGGCTACCAGACCCTATTTCAGTTTTTTTTTTTTTTTCCCCAGATGAAGCTATCTAAAATGTTTTAATAAATGTTTCATCTAGCTACCTTTAACAAATGTGCCAGTGGTGTTTTGACTACCCTTTGCACTTTGTGAATGTGTGTGTTTTCCAATCAAGGGTAGTCCTGTTTCAGGTTCAGATAAAAGAAAGTTACTGAAGATAAATGAATCAATTAATTTATGCAGGTTTTACTTAGATGAAGTTTATCAATAATATCATTGTTCTGTGAAAAGTCAGCTAATCAGATTTATTTGCAATAATTAGCTGCCTAATTATCATAAAATAGAAGCTTTCTTTCTCTTCATCTATGTATATTTTAGAAAAGAAGCTTTAAATAACATATGTGGAGTCTGGTACCCTTAACCAGTAATAAAGTATAATTATTATTTTCAATTGACTTGGCCTTAAGGTGAATGTCCTGGGTATAAAATATTTAGAAACTAGTTTGATAATGGTTATTGTTGCTAATTAAAAAATAAATAAATACATAATTATATCCTATAGAGTATAGCCTAGCACTGAAATACAGGATACAAAATTGTTAAATTTATGGCAAGCAGCAATAATATTTATAAAAGTGAACACAGTTATTAGTATCAATACACCTACTGTATTCATTAGCCAGGGCAAAGAGAACAAATTAATTCATTTAACGGGTTAGTCTCTTATAAGATAACTGTGTAGAAGGGAAAAAAATAAATACAATGTGGCTGCAAACTGAGGGTACCCATGACACCAATTAAATTTGATTAACACTGAAGTTTAGCAGTTGCAATCCAGCCACATGGTGGATATTTAGAGTCTCCAGTGGATCAGGCAGGTAAACCACAGCTGTGCATGCTTTACAGATGGGCATTCATCTTCAAATATTTGCTTTTCCTCTTATGCAGACATCACATATTACATTTAAATTCTGCTAGTAGAAGTGAAGAGCTTAGCATGGACCCCTGAAATGATCCATCCTGTAGCCTCAGATCCCTGTTCTTGGCTGACAGGAGTGGTAGCCGATGTGTTTTTCAGCTGCTGTAGCCCTCAAGGTTTATCATGTTTTGCATTCTGAGATGCTTTTCGGCTCAGTCTAGTCTGACCATTCTATTTTGACATCTTTCATGAAAAAGGCATTTCCACATGTATTCCAAGCAAACTCTAGAGAACAAACTCGAGTCCAAAAAGTACTAGGAGATCAATATTTTCTAAAAAATAATTCTCTAAACTGCCCATCTGACATCAGGAAACATATTGTGGTCAAAGTCACAATGATCACTTTTTTTTTTCACCATTCTGATGTTCGATATAAACATTAAATGAAGCACATGATTTGTTCTCAGCATGATGGGATCTGCAGGGTCCTGGTGCCACATGGTTGGCTGATTGGCTATTTCATGAACAAAATATGCAATATGCATTGTTTATTCTTCATTTCCTAAGAAAAAACAACAACAAAAAAAGCATTTATAGTTAATTCAGAGATGGTACACCTCCATTTTGCTCCAACCAAATTACTTCTTCTGTCTTGTGCTGTCAAGTTTATTACATTTTATCAGTTATTTCATAAAATAGATATTTGACAGAACCTTAAAAAATGCAAACAACATTTGAAATTAAGAGTAAATGCTCTCATAACAAAGGTAAATGCTGCCCACCATTAAAAATTGTAGCCACACTAGTATCATATTCTAAACGCTTTGTGCGTATATAATTATGGCTCGCTATTATATTTCTGAAAGCCCTTAACAACATAAATGTTCTAATTTAAATAACCTGTACTTAAGTTATCATATTAATGACCTGGGGTTGTAGAGTAAGCTGGTCAAAAGGAACTGAATCTTGAATGCTGCAATTTTTCTTACCATGAGTGGACATCTAACAAAAACACCCCAAAAGCAAAGTGCATAATATTGCAGTAGATCACAATCTTCAGGATGAGATCAAAGATCTGTGTGCCTTGTTTGTACTTGCTAATGCTAGGGTTCACCATCAGGCAGAAACTAACAAGAATAGCCTGATCGCAAAGAGAATTTCACATCGAAACCATGGAAATGTGGTGGAAAAATCATGGTTCAGGGCTGTTTTGTTGCCACGGGAACAGATTCGTTCGGCAGAATGCCGGAATATTGATTCTGGATTGTAGCAGTAAATTTTACATGAAAATTTTTCAGGGCATTTGTGAGCTGAAGCTCAAGAGGAGGTGAGTTTTTTTTTTTTTTTAAGACAATAACCTCATTTAATGAACTGAATACTAATGAATGTATTTGTAAACAGTTCACAGGAGCATTTACATTAGAAATTATATTCATGAAAATGCAGTTAGTCTGAGTTATTACATCCTTACTGGCAGCTCAAACCTGGCTCGACTCCAGCCATTTTTCTCTTACCTCTCTTATCAACAAGGCATTTCCTGCTGCAGGACTATCACTCACTTAACGGTTTTTGTTTTTTCTGCGCCATTCTATGTAAACTCTAAATTATAGTGTGTGAAAATCCCAAGAGATCAGTAGTTTTTACAGTACTCAAACCAGCCCATCAGGTACCAACAACCATTCCACTTTTTTCCCTAATCTGATGTTTGTTGTGAACATTAATTGAAGCTTTGGACCTGTATCTGCATGATTTATTGTGTTGCTGCCACATTATTGTCTGATTGCATTAATACGTACATGTGCTCCTATTAAAGTGGATAGTGAGTGTATATTTTATATAATGTATATAAATTATTTAAAAAATGAAAAGCGTTAGGATTAGTGTGACATTACTACAATTTACATATTTTGTATAATGCATTATGTACTATGACTGTATGTCCATACTTTTTTCCTTGTTTATTTTTACATATTTCAAAATGTTTTACTAATATATGTCTACATAAGTAGGGGGCTTATTGATGGCTTACAGTGGCTAAGTGGTTAGCACGTTTAACTCACCCCTCCAGGGTTGGGGGTTTGAGTCCCACCTCTCCTGTGTGTGTGTGTGTGTGTGTGTGGAGTTTGCATGTTCTCCCCATGCCTCAGGGGTTTCCTCCGGGTACTCCGGCTTCCTCCCCCGGTCCAAAGACATGCATTGTAGGTTGATTGGCATCTCTAAATTGTCCGTAGTGTGTGAGTGAGTGTGCCCTGAGATGGGTTGGCACTCCGTCCAGGGTGTATCCTGCCTTGATGCCCAATGACGCCTGAGATAGGCACAGGCTCCCCGTGACCTGAGAATAGATCGGATAAGTGGTAGACAATGAATGAATGAATGTCTACATAAGTATGTCACTAGACATACTTTAAGATGCACCAAGTAGGTATGATTACAAATAATTTATATCTTACGGCGCATTGCAATCTTGATTTGTAATCAAACTATGGGATCTGCTTAGCTTACAAACCAGGTTACATGTTGTCCTGCTACACTTCATCTGAATCCTTCTTAACACATTAAGAGATTGGCAGAGAGTGATTTTAAACACTGTAAGTAATATACACCCTGTATTTGGCTTCAGGCCAGGAGCTCGTGCATTGCAATCTAATCAAGCTTCTATTCAAGAACATTCTAGAATGTCACTTCCTTCCTGATTTGCTGTATGCCTCGACACTTTCCAATTCAGGGAGCGTGGCTCTGGATTTGATCTGAAATCGATCTCTTCTAAGGAGTAAAAATAGCCGACGGTATCGTTGCATGCTATCTGAGTCGGTCTTGATGTGTCACGTGGGGTTCGCTGCACGCTGCTGACCTGCAACCCAATACAGTATACATAGAGAATGGTGTCAGTTCCCCAAGAATGTCATGAAGACATGATGTGTGATTACAGCATGCAAGTGGATTAATGTGGATTAAAAAAAGAAGAAAATAGAAAACATAGAAAAATAAATTGCCGTTGTGTATATTAGCATATATTTTTAAAGACTCATTGCTGTGTCCTAGCAATTGGTAAAGAGGAATAAGAGTCACTCTTAGTATCTAGCTTTAACCAAATGGCAGGTGATATAAGCAAGTAAAAAGTAAATATGTAAGTATGTAAATAAAACAAAAACCTGACATGCTGTTATAGGAAAATAATCAGCTGTGTGTTGGTGTGATGAGGCCTAGTGTGATGAAGCAGCATTAATGGTACCACTAAAAAGTTGATTATTTTCCAATTACCAAACATCCTGAAGTGTTTTTTTATACCACGGTAAATTTCCAACAATTTTTATTCATTTGTTCCTTCTTCAGTAAGCTCTTTATCAGCATCATGGATCCAGGGCCTTTGGTGATTCAAAGCCCAATTAATTTAAACATACTGTACTATATCAGGACTTGTGGTAGGATTGGTTTGTATCTTTTTGATTTAGAAGATTCACAAAATATGTAAGCATTTGTAAAGTGGACTATAGCTATGCAGTGTTTTGTTGGTGGTGGAAAATGAGTGAAAAAAATGCACGAACGTAATGTAACGTCATGTTTACTAATTACATGCTGTGTCAAAACAATTATAATTTATTTATTAAAATTTTAAATAAATAAATACATTTGCGCTAGAATGATGCTGCACAACTATTAAGCTTTTTTTTTTTATTTGGTTTTCTTTTTTTCAAAAAGTTACAAATTAGAGACATGAGTAATTTTAGTTGGTCATTAAAAATAACAAACTAGTAAACCAGTAAGAGTGATTGTGCCTACACTGAAGTATACTCTCTGAAAATCACTACTGGCAACAAAAGGAAATTGCTTTATTTTACAAATGAAATTGATTAATTTTAGGCCACATTTTATAACGCTCAAAGCTTTGGCATTAACACCATCGAATGAGATGGCCTTGGCCTTGGCCATCTATTTGTCCAATTTAGATTAGGACAATGAAAGCAATTTCTTTATGTTATTGCTGATGACTCGCCATGTTGCATTTTGAGTTGACTCAACAAGACAATGATGAATGAAATCTCTGGGTTGAATGTAAATCAGCTAAAGAGGACTGTGTCGCATTTAAAATATGCAAACAAGTTACTCTGGGTCAGTCATAGATAGAAACGTAGACACACTGAATTCTCCAGAGTCATGGCACGTGTTTTTGTTTTGTTGCTAATGTACTCAGGCATAGTGTAAACTTATTGGTGCTGGCATGAGTCATGAAGTTAAAGAATACTGGGGTTACATGATAACTTTAGTCATGTCATTCAGCAGAGATGCACTGTGGGACTGTTGAGCTGACAGACATACATCACTGTAAACCATTTTGGTTCAGCACTTACCCTTATGTTTTATTTGGCTAAAAATGACTCATTCAGAGTTGGTGACTATTAAAAGTGAGAAAAGTCTAAAAGTTACATCAACATTTATGCAGGGAAAGTTACTTCTATTTAGAGAATGGCTACTCAACTGCTTACTTTGCTTCCCATTCTGATCATCAAGGTTATTCGATTTTTCTTGATTTTTTTTGGAGTTTTCTCAGTTCTATGTAGTGCAAACTTAACTAATCCATAGTTGTAACTCTAAAACTCTAAAAATTAAGTCTTTTCTTAAATTAAGAAAAGACTTAAATAATTAAGTCTATACACCAAAATGTTCAATTTCTGTATTAAATCCTCACTACATCAGAGGTCTTCAAGGTTTATCTTTCTATTTCCATAAATACTATTCATCTTGCTAATATTTTTTAACTAAATTAACTGATGTTATTTTAAATTAAGAAGAAGCCATTATATATCACATATACATAATAGTACAGGCCGATTTCTTTGCATATTGCATCTTAGGTAGTTGGGGTCAGAGTGCAAGGACATGATACAGCACCCCTGGAGCAGAGAGGCTTATGAGGCTTGCTCAAGGGCACAACAGCGGTTTGGTGGTGCTGGGGTTTGAATCCCTGACCTTTCAATCAGTAACCCAGAACCTTAACCGCTAGAGCCACCACTGCCCTAAATAATAACCTCTGCCAACACAAACCTTATATCAACTGACAGCAACAACAACTCCTGGTGGCTCCCTTAGTAAAATGAGCCACCTGGAATTCAAATCACAGGCTTACACTATTGTAATACATCAATGTTTCTACTATATAATAACAACTCATACATAGGGATTTGTTTGGTTAATCTTTGATTAGTTTTGAGGGTCAGCTCTCTGTAATGCTCAGGAAGTTTTCCTCCACAGCAGAGTCTTCGGGACAAAGGACTGACCTACAAAAAATCCAGAAAAGTCTGTTTATAGCTCCCATAATGTAACTAATAATATGAAATATTTTGTCGCAATAACATTAACATTAGCTACAGAACTACCACATCCTGTTTTCATAAATGAAAGTGTTATGTGATATTTGAGGAATACCTCAAATTTTGGGACAAGCTGTTACTGAAAATAAATAATCAGCTTCTGGACAGTATTCACTGATTATTTATTTGTAATAGTATGTTCTGTCTTATTTCTTACAAATCCAGTCAGCGTTGGTAAACAATCCCAAGAAAATACTTCAATCATTGCAGTCTTTATGCCAAATGGATACATGTCAGCCTCCATCTAATAGAATAAATAACTGTCAATCATTCCACACAGTCTGAGAGTTTCAATAGAGTCCGTAGTTATTAAAGCATAGTTCACCCCCTTATCTCATGGCTGAGCTACAAAGAGTGTCCATTGTAACTGCCTTCTACAAACCATTTGTCTGTACATGCAAACTGACATATAGGATAAGAATGTTATCTGAAAGACTATACTCCAGCATTTGCCCTCATGTGGCAAAGGCAGAGCTGGTAGTGCTTACTGGTGAAATGCTGTCATTTAGAAAGCCTCGATCATTTTGCAGCCTTTGGAACAAATCTCTGAAGCAGAATTTAGAGATTAACCGCTGTGTATGTCAAGGAGTCATTCTATAAATTGGGTTATATACATGTGTGGGAGACATATTTGCTAGAATTTTAAATAAAACTGTAATCCCTATTTATTTTAACGCATCACACCACAGATTACACATTGGATTGTCTTTTTATATTAGAGCTTTGACAGTAGTCCAGACTGTAATTCAAATCACATTTTTATAATAATACAATCATTCTAAGATATCTTTTTGATATTAACAACTTATTTACCTGGTATATGAATGATGCTACATGTAAACTAAATCAAATAATAAATGACCTAAAAAACACAATATTATTAAACCAAGAATAACACACAATTGTTGATAAATCATTGCTTTTTTTTTTCGAAGAGTTTTGCTGAATATTTATGGAATGAGTCTCCATTGTCACCAGGTTCTCTAACACAGCCTCAGAATAGATGGCTACAGTTTCTGGTGGTTTTTATCAACTTTAAAAGAGAGAAAGATTCTTGGCCAAAGAGTGATTAAGTGTTTATAGCTGTTATAACATAAGTGATATGAATAACTTTTCTGAAGAAAGTAAGACATTCTACTGTATGTGGCTATAAAAGTCTCAAAGTATGCGTATGTGTAGAAGAATGTTTCTTTCCTTAAATAATATAGTATATAGTATAATATAAAGAATAGTGACAGTAACTCTACTTCACTTAGGGCCAAATCACGCCATCACTGACAATCTCTGTCATGTTTTATTCATTTTATTCTTTCACATATAGGAATATTTTTCTTGGAAGACACTGTATCTGCCAATGAAAGTTATTTTGGCTGACAGATTTTTACTGTGGTCATGTAAAATTTAATAAAAATAATAGTCTGGCTAGTGAACAGACATATGCTGAGACACCATTGTGAAAATTACCAAGGGAAGTGAAATGAGGCCGGTGGCCTGAGCTAAAGAAACGGTTGACCGGAGAAATTGTACCTTGGGGCTGTCTTCAGCTGCCCTCACTCTCTCTAACAGCTCTTTGGATAATGGGATTTTCTATCAAAATATAACAAAGGTACATCTGTTCTGACTAGTTCAGATAATGCTATTTTTTTTATAAGAAGAAACAGGACACTGTACTGCTATAAATTCACTAGACATACATGAAGCTCTACTGCATCCTGTAGACTACACATCAACATAATTTGATTTGACAGTAGTGATATTACTGTAAGCAATGAAGTCACGCTGAGGGATTAATGTTCATTATATTTGCAGTCTTCATTTTTGCTAGATCATCACAATGACACTGCAGTATACCGTAAAATCATCTTGTAAAGCACTCCAACCCTACTTCAGCTAGATAAATCAGTGTTCAGTTTACAAGAGAACTCAATAAAATTGTTCCTGTGCTTATCCCCACAATGATAGACAAAGGTGCAAACTCAGTGTGTGCCCTGATTTATAGGTAGTAAATGGAGATGGCTGCCTGGTAATGCCGTTTTCCTGTTTATAAACATGTCCATGACTAGGGTTAGTGCCACATAGTGGGAGGAAGATAAGGAGAAAAAAATAAGGCATGTTATTCCAGTCTCCTATGGGTGTAATTATAGCACATTGTAGTCAAATAGCTGAGAACAATTTCATGCACTCACCATGGAAGAAAATGACCTGCAGCCCTACACCCTTTAATTATCTCAAGCATAATTATATTTTTGATTGTCTACCAGTTCTCATACCACAGCACTGTTGAATTCATAACTATCATTGGTCAAAAGGTATTGATAGATTTTCTCTAAGAGCAGATCTGACAGCAGTTCTTCCCGCAAGATTTATTGATTTCATAATTTTTTGTTATTTCCACACTGGTTTATTCCCAAATGTGGTCTTTACCAATGCCCATTTACCAGCCAGCTCTCCTACCTCTTCTCTATCATGCCACAACTACCAACTAACACATGCTTCTTCCAATACATACAGTGGGGCAAAAAAGTATTTAGTCAGGAAACAATTGTGCAAGTTCTCCCACTTAAAAAGATGAGAGAGGCCTGTAATTTTCATCATAGGTACACTTCAACTATGAGAGACAGAATGAGAAAAAAAAATCCAGAAAATCACATTGTCTGATTTTTAAAGACTTTATTTGCAAGTTATGGTGGAAAATAAGTATTTGGTCAACAACAAAAGTTCATCTCAATACTTTGTTATATATCCTTTGTTGGCAATGACAGAGGTCAACCGTTTTCTGTAAGTCGCCACAAGGTTTTTACACACTGTTGCTGGTAGTTTGGCCCATTCCTCCATGCAGATCTCCTCTACAGCAGTGATGTTTTGGGGCTGTCGCTGGGCAACACGGATTTTCAACTCCCTCCAAAGATTTTCTATGGGGTTGAGATCTGGAGATTGGCTAGGCCACTCCAGGACCTTGAAATGCTTTTTACGAAGCCACTCCTTCGTTGCCCGGGCGGTGTGTTTGGGATCATTGTCATGCTGAAAGACCCAGCCACGTTTCATCTTCAATGCCCTTGCTGATGGAAGGAGGTTTTTACTCAAAATCTCACGATACATGGCCCCATTCATTCTTTCCTTTACACGGATCAGTCGTCCTGGTCCCTTTGCAGAAAAACAGCCCCAAAGCATGATGTTTCCACCCCCATGCTTCACAGTAGGTATGGTGTTCTTTGGATGCAACTCAGCATTCTTTCTCCTCCAAACACAAGTTGAGTTTTTACCAAAAAGTTCTATTTTGGTTTCATCTGACCATATGACATTCTCCCAATCCTCTTCTGGATCATCCAAATGCTCTCTAGCAAACTTCAGACGGGCCCGGACATGTACTGGCTTAAGCAGGGGGACACGTCTGGCACTGCAGGATTTGAGTCCCTGGTGGCGTAGTGTGTTACTGATGGTAGCCTTTGTTACTTTGATCCCAGCTCTCTGCAGGTCATTCACTAGGTCCCCCCGTGGGGTTCTGGGATTTTTGCTCACCGTTCTTGTGATCATTTTGACCCCACGGGGTGAGATCTTGCGTGGAGCCCCAGATCGAGGGAGATTATCAGTGGTCTTGTATGTCTTCCATTTTCTAATAATTGCTCCCACAGTTGATTTCTTCACACCAAGCTGCTTACCTATTGCAGATTCAGTCTTCCCAGCCTGGTGCAGGTCTACAATTTTGTTTCTGGTGTCCTTTGACAGCTCTTTGGTCTTGGCCATAGTGGAGTTTGGAGTCTGACTGTTTGAGGTTGTGGACAGGTGTCTTTTATACTGATAATGAGTTCAAACAGGTGCCATTAATACAGGTAACGAGTGGAGGACAGAGGAGCCTCTTAAAGAAGAAGTTACAGGTCTGTGAGAGCCAGAAATCTTGCTTTTTTGTAGGTGACCAAATACTTATTTTCCACCATAATTTGCAATTAAATTCTTTAAAAATCAGACAATGTGATTTTCTGGATTTTTTTTTTCTCATTCTGTCTCTCATAGTTGAAGTGTACCTATGATGAAAATTACAGGCCTCTCTCATCTTTTTAAGTGGACGAACTTGCACAATTGGTGGCTGACTAAATACTTTTTTGCCCCACTGTATAAAGCTAGCCATGTGCATCTTATCAAACTGCTATGTAACAAGGCAACATACAATGAATCCAGAAAGTATTAACAGTGATTCACCTTTCCCACAATTTTTTATGTTACAGCCTTATTCCAAAATGGATTAAATTAATTATTTTCCACAAAATTCAACAAACAATACCTGATAATGCTCAATACTTTGTTGAAGCATCTTTGGCACCAATTACAGCCTCCAGTCTTTTTGAGTATGATCCTACAAGCTTGGCACGCCTATTTTTGGGCAGTTTCTCTCGTTCTTCTTTGCAGGACCTCTCATGTGCCATCAGGTTGGATGGGGAGCATCAGTGCACAGCCATTTTCAGTTCTCTCCAGAGATGTTCAATCGGGTTCAATTCTGGGCTCTGGTTGGGCCACTCAAGGACATTCACAGAGTTGTCCCATAGCCACTCCTATGTAATCTTGGCTGTGTGCTTAGGATCGTTGTCCTGTTGGAAGAGGAACCTCCAGGTGGGCTGTCATGTGATTCTTAGTGAGGAGTGGCCTCACAGGCCACTCAGGCCTAATAGGTGGAGTGCTGCGGAGATGGCTGTTCTTCTGAAAGGTTCTCCTCTCTCCACAGAGAAATGCTGGAGCTCTTTCAGAGTAACCATCAGTTCTTGGTTACCTCCCAGACTAAGGTCCTTCTGCCCTGATTTCTCGGTTTGGCCGGGCAGTCCGCTCTAGGAAGAGTCCTGATGTTTCCAAACTTCTTCCATTTACGGATGATGGAGGCCACTGTGCTCATTGGGACCTTCAATGCTGCAGATATTTATTTGTACCCTTCCCCAGATCTGTGCCTTGATACAAGGTCTGCAGACAAGTCCATGAACTTCATGGCTTGATTTGTGCTCTGACATGTATTGTTAACTGTGGGACCTTATATAGACATGTGTGTCACTTTCCAAATCATGTCTAATCAACTGAATCTACCACAGGTGGACTCCAATCAGGTTGTAGAAACATCTCAAGGATGATCAGTGGAAACAGGATGCACCTGAGCTCAATATTGACTGTCATGGCAAAGGTTGTGAATACTTATGTACATGTGAGTTTTTGGCTTTTTATTTTTAATAAATTTGCAAAGATTTCAAACAAACTTCTTTCATGTTGTCATTATGGGGTATTGTTTGTAGACTTTTGAGGAAAATAATGAATTTAATCCATTTTGGAATAAGGCTGTAACATAACAAAATGTGGATAAAGTGCAGCGCTGTGAATACTTTCCAGATGCACTGTATCTCAGTGGAACGCATACATGAGCTCACAGAAATGCCTGATTGGCTAATGTTGTTGTGATTGACAGCAAAGTAGAGGAGATCAGAAAACAGTCGCCCATCCAGAGGCAAATTTCATTTTCTTGGACTCCCAGACTAGAATGGCTGTGACATTGTCGGAAATCAGTCTCCAGATCAACAGATGGCAGGATGTTGCATGACTTGGGAAGTGATTTTAAAAATAGAATATGATTTGGTGACATTCTTTATGTATTTTGTGTATTTGGTAGGAGTCTCCAGTGTCAGTATTTAACTGTGACAGACAGAGGTAAATCTTAACTTCACAAGAGGAAAAAAAACCCGGCTGCTGAGGGAACTGTTTAGAGCTGTTGTACTGCAAGTGATAAGCAGAAGAAACTTGTTTCACATTCCACAAAATTAAATTAAGCTGTAAATGGGTATTATGATATGTTATTCTTTAATTGATGTGCAACAAAGATAAATTAAATACCTTTGAATGTTACTGAAAAACAACAACCTCAGGCAATGGCATCACACCACTGTATTGTTCGAGAACAGCACACCCCTGTCATGTTATTGCATTCATTCATTCATTCTTTCTTTCTTTCTTTCTTTCTTTCTTTCTTTCTTTCTTTCTTTCTTTCTTTCTTTCTTTCTTTCTTTCTTTCTTTCTTTCTTTCTTTCTTTCTTTCTTTCTTTCTTTCTTTCTTTCTTTCTTTCTTTCTTTCTTTCTTTCATTCTTTCTTTCTAAATGATTTAGTCATCCACTGGAGAATGTGTGTAAATATCTGCTCACAGTTTGTGTTAGAGTAATGTCCAGAAGGGCAGGACTATGGCTGATTTGTACCTCTGTGTCTTCTTGAGCCAGGAGCCTCACCAATTATCTCTATTCACTCTCTTGATTTGTTGCATAGTGCCTTTGCCTGAACCAGTACATGACTCCACTAAGAAAAACAGCATAAAGGAGTGACCTGTGTTGTTAAATTTCTCTTTCTCCCTGGGAAAGTAGCTGATTAGTTTTGCTCTGTACCAACACCCTTGGGAGTTAAACTGGATGAAGTGCTCAGTGTAAATAGTGGCTTTACCAGCAAGCTATACAGGAACCTAGTCAATTCAATTCAATCAGCTAATACATGTCCTGTTTGAAAATGTTTGTGTCTAAATCGATTAGTGAATTAATCTGTTCATTTATTCTGATCTTCAGTACATATCTTATCCTGGTCAGGGTCATGGTGGATCCAGGGCCTATCCTGGAATATTTCCTGTTTCCCAGAAACACTTGCAGTGATGCAGGAATAACCCCTGATGCATGACAGGGTGTCATGTAAAAGCAGGCTGAGATGGATGCAAGTGCAGTTAGGCATTGTAGAGCAGGCAAACAAACCCAAAGTCTGAATCAAATCAAATCCATGAAGAAGAATTGGGCAGAGGTCATGTAATCAGTGAACAATAAAAAATCCAAAATACAGAAAATATACTGGAAACTATATCCAAAATTGGAGTATCATTACTCATAGAATGAACAGCTCAGTAAAGAAAGGTGTGTGAATGCTGAGCAATACTTTGAACGTAACAAAGAGACACAAGGTTTGAAATACACATCTAATCAAGGGCCAAACTGAAAACAGATAAGACTGATCAGGAAACATGAGGGAAACAACCAATGACAATACAAGAATGGAGGCAGGACATGAATCACAACAAAACACGTGGCAAAGTAAACAAAGGCATGACAACAGGGAAGCATGTGTTGTAGTGCTGCGAGCTGTTATGCATGCGGAGCACCTCTGCTTGCAGTGCTTGGCATGAGGGGGGAAATACATGACTCAGGGAGCCTGGGGCTGTGAGGCAACAGTGATAGCTGGTGCACCACCATGCCACTCTAAATTATATCTTATTAATCAAACTGGCTTCTAAGGAATGAAACTGTAACTTGGTTACATGAGTAAAGAAAAATAATACAACTGCAGTAAGTGCATTTGGAATAAGACTTCATCTACTGAACTGTGTGGAAGTATCTGGAAGGTTGCTGTCAGCTCCTCCCACTGAGGTCACTGCCTGCTGTGAAAATATAGAAGAATAAGGAATACATCAAAACTTGACACACCAGCCTTTTTTAGTCATTTTTCTTCTTCAGGCAAACAGTCTCTTTACACTGTTCTCATCACTTCCTACAAGTCATGAAAAAAGCCCTTCTGAAATGGTAGTCTTAATAAATTGCCTCGTGAAATTACAGCACATTGTAAAGTTGTATTGATGATGTCACATAGAGCCATATTCTGAGTAAAATTACACACATTAATATTCAGACCTCTGCTGACTTATGTGCTACTTGGACAGTTGTGCAGAGTCAGAGGTTGCTGAAAACAGTATAATAGGATGTGCTGGATCAAGTGCTATTTTATAGGATGCTAAATGATGAGGGTTAATATATCACATTTTTATCACATGGCATTTTTCTTTCTTTTTAAAAAAATGCCTTTTGTTTTTGCATTACATTTTACAGTCTATTGTAGCTGACAGTAAGATGAAATTTCCTTCTTCAGTCTATATTTGGCAAGAACTTTTGTGTTTATAGGAAGTGGCCTAGACTCTATTGAAAAATCCTTTCTCAGGCAGGAAAAATCTGGCAGCTTCAGAGTGTCACGTATTCTCCCCTCGCACAGATCACTGTAAGAAAGGTGCTCGGAGCTCATAACAGCCCGCAGTGGCACAGTGTATGATTTGCTGTAATCATACCTTTGTTTACTGTACCACAGGTGATTTGTTTTGGTTCATGTCCACTCTCTGCCCTTGTATTGTATGATTTTAATAATCTGAATACAACTTAATGCTTATTTACATTTACATTCTTAAACCTTTTTACCACTACATTAATCAGGAAACTTTTGGTTTCAGTGTGAGAGATTTGTTTTTAATCTCTATTGGGATAACAGAAGGTTGAAGATAACGCCTTTGAATTTTAGATGCTCATGAACAAGCACTTTGGTCATCTCTGAGAGTAGAAATGGGTTTGATATCACCATTTACTTTGAAGATATAAAATTTTGTGTTTGAACTTTTCTATGAATATAATGTCCTTAGTAGGCTATATACAAACACTACTTATGAAAATCTAACAATTTGTAAAGCATAGAGTGTCTGCTTTTATATGAGCCATTATGCACCATTGTAGAGTGTGACATGACAAAGAAATTCAATGCTTAACATGGGTCAAAACGGGGAAATTCCCATTTCTTTTCGCTTCTGCTAAAAATAGTTAAAGGTAGAACCCAAATACTGACTACTTCTCTATCAGAGAAAATTCCAACAAGAAGCCTTTTTGTTAGGCTAAGAACCCTTACCTATCCAGAAACACTTTAATAAGTGGTGTAGCAGATATAGATGTGCTAATAAATATGTTAATCCCTTAATTAAGGCTGGCAGATTTTATATTGGTTCATGATCACTTCTGTCCGAATGGTTATTTAGCCATAGCCGCTGCATTAATTTGCTGTTAGAGCAAATCAAAGAAATAAAAATCCCCTCTTTACCTTCCCAAACAACAGTGTATAACACTTTAAATAGATAGCTCTCCACTCCTCCACTCTACACCACTCCAAAACAACCTCACTGACAGGAACTTTAAAGGAAATGCTGTTTGTCAGTCAGAAAGTAATTACAGGTGGCAGTTTATGCCATCTAGCCATCCATCTGTACACTGATAATCAGCTGCATGAATTCCCTGAACCTCTTTCTGTCATAATAATAGTCCAATAGCTTATTATATGCGTAGCAGTGTAGACATTAATCTGTTTTATCTGACAAAAATAGAGCATGGTTCATGATATGGGAATATTCCCTAGCAGTTAAAGCTGCATCTAAATAGTTGATCTCGAGATATCACTGGGGCTGAAGTGAACAGCGGATTGATTTATTACATCATAATGACAAATAATGACACTTTGTATCAAACATGCATCAGATTTGGATCTAAACATTTGCAGAACATTGATATTCTGTGTACTTCGTCCAGCACGATAAATGATAAATGAACAAAGCCAATGTTTTATCAGACTGTGGATGCATTTGTTCAACAAAAGGCAGATTTCACCCTTGATTGATGATGTTTAACTTTCAGATTTTTAATTCGATTTGGTATGTGGACGCAACACTTAGACTTTTTTAACTGAAAAGCAGTAACAAAAAAATGATTGCAGTATTAATTTCACTGTAAAACAAGTTACCAAAAGCAGCAAAAGATCCTCCTATGACTAATATTTTGCCTTCTATTATTTAGTCATTTTTAACTAAAGTTCATAACAGGGGAAGCACAGCAGAATTAATCTGGATGTTAAACTAAGCAATGCTAATTAATGTTATCCTGGCTAGGTACTGTACTGTTGCTAACATCCACTTATATTATATTTAATTATAGCCTTATATTTTAAACAGATAGCCCTCAATTTCATCTTTTCTTTCTTTTTTTCCCCTTGTAGTCACTGATTTTGTTGGTTTGTTATTATTATTATTATTATTATTATTATTATTATTATTATTATTATTATTATTGTAACATGTAACTGTGTAACATGATTTCAAAATTTAACCATTTATTATGGTGTAACTTGATATCCTGTGGGTTTCTTTTGAGCTAAAATGACTCGGTTGCTAATCAACATATTTTTATCAGATCCTTTTTATAAGATTTCAGACTTATATGAGAAAAGTGAGAAGGAACAACTGAGAGAAGAAACTGTAAAATAGAACATCCCTTATTAATAATTTTTTTAAAAATGTAATGGCAAATTGTTGTAGTATAAGAGGAATGAAACACGCTGGGATGCACTGCATCCCATAATTGTATTATTACAAAAATAATTATCAATACATAATTAAATAATAATTATTACAGTGATTACTTGGGGGGGTGAAATCATAAGGAGGCAATATCATAATCTTATCATTTTCAAACCGGCTATTTATTTATTTAATTGTTTGTGTATCCATGTTTTATTGTCACTGATATTCACCTAAGCAACCCTGGATCATACAGTTTCTTTAAGCCTAAACTACAAAAAGAAGGAAAACATATAGGGCCTATGTAAGATAACAAAAAAATTACAAGGCAAGCATTTGTTGTGTCTGTCTAAAGCTTTTGGATTTGGAAAATTTCCAGATAATATTTGAACAATCTGAATGTATACAGCACTGACATGAAACACTGCACTATGCACTACGATTAGATGAAGGCCTTCTTTAATCTGTCATCATGCTGATTTTCATGCTATTGACGCAAATGTCTGATTAATACCATAATAGAAAAGTTGGCTAGCCAGACTGAACTGCAATTTGTCATTAAACGATCAAGTCTTTTATACCTCAAGTCAATTCATCTGTAAAGACTGAATATGTGCTGTGATTGCTGCTGACAATCCAACATTTAGCAAGGCTATGCTCAATCATGTGTTGTGTGAAAGGCATATTTTAGTGAAAGGTCAGGGGTGATTTGTTGGATATAGTCAGGCAGAATCTGAGACTGGTCATGTCTTCAGTAAAATTTTTTGACTTTACACACGGAGACATGAGACTCTAACGTTCATCAATTCTTATGATAAAGAATATTCATTATAATGTCAGGCTTAACTAATTATTTCTTTAAGAACATTATTGCAATTTTACATGCTGCCATGTATTTGAAAGGACATCAAGGCCAAACTTCATTTGAACTTATTACATTTGAGAAAAAATAACTTTAAAAAGGCAGAAAAGGTTGTACAAAGATACAGCTTTTGTATTTACAGATTTTTCAGTCCTATGGAACTATTGTGAAAGTGCCTCATTTCCATTTAAAATTTCTGATTGCTTTCCATGTTTTCTTTTCAGATGCTTCATAATCAGAGTCTAACCAGCTCATGCATGAAATGAATAAAGAAAAAAACATCACAAACTGCTTTGTACTTGAACACACACATGACCGAATGGTATTCACTCAGGAGATAATTGGATATATGGGATGTTAATGGAATACACGTGGATACATACATTACTTTATATTTCTAACACTTTACATATGAATGAGAAACTAATAAACCACCAAGTCTCTGGAAGTCTACTGGAGGGATGAATACCATTCTCCCTCGGTTGCTGTTTTTATTGATGGTAGTAAAGAGTACTATCTAACACATCTCTACCAAATCTCTGCCGCCATAATGTTCATTAATTGAGCATTTATACCCTGTAGAAAGGGGCAGAGTCAACCTGGAAGAGACCAGTCCATTAGCATAGAAATATTTATTATAGGATATCGGAAGAATGTTGTATTGATTTGCAGTGACACTCTCCTCTAAGGGGACAAAATCATGCCAACAAAATGTCTCCACACAGAGATACCATATCTAATCAGAAAAGGCCAAAATGATCTCTTATTAGCATGCATATGTTCAGAAGGTACATTGGCGTAGTGGTTAGTATGTTTGCCTCACACTTCTGGGGTTGGGGATTTGATTCCTGTGTTCTCCCTCTCTTTGGGGCTTTCTTTGGTCCAGAGATGTTCAAAGACATTGTGTTGTAGGTTGATTGACATCTTCTTCTGCCCCTAAGTCCACTGGGAAAAGCTCTGGGCTCCCTGTCACCCTGTGTCAGATACAATAAGCAGTAGAGAAAATAGATAGATGTTACATTCAATACTTCTCTATAATCCTTTAATCTATTTTGATTAATAGATTTCCCCTCCAAGTATTGCCAAGACTCCCATTAGGCTCTGAAGGATATCAGTTACACAAAAATTGTACAAAAAAAGTTGCACAAAAATTTTAGTTATTTAATTACTATTCTGTTTGATCTGTGGCAATGCTAGTGAAACTACAATAAAACATGAGAAAATTCAGAAGGTCAAAAACATCTGACATTCGAAGTACACTGTACTGGAATTTTTCCTCCCACCTTCACATAAAACGTGGTTAAGTGGATGGGTTTCTGTAACATTGCCCCTAAGTGTGAATGAGTGTGTGACTGATTGAGTGCATGGTGCCCCTTGAGATATACTGGTGTCCCTTACATAGTGTGTTCCTCATATCCCTCAAAAGCCCTTCTTCCACTGTGCAAGCAAATTGCTTCCGAGGCTGTAGGAGGTAAAGCTAGTATATACACTCACCATCCACTTCAGTATGACAACCTTTACCCTTATTCATGCTTATTCATGCAATTATCCAATCAGGTGACAGACATTCAGTGCATAATTTTATGCAGATATAGGTCAAGAGCTTCAGGTAATGTACATGTCAAACATTAGAATCCCCTGCAATTTTAACTCAAAACCATCTCTAGAGTTTATACAGTATGAACAGCAGTTTTATGGATTTTACAGATCTTGATGCAAAAGGTCAAATGGACTAGATTCAGCTGACAGTCAGGGAACAGTAACTCAAATAATCAGAATCAGAATCAGAATCAGAATCAGAAAGAGCTTTATTGCCAAGTATGTTTGCACATACAAGGAATTTGTTTTAGTGTAACAGGCTCCAGTGCACAGAGATAACAATAACAGTACAAATAACAACAGAAAATAGAATGAGAAATAAAAAATAAAAAATACACATATTTAAATAAGAAAATAAAGTATTTGTATATACAGAATAGAATAGAATGAGTTGAGATGTAGGGATGTGGGTGTGGTAATAAATATGAGGTTATTGCACTTTTAATTTTTATTTTTATTATTGCCCAATGCTGGGAACATTCAACTGTTCAAAAGATAGATTGCTTGGGGGAAGAAACTGTTCTTGTGCCTGGCTGTCCTGGTATTTGCTGCTCTGTAGCGTCGGCCAGATGGCAAAAGGTCAAAAAGGATATGGCCTGGATGTGAGGGGTCCAGAGTGATTTTCAGAGCCCTTTTCCTCACTCTGGATGTATACAGTTCCTGAAGGGTGGGCAGGGGAGCACCAATAATCCTTTCAAATAATCACTCTTTACAACCATGTTGAGCAGACAAGCATATCAAAATGCACAGCATGTTGAACCTTGCAGTTGATGGACCACAACAGTAGAGAACCACATCAAGCTTCTTTCCTATCAGCCCAGAAAAGGAATCTAAAGCAACAGTGGGTACAGGCTCACCCAAATATGGACAGTTCTAAGTCAAGAAGTTTTTATTGTCATGCCAACCATCTCTAGCTGGTGCAGTACACAGTGAAATGAAACAATGTTCTTCCAGGACCACCGTGTTACATACAACACATAGCTGCCTAAAACAACACATAACTAAGAACTAAGTGCACTAAAACAGTACTACACAAAGTGCATGTGCACAAATGTGTCCAAACAAAAGACATTAAAATAGACAGTGCAATACAATACAATAGTGTACACAGAGCAGCACTGATGTACTGGTTCTGTAATGAGTGCAAGTAAAAATTCTACTCATGTAAACATGAAGGACAGTTAGCATCAGATTATAGCACTATAAAAAGTAATCGGATTGTGGAAGCATAAAAGGTACGTGCAAGAATTGCAAGGAAGTACAGATATATATACAGTTATGTGTAAGTGTGTGTGTGTGTGTCTTGATGTTAGTCAAATATCTGGGAATTAAGGAGTCTGATGGCTTGGGGGAAGAAACTGTTACACAGTCTAGTTGTGAGGGCCTGATAGCTTCGTTACATTTTTCCCAGACGGCAGGTGGGTGTGAGGGGTGCATGGGGTTATCCACAATGCTGCTGGCTCTGCAGATGCAACATGTGGTGTAAATGTCTGTCTGTGATGAAGGGAAGAGAGACTCTGATGATCTTTTCAGCTGTTCACACTATCCACTGTAGACCACAACACCACAATGCCCAAACCAGGCAGTGATGCAGCTAATGCAGCTGCTCAGTCTTCAACTGTCCAATGTACAGGTAGCAATAAAAAAAAAAAAAAATTAATTTAAAAAATGTCCTGTATTAATACCCATACTCATGGCTCAAAGCTGAAGCAGTTACCCATGTTGAGCAGAAAGATTTTTTTTTTTCTTTTTGGTTTGCAGTGGTACTGTATCTGATAATCTCAAATTTAAATTGGTTTCTGAATATATTTTCAAATTTCAGAATTTGCACATCCATACAAAAATTAAGGCATTATTCTTCCATTATGCATATGTGGTGGCTCATGCAGTTATATTGGTATTTTTTGAGACATTTAACTACCTCTATGGTCATAATTATTGGGATGTTATTCAATCACTGTGTGATTGAAGAGCTTATATATACAATTGGGTGTTAGTACACTGCCTGGAGTGCGTCATAGCCTGAGGACCGCCCATTTCCGGTATTGCTCACTGTTGCTCACTGCTTTCATTGAACAGTTATTCTAGTAGTCTTCTAGAAGTTGAGTCCCCAGGGCAGACCATGAGCTGTTCCTTTCTGATGGTAGTGATTCTATCACTGTGATTGTGCATGATTCAACCTGTGTGCTGTGTGAGTGAACTGTGTGCACTGGTTGTGAGATATTGATCTCATAGGAAACCTTGGAGTTTGGAGCTGGTTTATCTGAATAGGTAAACCTCAGCCGTTATTAATATTTTTATATTTATGTTAGTATTTGAGAATGTGTGAAGGCTATTCTGTAGTTAGGCAGGAATTTTAAATGGCTTTTTTATTAACTAGTAACTAATTTTAACTAGTCATAGGTTAAGTGTTAAAATAAAAAATTGTATTTTTGTATATTTGTATCCAAGTTTTTGATTCATTTTTTTTGGAACAACAAATCTGAGTACCTTTTTAGTGATTGGGTAATATTTCCCCTGTGAATAATATCAAAAAGATTTAAAGTAGTTAGGGATTGTTTTCTACCCCACTTTGTAATACTTACCATTATTATAAGCATGGCTTTTCTTTTATTCCGTCCATTTTTTCCTAATAAATAAATAAATAAATAAAAACAACAGAATCTCTCAACATTCTTTACTTTTTTTCCTCTGAAAGCATAAAGCATGGAAACTTGACAAGCAGGTGTGACATTTCATATACTGAAACAATCTCTGTCTTTTAATACTCACACACTGTACCAAAGGAACGCTTCATATGGCAGCCTTATCATGCATAAAACAGCAGTCTGCAGATGGTGACTCCCTTACCGTAGCTTACCAACACATTAGGAAATAAAATCAAAAGCCGCAGAATGCATTTATCCAAAGTTTAAAACCACCAGCTATTGATGTTTCTGTAGTCTATAAGGATTTATGAGTTGGGAGGGCTAGCCCCACACCCAACCCTCCTCTTTTCATATCCGGGCTTGGGACCGGCATACGCAGAGTTAGCAGTTTCTGAGGATGAAAAAAATCATGCATGAAACAGCAATCTATAGATGGATACTCTATGAGTCTATGAACCAACACATTCGAAAATAAACTATAAACTAGCAGCCACTGGAGAAGAAAAAAGAACTTCCCCATTTCCACCATTAGCTGCTGTTTAACTACTTTTATTAGTCAATGCACCTTCATTTTAGCAGAGGTGAGAATTCCAAGTATGCAGTGCATGTTTATGGAAAGATGTAGCTTTACCCAGATAATTTGCTTAATATTCAGTTGTTTTTTCCAAATTATTTTTGGAATAAAACATTCCAATGTCTATGAACGTCTGACAGTTACAAAGCTTTGACACTGTAGTCTCCTTCTAAAATGAAATATAAATTTTCTTACAAAAAGCTCTATCATATCCATAATTACGCATCTGCATTCATGTGGTGTGTCCACCTTACATGTCACCTGATTGAGTTGCTGCTACAGAATTATAAGAACAACATATTGATATAAACATGTTGTTGTTATTTTGGCTGTTCCCAGTTCGGGTCACCAGAGTGTATCATTTGGTTCACATGTTTTGATTTGGCACAGATTTTATGCCGGATGCTCTTTCTGAGGCAACCCTTCCATTTTATCCAGGCTTGGGACAGGCAATAAGAGTTAACTCTTTAATGGCTGGGTTAGGAGGCTATTGATATAAACCATGTAGCTGGAACTAATGTTAGAGCTGCTGTTACAGAATATCATACCTAACTTAATAATAACTTTTTGACCAATCATTATTCAAGAACATATAACAATAAATAAATAAAAAACCTAACTAGCCTGCTTGCCTTAACTCCTGTATAATGTTTCTTTTCTAATAAGGACAGACATATTCTCTCAACTTTCTCCTGTTTAAAGTACAAAGCACTTTTGTTTTGGTTTCTAATCTCACCTTCCCATATCTGTAGAGACATATTTTTCTTCACAGTAAGTCCACAAAATGGCTGCTAGCTTCTTTGGCATGTGAAAATGTCACCCTGTCTACTTTCATTTTGTCCACAGAGCCTAAAATTTACTGGACAACTAAATTTTAACATCCAGGACCAATTTACAGACTTCCAAATGAAAATAAATAAATAAATAAATAAATAATAATAAAGATTAGCCAACCTCTCTGTGGTTAAATGGTTCCTCTAATTGAGAAGCTTTGGTTATTATTTGCCACTCTGGAAAGTAATGGAATTCAGTAGTCGCAATAAAGATAGTCAAGACATTACATTGTTGTGTAAACAGTTACTATCTTTCCTATATCTTTTTTTTTTCAAGAAGAATGGATGTATTTTTTTAAATTAAGCAACATGACATTTTAAATGAGCAGGTAAATAAATGCAGTCTGATACATTATTAATACAAATCCCACATGCAATCTTTTCATGTACATGAATAGTTGAAGCAAAGAAAAAGTAAAGTGTCATAAATCTAGAACTTGACATATCAGTTTAGAAAACTATGAAGGTGTCCATATGCTGCTCCATGCAAGTTTGATAAGTGATTTGGGAAAGCTTGAGTAAAATACATCCATCTGGTACTATGAAGAATCGCAGGATGTTTACTTAAATGAATTCTTTAATCGGCAAGTAAAGATGCCTGAGGGATGTATCCAAGTGCTTGTGTTTATACTATACAGTATATACTGCATTAGTATAAAGGATGAAGGGATAACTATTTAAACAATAAAAGAATAAAAGAACATTATTATTGTTCTTGTTCGTTATTCATTCATCAGTAAGGCTTTTTCCTGGTCATGATGTTGATGGGACTGGAGGCTATCCTGGGAATACTGGGAGTGAGGTGGGAATACATCCTCCATGGAATTCCATAGAACACATGCCATTGTCAAATTGGCAAATTTTTGGAAGGTGGAAGAACATGGCGGAAACCCACATGTAAACATGCCACTGAAACAGTAACCTGAGTTCATGACTGACCTGAGGACATTGGAGCACAAGCTTCTTATTAAAAAGTTCTATTTGGGTGAAAAATGAATGGCAAATAGAAGTTTATAATACTAAATCACCAAATATAACTAATCATACTGACATGGTCACAACTCTTTAATGCCATCCACAATTCATAAGCCACCTTGAAGCAAAGGCATGAACATGCCTCAAAGCTACATGAAGCTCCTCATAGTGAACACAGATACACTGCAGTGACAGAGCGGCTTTGAAGAAGCTCAGATGTGAGAGAAAGGTGGCAGAAACTGATAGCCAAATGCCACAGCAGAACAAACTCCTTGTCATGATCAATGCATAACCAGTAATCTGTAATATAGAGTGGGAACAGACATACATTCAGCGAAAGTGAGCAGACACTGCTTTTGTCTCATACCCAGAGGTCATAGATTGGATATGGAAGATCAAAGCCAGGAAAAAAATGCTGCTGGAAAAATAGAATTTAAAAATTGAGTTAATGCTCAAGCGGCTCAAAACGGCTATATGTTGACTAAGTCTACACTAGGAGTGTACTGCAATGCCAATGTTTGTGTCTGTCTTTAAATATTACTAGCTGTATTTAAAGGGTCTGACTTAAATCAACAGATGCATGGGAATGTGGTTATTTTTGTTTTTATTTGCAAATAATTTAGTTGTGTTTGTGACCATTTAGAGGAATGTATTCATTCTTGATTACATCACGCACACACACAGTATGTATGTGAAACATCTTGGTTTTCTATGCACTGACGTTGCTTTCGGCTGCTCCCTGTTCGGGGTCGCCACAGCGGACCAACTGGTCCGCAAAACAACTTGGCAAATGTTTTACGCCGGATGCCCTTCCTGACGCAACCCTCTCATTTTTCCAGGCTTGGGACCGACACTGCATCCAGTGGCTGGGAATCGAACCCGGACCTTCCGCATGATAGGCGAGAAACCTACCACTGAGCCACCGATGCCCACTGAGCCACCGATGCCCACTGAGCCACCGATGCCCACTGAGCCACCGATGCCCACTGAGCCACCAATGCCCACTGAGCCACCAATGCCCCTTTGGTTTTCTATGCACTAATTCCAATATATAACTGTTCTCAGTTTGGCTTCAGAAAGTTGCAAATTCCCCTCCTTGAACCACCACCTTATTGTGGTGGAGGGGTTTCAGTACCCAAATGACCCTAGTAGCCATGTTATTGGGGGCCTAGTGCTCCTGGTAGGGTCTCCCAAGGTAAACAGGTCCTAGGTGATGGTCCAAATCACCTAATGAATTGAAGAAAGTCAAGGACCGTTATGTTGCCTGGATTGGAGTTTTCCCCTGCAGACAAGAGGGTTGTTTTCCTGCATCTTCAGGTCGGGGATAGGTGTCTCACTGTTGTTTCAGCTTATGGGCCGAACAGCAGTGTAGAGTACCCGACCGTCTTAAAGACCCTGCGAGGGGTGCTGGAAGGTGCTTCGACTGGGGACTCCATAGTTGTACTGGGGGACTTCAACGCCCATGTGGGCATTGACAGTGATACCTGGAGGGGCGTGATTGGGAGTTATGGCCACCCCGATCTGAACTCGAGTGGTGTTCTGTTGTTGAACTTCTGTGCTAGTCACAGTTTGTCCATAACAAACACCATGTTCAAGCATAAGGGTGCCCATCAGTACACGTGGTACCAGGATACCCTTGGCCGGAGGTTGATTATCGACCTTGTGGTCATGTCAGTTGACCTTTGGCAGCATTTCTTGGACACTTGGGTGAAGAGAGGGGCTGAGCTGTCAACTGATTACCACCTGGTGGTGAGTTGTATACGCTTACAAAGGAGGATGCTGGACAAACTTGGTAGACTCAAACGTATTGTAAAGGTCTGTTGGGAACGTCTTGCTGAAGCCTCTGTTAGGGAGGTCTTCAACTCCCACCTCCGGAAGAGTTTCAACCAGATCCCAAGGGAGGTTGGGGACATTGAGTCTGAGTGGACCATGTTCTCCTCCTCCACTCTTGACGGAGCCATCCGGAGCTGTGACTGTAAGGTCTCTGGTGCCTGTCATGGCAGGAATCCTTGAATCCATTGGTGGACACCAGAAGTAAGGGATGCTGTCAAGCTGAAGAAGGAGTCCTATCGAGCCTGGTTGGCTGGTGGGACCCTGGAGGCAGCTGATGTGTACCAGCAGGCCAAGCAGGCTGCAGCCCAGGTAGTCGTGGAAGCAAAAACTCAGGTCTGGGAGGAGTTCGGTGAGGCCATGGAGAAGGACTATCAGTCGGCCTTGGGGAAATTCTGGCAGACCATCTGGCGCCTCAGAAGGGGCAAGCAGTTCTCTGCCAACACTGTTTACAGTGGATGTGGAGAGTTTCTGACCTCGACTGGGGATATTGTCGGACGATGGAAGGAATACTTCTAGGATCTCCTCAATCCCACTGACACACCTTCCGTAGAGGAAGCAGAGGCTGAGGACTCAGAGGTAGATTCATCTGTCACCCAAGCTGAAGTCAGTGAGGTAGTTCAGCAGGTCCTCGGTGGCAAGGCACCGGGGGTGGATTAGATTCACCCTGAGAACCCTTAAATCTCTGGATGTTGTGAGGCTGTCTTGGGTGACACGTCTTCAACATAGCATGGCGGTCAGGGACAGTGTCTCTGGACTGGGTGACCAGGAAGCTGGTCCCTCTTTTTAAGAAAGAAGACCCAAAGGGTGTGTTCCAACTATAGGGGGATCACACTCCTCAGCCTCCCAGGAAAAGTCTCTTCCAGGGTACTGGAGAGGAGGGTCCAACCATTAGTTGAACCTTGGATTCAGGAGGAACAATGCAATTTTCATCCTAGTGGTGGAACACTGGACCAACTCTATACCCTCCACAGGGTTCTTGAGGGTTTGTGGGAGTTTGCCCAGCCAGTCCACATGTGTTTTGTGGACTTGGAGAAGACATTTGGCGGTGTCCCTTGTGCCATTTTGTGGGAGGTGCTCTGGGAGTATGGGGTCTGTGGCCCTCTCTTAAGGGCTGTTCGGTCTCTGTATGACCGGAGCAGGAGCTTGATTTGCATTACCGGCTATAAGTCAGACCTGTTCGAAGTGCATGTTGGACTCCGGCAGGGCTGTCCTTTGTCACTGGTTCTGTTCATTACTTTTATGGACAGAATTTCTAGGCACAGCCAGGGGTTGAAGGGAGTCTGGTTTGGGGACCACAGGATTTCACCTCTGCTTTTTGCAGATGATGTTGTCCTGTTGGCTCCTTCAAGCCAGGACCTACAACATGCACTGGGGGCAGTTTTCAGCCAAGTGCAAAGTGGCTGGGATCAGGATCAGCACCTCCAAATCTGAGGCCATGGTTCTCGACCGGAAAAAAGTGGCTTGCCCCCTCCAGGTTGGAGGGTAGTTCCTCCCTTAAGTGGAGGCATTTAAGTATCTCGGGGTCTTGTTTACGAATGAGGGAAGGATGGAGCGTGAGATTGACAGACGGATCGGTGCAGTGGCAGCAGTAATGCGGTCTATGTACTGGTCTGTTGTGGTGAAAAATAAGCTGAGCCGAAAGGCGAGGCTCTCGATTTACCAGTCAATCTACGTTCCTACTCTCACCTATGAAAGGACAAGATCCCGGATACAAGCGGCCAAAATGAGTTTCCTCCGTAGGGTGGGGGGGCGTTCCCTCAGAGATAGGGTACAAGTGGCCAAAATGAGATTAGATCCAGCCTCAAAAGTTCCCACTCTTAGTCTTTACTGACACAGGAAGTTCTGAAAGAGTGAACAGAGTGTAAGTGGACAGCTTTGACTTACCCTGTTTGCCTGTTAAAGTCTGCCAATGCTGGAAGACAGGCAAGGATTTTGTCTATACAATTTACAATGCATTGTAATTTCCTCTAAGACTGTAATGATACAGAGCCAAAGCACTCAGAAATAGAGGGTGTGTTGACCGATCCGATTATGGCTGCACAGAATAGCACAAGCAGAGCAATATTTGTGACAGGCTAAATTTCATAAGCAGCTGCAAGATGTTTTCAATGCCAGCAGAGTGATCGTGGTCGAGTTAAAGCAATGAGGATTTTCAATCACCAATAACACTCTCCTTTCAAACTCGCTTCTGCAGTGAACCAATAAAACTTTACAATGGTGCAGCTACTTGAAGCCTTGCCCTGTGCAAATATAGCACAGTGTTATTAACAACAAGAAGGCCTTGAAAGCACAAGAGTACACTGAAGATTCACAAAGCTATGGAGGATATGGAAAAGGTTTTTCATTCTGTTCAGTACTCTGATTTTCTCCTTCCAGTTCCTGCCAGTTTCTTTCACATGATAAGAGATTTCAGGAATAGTGAGTACAGCTGCATAAGTATTCACCCCCCTCAAACCTTTCCACAGTTTGTACTGGTACAATTTATTGAAATGGACTTATTTTATTGTGATACAAAGGTTGAGAAATAAATAAATAAATAAATAAATAAATAAATAAATAAATAAATAAATATAAATTTATTCACCTGGATCAAAACCATGTTCAGTTGTAATTACTGCTGCATGTCTTCTTATGTTTTTTTCTTCTTTTACTTTTTTCCACTTTTTATATGTGTGCCAATTCATCTTCAAAATATTCAAAGGTCTTTTGCATTAGATGGATAAGGTTTCTTAAGGGGGTGAATACCAATGCAAGGCACTGAATAAAGCAGTCCAGGATTGAACTTGAGTTGTTTATTTGTAACATGCTGAAACAGAGAACAATGGTGAATCCTAGTCCTTCCTAAAAGTAAATGTAGGATAAGCAACTTTTGCAAGTGACACCAGAGATGCTAACCTGCACAAGAAAGTTTGAATACAACTGAGCATCTGATCACTGGGACAACTTGTACTATCACATCTTGTGCTACATAATGAAGAAGCCTGTGTTGTCAGATTACACAAACTGACAAACACTTGACACCATTCCTTGAGGCCACTGCACTGCAGTTTAGCATTCTAGCACACTTGATTCTATGCATTAGATAATTACTAAGCTCTTCATGTGTTAAATCAGGTATGTGAAGAGATGTTTCTTGTAGTCCTTGCAGACTGAAAAATAAAAAATTAATTAATTAATTAAAGAAAATGAAGGATCATTTATTTGTCATATAATTGCTAGTAACTTAAAATATGCTATTCAGTGTAGAACCTAACTGAAGTATTATGACTAAAAAAGTGCAGTTACATCTTCATAAAGTCTTATTTCACCTTTTCTAAAAAGTGGCAATTCTCTTTCCAATATCATGTGCACCTCAAGGCATGGGTGATGAAAGAATTCAAAGTTTTAGATCAATGCATGTACCATGTTAGCAGCTGCTTCTTGACATTTTCATGAAAGAAATTTAAGAGAACATGAACTTTGATCTTATCATACACATCTGGGTGCCATCACTCAAATGCATGGGTGCCATCAATGTACAGAGTCTTTGATTTGCAATGTACACTTTAGACAAGAGAAATAATTGTGTGCAGTGACCCATAATGATACTGATTGACTTTAGATACAGTCACTTGTAGGGCACTATAGTTATGGTGTCGTTCATGATTGCACCTGAAGATAAGTATCATAATTACCAGAGCTCAAGCTATGACAACTGTAAGAGCAGGCAGGCCAGAAAGGCCTGAATATTCCTAAAACTTTTTTCACATCTATTTTTCGCATCTAATTTTTTGGCATCCATATTGGCTTAATACAGATAACATACATTATATATATATATATATATATATATATAAATTTTTTTTTTTTTTTTTCTTGATATATACATACACATAGTGGGGCAAAAAAGTATTTAGTCAGACACCAATTGTGCAAGTTCTCCCACTTAAAAAGATGAGAGAGGCCTGTAATTTTCATCATAGGTACACTTCAACTATGAGAGACAGAATGAGAAAAAAAAATCCAGAAAATCACATTGTCTGATTTTTAAAGAATTTATTTGCAAGTTATGGTGGAAAATAAGTATTTGGTCAATAACAAAACTTCATCTCAATACCTTGTTATATACCCTTTGTTGGCAATGACAGAGGTCAAACATTTTCTGTAAGTCGCCACAAGGTTTTTACACACTGTTGCTGGTAGTTTGGCCCATTCCTCCATGCAGATCTCCTCTAGAGCAGTGATGTTTTGGGGCTGTCGCTGGGCAACACGGATTTTCAACTCCCTCCAAAGATTTTCTATGGGGTTGAGATCTGGAGACTGGCTAGGCCACTCCAGGACCTTGAAATGCTTCTTACGAAGCCACTCCTTCGTTGCCCGGGCGGTGTGTTTGGGATCATTGTCATGCTGAAAGACCCAGCCACGTTTCATCTTCAATGCCCTTGCTGATGGAAGGAGGTTTTTACTCAAAATCTCACGATACATGGCCCCATTCATTCTTTCCTTTACACGGATCAGTCGTCCTGGTCCCTTTGCAGAAAAACAGCCCCAAAGCATGATGTTTCCACCCCCATGCCTCACAGTGGGTATGGTGTTCTTTGGATGCAACTCAGCATTCTTTCTCCTCCAAACACGACAAGTTGAGTTTTTACCAAAAAGTTCTATTTTGGTTTCATCTGACCATATGACATTCTCCCAATCCTCTTCTGGTTCATCCAAATGCTCTCTAGCAAACTTCAGACGGGCCCGGACATGTACTGGCTTAAGCAGGGGACACGTCTGGCACTGCAGGAATGGGTCCCTGGCGGCGTAGTGTGTTACTGATGGTAGCCTTTGTTACTTTGGTCCCAGCTCTCTGCAGGTCATTCACTAGGTCCCCTCGTGTGGTTCTGGGATTTTTGCTCACCGTTCTTGTGATCATTTTGACCCCACGGGGTGAGATCTTGTGTGGAGCCCCAGATCGAGGGAGATTATCAGTGGTCTTGTATGTCTTCCATTTTCTAATAATTGCTCCCACAGTTGATTTCTTCACACTAAGCTGCTTACCTATTGCAGATTCAGTCTTCCCAGCCTGGTGCAGGTCTACAATTTTGTTTCTGGTGTCTTTTGACAGCTCTTTGGTCTGTCAATAGTGGAGTTTGGAGTCTGACAGTTTGAGGTTGTGGACAGGTGACTTTTATACTGATAATGAGTTCAAACAGGTGCCATTAATACAGGTAACGAGTGGAGGACAGAAGAGCCTCTTAAAGAAGAAGTTACAGGTCTGTGAGAGCCAGAAATCTTGCTTTTTTGTAGGTGACCAAATACTTATTTTCCACCATAATTTGCAAATAAATTCTTTAAAAATCAGACAATGTGATTTTCTGGATTTTTTTTCTCATTCTGTCTCTCATAGTTGAAGTGTACCTATGATGAAAATTACAGGCCTCTCTCATCTTTTTAAGTGGGAGAACTTGCACAATTGGTGGCTGACTAAATACTTTTTTGCCCCACTGTGTATATATATATATATATATATATATATATATATATATATATATATATATATATTTTTTTTTTTTTTTTTTTTTCTTGCCCAACAGCACCATCAGTGACGTACAGTAACAATGTAAAATGAAATGATATGAAGTAGAGGCAGGGGCTGATCTCAGGTGTCATTAGGCATCAAGGCAGGATACACCCTGGACGGAGTGCCAACCCATCTCAGGGCACACACACACTACGGACAATTTAGAGATGACAATCAACCTACAATGCATGTTTTTGGACTGGGGGAGGAAACCCCAGAGGCACGGGGAGAACATGCAAACACACACACATGGCGGAGGTGGGAATTGAACCCCCAACCCTGGAGGTGTGAAGTAAACGTGCTAACCACCAAGCTCCCCCCAAAGCCATTCACATTAAGAGTCTTAATTTTGTGCTCACTTAGGCTAATTCCCTATCTCAGATACATCTATACCTTGTCACTGGCAGTGATGTAAGTGAGAAAAATATTGTTTTTTAAACCTTATGAGGAGAAATAAATATAATAAGCAAATATTATCCAGTCAAAGTATTAATTACAGAAATGACAGACTAATGACTAAGTTCAGTGTTCTTTAGAATGAAAGAGCTCGCTAACTTAAGCACAGCTTTTCTGTTTAACACACTCACTTGTCCAAAGAGACATGGCATAATTACAAACTTGAAATATTTGGCTTAAATATAGAGCAATCATATCACCAGTGGTGCTGCCTATCTGTCTTTCATTGAGTGTGTTTCATGCCTATGATGTTTTAAGACTCAACCAGAATGATCTAATAATCGTTATAGCAAGTTATTAATAAGGAAAAGGATTTCTTTTAGCCTTTCATGCAGTATCATGACATGCCATCCCATCAAGCAGGTATACTTTAATACAATCTCTTCTGTAATTCAATACAATTGACAGATATATAGAGATGCATTTAGAAAATCAACCTGAAAGCATTTTAAGGTTTGACTCTTGAATGACAGGTGCAATAACTCAAGCCAAATCATGCAATGATCCCAATAAATCTGTTCACTGATCAAGCAAATTTTGTTGCAAGACAGACCTTTTTCCTCATGGTAAATTGAGAAGACAGGTTGTCGATTGGTTGTCTACCTGACAGCGTCAATCAAATTCTGCTAACATTTTAACACACATCACATTACAGCCAAAGTCTATAGAACACAAGAAACAGCAGAGTTTGCATTGTAAGTGATAGTCAGAGCAAAGTACAACCTAAAGAAAAAAAAATCTTTAAGGTTATCAAGATGACTTCAAAGCCCATTAAAGGTGTTTGCAATCTATCGTTTAACCAACATGTATGTTGCAATTTAGCTGCAATTGCACATAAACAAAAAAAAAAAAAAAGAAAAGAAAAAACCCCATAATAGTTGATCAGACTTCCAATATGTTTGAACAAATTTGCAATTATATAATAATAATAATAATAATAATAATAATAATAATAATAATTTGCATATTTTTACTGCAGATGAAAGCTTAAGTTATTGTGTTTAAATGCAACACATTGTTTTTAGTTAATGTTCATGCAGCATTTAAATGAACTGTTAACCTGTGCACTGTTTTTTAATAGTTCCATGCTCACTAGCTGGCTTCTGTGACATTGTAGTTTTTTATGGCTTGGCAAGTTAGATTTGTAGCAAGAAAATAATAATAAAAAAAGGAGCAGTAGGGTTACATTCTATTTCTGGTGGTCTAGTAAAACTTTTGGATGTTGCCATGGCTGCATTCTAGAAAACAGTCGAAATGATAATTTTCTACCAATTTAGTTTGACATCTCGTCAAATGTGAATATACGTATTTTACCACACTGAAGTGGTTTTTCATTATACAGCATTGTAACCTTACCTTGACTGTTTAGCTTGTGTAAAATATTCAGTCTGCCTAAACAAGCCCTTTTTTTCACATTTTTTTCATAAGTCACATGCTATATCAAAACAGACAGAGCTTAATCAATTCAGTTATTAATCAGCTGTAAAATCAATCAATCAATCAATCAATCAATCAATCAATAAAAATAGACATGACCAATTCCTAGACATGACCAATTCCCACTTATCAAACATCTGTGCCTGATCACATGACATCTACCAAGCAGAGAGGGAGAAAGCTATCACATGCTTCCTCCACAAACTTTCTCAATATGACAGGCATTTTACTTCTGGTGCTAAACTAAACTTTAAAATGATAAGATTGTGTATTTAATATCCAAGTAAGACATTAATCCAGTTCAGGAAAATCTGTAGTTTTAATCCTGAGATTAGGCTACAGTGGAAAGACCTCATAACAATTTTTAAAAGGGCCTTCTCTTGTAGGCAAGAAACTAATTTAAATTACCATGTAGGCGATGTACCAAAGCTAACCAATCTTTAATTAATGAACTGCCTCTTGTGGCTATTAGACATTTTTAATTTTTTTTTTGTCTATTTATAGCCTATACTCACCGAAGATACCATATCTTACTACTATAATAAATTGTTGAACTGAATCTATAGCTTAGAATAACTCTGTAAAAGCCTTTCTTTAAGAAATTCTAGAAACTATTTGATTCTGTAATAAAAGGAATAAATTATATAACAAATGTAGAAAATACAGACAATATATCAACAATATGAAACATTACCTAAACTGTCATAGTTTAAATGGTTATGATTTTTCTTTTCTTTTTTTTAATAACGTAACACTGAACTAAAGGGCAGAATCTGTTAATACTTAGAATCCAACCCAATCTAATCCATATTTAAAAAACCAAAATATACAGTGCAGGATTAAAAAAAAAAACAGATAATGCAATTCCAATGATATTTTGACAGAATTTAATTTCTTCTGCTAAGTTAAAAGAGTCCGTAGATAACGTGATTAAATCACACACAGTATTAAAGCTTGCCTTTGAAAATAAAATTGCAGAATATTGCTAAACATTGGCACAGTATATAATAAAAGAAGTCACAATTTTGGCAAATGTGTCCATCACATAACACACAGACGCAAACACACACACACACACACACAAACACAAGAATTTATCTACAAAGCTCTGACATGATTTGATTGCTGTATTTTTTTTTTTTTAGAATAAATCATAAAAGGCAGTCATATGAGAGTATATTGATAACATGCAGACAGCATCCTCCAAAACATCTGAAACTATTTCATGGCTGAGACAGCAAGCACATTCCCTAAACACTGCCTGGCCTGTTGTCAGTCAATGGGCTGGCACGAAAGGGCATGTTTGAAGTCTTGGTCTCAGGAGAGAAAGCTGCTAGCTTTCAGCCCCCCAAATTTAGATCCTTATCTCAATTCAACCCTAGCACTGTACAATCAAGGGAATTTAGCTTGGGAATTGTCTGGGTCAATTGCGTCCTGTACTGAATACTGGCTGAAGGGCAGCACAGTCTAATGAATGCCAATTTACCCCACATACACCTGCATTTCCTCATCACTCTGTCCATGCAGGAGAAAAAGAGATGCTTCCAACGCTGCTCAGGTTCATGTGCAGATTTTCTTTTCACTTATGTGGGCAAAAATGTATTAGTGGGTGGCTAGTTTTTATAATAATTGCATTTGATAACAGACAGTACACTTAAAGAGGATATATGGAGACAAGAGAAACCGTCTGGCCATTAGATCATGGCCTTTATCATCTTGTGCGAAAAGGCAATAACATAAGAGGTGTGAACACGACTCAGTGTCTTGATGGACATGCTGAGGTGGGCTGTTTTGACTCATTGGTGCAAAAAAGGTGGGAGAGTGGCCTCTTATATAACTTTTGCTTAAAATTAGCATGGAGAGGTTTCATAGCTGTCATATTTATCAAAAAAAATGCTCTTTATGTACGGAGTGTATAGAATATGCAGAAGTCTGACTTCATCCACAGTCATACATACATCACACCACCTACATGCACTCACCAACCACTGTTACAAGAACACCTGTAGCCTTGATCATTTATGCAATTATCTGACAAGCAAATTATGTGATATCAGCATAATGCATACGATCCTGCACATACAGGTCAAGAGCTTCCGGTAATGTTCACATTAAATAGCAGAATTTAAAAAAAGAGAGACAGAGAGAAAAGGGGGGGGGGGGGGGGGGGGGCTCTGTCACTTTGATAATGGCGTGGTTGTTAGCACCAGACAAGCTGGTTTAAGTAAGTTGGAACCTGCTAAGCTCCTGGGAGTTTCACACACAACAGTTTATACCGGCAAGGTGAAAAAAAAACAAAAAAAACAAGAGTGAGTGGAAATGTCTACCGCTTATCCGAACTATTCTCGGGTCACGGGGAGCCTGTGCCTATCTCAGGCGTCATTGGGCATCAAGGCAGGATACACCTTGGACAGAGTGCCAACCCATCGCAGGGCACACACACTCTCATTCACTCACACAATCACATACTACGGACAATTTAGAGATGCCAATCAACCTACAATGCATGTCTTTGGACCAGGGGAGGAAACCGGAGTACCCGGAGGAAACCCCCGAGGCACGGGGAGAACATGCAAACTCCACACACACATGGCAGAGCCAGGAATGCTAACCACCAAGCCACCGTGCCCCCCTTTAATTTAATTTAATTTAATTTAATTTAATTTAATTTAATTTAATTTAATTTAATTTAATTTAATTTAATTTAGTTTAACAACAAAAACATTCACAGAAAAACTACTTACATATTTTCATTTGGTAATGAGCTACACAGTTTGGTGACACACCTCAATAGTACATGCTACTTGTGTGCTACACAACCTGCTGTGCTACACATATCATCCAACACACATTATGGATGTTGGTAGAAGAAACACTTGGGTATGTGGAAACACAGATGTAACCAAGCAAAACTTGATTTTTCCTTGTGAATTTGTCTTGTGACCCCTAATTACTATATAAACATGCAACTTCAGTGGCTTCCAATAACCCTAACAGCCTAAGGGCTGTATTAAGTTGCCAATTTGCATCTAAAACAACTTAGAATCTAGATTTTTACTAGACCATAACCATTAAACAGAAGCACTTGAAAAAATATTGACAAAATATGAGATTTTTTTTTTCTTTCTTTACTGTAGGTGTAATATGATGTAACCCAAAAGACTATAGCATAAAGGTCTAGTACAACATTTTATTCATTAAGAAAAGAAAAACAATGACTCAGAATAACAAAAGAGCATATCTCTTGTGTAACCTCTACTAGTGTTTATGTCTGTACTGTATAAGTGTTGATGTGTGCACTGTCATATATACATATATATCCTTCTCTATGCATACACATAACACAACTTAATCATAACAAAAGTAACCATATTTAGTCATCAGGTCTTTGCAAAACACTGAAAGTACATGGGAGGGAGGGAGGGAGAGTGGGAGGGGAAAGGGAAAGGGAAAGGGAAAGGGAAAGGGAAAGGGAAAGGGAAAGGGAAAGGGAAAGGGAAAGGGAAAGGAAGGAAGGAAGGAAAGAAAGAAAAAAAGAAAGAAAGAAAGAAAGAAAGAAAGAAAGAAAGAAAGAAAGAAAGAAAGAAAGAAAGAAAGAAAGAAAGAAACACACACCCCCATATAGGATCTCATGTTGTGATTGAGCCTTTGTATAATTGAGTTAGAATATTTTAGCCCAAGCCTCTCTGTTACCATATAGAGCTCGATCCAATGAGTATGGAAGCCTTCCTGGCATGTGTCCATAACCATAATCGATACCAGTATAAATAAGAGGCAAGCCAAAGCAGCGTGAGGGATGCTTCCTCACTGTGGTCTTGTCAAAGAGAGCAAGGAAAATATTGCACTCGTAATAGGCCACCAGAGGATTGCACAGATATACAGTCGAGTCGCTTGGGATTGACAGTTAGTTGGGTGTCACTCAATAGTAAAAAAATAAATAAGAAAATTAAATAATCATCATATTAATAATCAACTTGCCTCTTGTTGCACTTGTATATAAAATGGTTTTAACATAGAATTTATGCCGAATCCTAGAGGATGTTCTGCCTCTGCATTTGTGTGAAGGAGGGAGTACAAATAAAATAAGTGATTTGAGCACATTTCAGGAGGGTTGTAAAACGAGTAATAAAATGCTAGTGGGCTTAGGCATTAATTAGAGGGTCCATTAAGTCATGGTGAAACTCTCCCTAACTCATAGCTATTAGACTGTAAATATACTATTAACTGCATACAGTACATTAAAAACTGTTGACTGTGTCTTTACTGCTCCTTAATTTTCCATGATGTCTTATATTTTAGAGTACTGTTATCTTTTTCAGGAGAAAAATTAGGACAATTAGAATTAGCAATTAAAATAGCATTAAAAATAATAATAATAAAAATAATGATCATAATGTTTCCCAGAGGTTTATAGAGACTGTCTAAAAAGAAATGTTCACTAAAATATTTCTTAATAAAAATGTGATACATATGCACAACAGCCTGGGAATGCCAGGATTATTTATTTATTTATTTTATTTTATTTTTTTAAGCTTATTAGACTATGGAATATATTTTGCAAGTTTTAAGACATCTTTAGGCAGACTGACTGTTTTTTACCAAAATGAGACATTGTTTTGGTTAAATACATTATCAAGAAAAAAAAACACCCTCTGGAGAATTTATAATACATAATATATAATATTCTCCACATCAGTATAACCCCTATTATTCAATGAATATGGATAAATCATTTATATTATTTAAGATTTTATTTGTCATTTACACAATTATACACAGTATACAATGTGCAGTGAAATGAAAACATGGCCATTCCTCCTAAATTTGGCATATAAATAAATTAAATTTAAGAACTGAGTTAAAAAAAAGAATGAATTGAAATAATATGACATAAGAAGAGATAATAGTGTGATTTGTTCCAATTCCCACATCCAATGTTCACAGTTTCCCCCTTCTGATGTTTGATGTGAAAATTAACTGCAGCTCTTCACCTGTGGCTGTGTTATTTTATGCATTGTCCTGCTGCCACATTATTGGCTGATTAACCCAAAAAGTGGGCATCTCAAAGTAGGCTATGATAGTGAAAACATAATGAGATTGATAGTCACAAAAAGTCACCATTATAACAATTATGTTAATTGACTGTCTTAAATTTGTCTATAATAACCTGGAATGCTGCCAGACTCCCAGCCGACACCACAAAATATATGATAAATCATAACAACTTTATCGATAAATGAAGCAGTTGAAAGTAAGAAAGCAATGAAAGTAAGAAAGTTGAAGTGCCGAAAAGCAGGATTTCTACTAAACATAACGGATTCAATCAATTAACAGCATACCACAATCTGGATGTTATATAAATACCATAAAGTAAACTTGAAACTTGAGATTAGAAAGGCTCTGGATGATTCATATTATTAATATGATTCATGTTATGCTGTATATTGCCTTCAAATGACATTTCACCATTGTATTAAGTGCAAAATATCAAACCAATATCACATTTATGCTCCTCAAACTGAACAGTTTTCATTTTAGCATTTAACTTGCTTTCATTATTTGCAGTACTTTTATTGCCACATTGCTTTTACATTTATTTTATATTTGATATCATACAGAGAAAAACAATTATGATCAACATACACAAGCACTTAGACTTTTTTTTTTAACTTACAGTGGTGTGAAAAAGCTGAAGCGAACTTGGGTTCTGCAGCAGGACAGTGATCCAAAACATATACCAGCAAGTCCACTTCTGAATGACTGAAGAAAAACAAAATGAAGACTTTGGAGTGGCCTAGTCACAGTCTTGACCTCAATCTGATTGAGATGCTGTGGCATGACCTTAAAAAGGTGGTTCAGGCTCGAAAACCCTCCAATGTGGCTGAATTGCAACAATTCTGCAAAGATGAGTGGGCCAAAATTCCTTCACAGTGCTGTAACAGACTCACTGCAAGTTATTGAAAACGCTTGATTGCAGTTGTTGCTGCTAAGGGTGGACCAACCAGTTATTAGGCTTAGGGGGCAAATACTTTTCACACAGGGCCATGTAGTTTTGGATTTTGCTTTCCCTTAATAATAAAAACCTTCATTTAAAAACTGCATGATGTGTTTACTTGTGTTATCTTTGACTAATATTTAAATGTGTTTGATTATCTGAAACATTAAAGTGTGACAAACATGCAAAAAAATAAGAAATCAGGAAGGGGGCCAACACTTTTTCACACCATTGTACTTTACTTCTCTTTACTTTTACTTATTTATTTTTACTTTTATTACTTCTCTTACTTTTATTAGCATGATTCTTTTACTTTAATCCACAATCATTTGTTATCATTTAGCTTGTTCTTACAAGCTTTTAAATTTATTTAAAAAAGATATTTAAATATATTTTCTGTTATTTTTAAATGTTATGTGATTAAGTATAATAATTTGCCTATTTACCTTTTTTTTTTTTTTACAATTTATTTATTTATTCTTTATATGAAAAATGCTATGTAAATGAATTATTATTATTATTATTATTATTCGTTGTCTACCACTTATCCGATCTATTCTTGGGTCACGGGGAGCCTGTTCCTATCTCAGGTGTCATTGGGCGTCAAGGCAGGATACACCCTGGACAGAGTGCCAATCAATTGCAGGGCACACACACACTCATTCACGCAAACACACAATTTAGAGATGACAATCATCCTACAATACATGTCTTTGGACTGGGGGAGGAACCCCCCAAGGCACGGGGAGAACATGCAAACTCCAAACACACAGCAGAGGTGGGAATCAATTATTATTATTATTATTATTATTATTATTATTATTATTATTATTATTATTATTATTATTTACTAGTACCATGTAAAACAGACATATATTCTCAAGAAAAAGGTTCAAATAGTCTGTTTAAAGAACATACAAGATTAAGACAACCCAGGTTGTTGGTGAAACTCTAACTTTATTATCTTTGTCCTAAACAATGTTATTATTTTATTAATGTCATTAAAAGTTTTTGAGGTTGTCTGAAACAGCTGGTCACAAGGTTTAATTGACAACTTAAAGTTCTTAGATCTCCATAAACTTTATTAAAATTAAAATGAAATGAAGTCATAATCTGTTGATAAAATGCCTACAGATCTCTTCCAGTCTGTGTTATGCCAGATCTCTGACAATGTGTGATGTCATAATGATGATGGCATCCTTATTGTTTTTTTAATAAAAAAAAATAAAAGAAAAATAAAAGAAAAAATTATATCCTGATATAAATTTTCTGTTTAATATGTCTTTTATTTCTTATAGGTAAATATGTTAAGGTAACAGTCTTGAAGGAAAGTTGTGAAACTAAAATTAAAAATTTTCATAACCTATAATAGATGAGTCATGGAAAAGTGTGTCGGTAGCATGACATGTTTAATGGACTCATGCATTAATGCAAAAAAACTATAAGAATGCTTTTAAGCATGCTATTGCTTATATATCTAGGCAAAGTGTTTTTAAAATGACACGAGCCAGGTATAAAAGCTATTTTCTGAGTGCTTTAGAGTTTCTTTTTAATGCGCGACTTTTACAATAATGGAAAAATGCACATATGTTGTTGTGAAGGATTCATGGTTAAAATGTCTTTTGCCTTTCATGTACATATATATTTATAAATGTAATATCAGTGGTAAAATGCAAATGCACAGCTTTAATATGAGCATAAAAACAGTAACAATCAGCACTTTTCAAAATTAAGAATTATTTCTAATTATAATAATAATTTTAATAGTGCAATTCTTTTTCCATGCTGATGGCAAAAACAATCATGTGATGTGCAGTATTGACCTACCCTTTCTTTACCCCTTTTTTCCTGAATTTGATGTAGTGTTTTTGGTTTTGATCATTTGCTGTTGCAATATTTGGTATATACACGTGTTTTTGACTTTCACATCACTGTAAATATTAGACAACTTGACAACATAAAAACTCTAGTCAAAAGTTCAGAGAAACATTCACTCACAAATACCTAGTGTGCATGCTAAGTTGAGGCATTCATAAATCAAGTACCTGATCTGACACTGTGAACACATTTACTCTGAAAATAAATTCATGGAAGATCAACCTGACAAGCAATCAAGAGCATTATGCCCTGTATATTAGAGGAATAAGTGGAGAAGATTATACAGAGAAATTAGCTTTGTACAATGACCATATAATGAGCTCCCTGCTGCTGCATCACCTGATTTTGTGTAGCTCACAAACACCCCAATGCATACCATATTGCCAGGCAAATTGAATGCAAATTTCAAGACAATGGCCAAACCGGATAATATTGCCTTGCTTAAATAGTCTGAGGATGTGAGTCACTGATCTGATGTGTCCCTGCTAGAGAATCTGCTACAGTTTCTGCTAGTAAAACCTCATATTCTCAAGAGAAAGGTAGAAGCTTGCACTGGAAAACACAAGAATTGGGCAGTGGTAGCTCAAGAGGATAAGGCTCTGGGTTGTTGATCGAAAGCCCCAGTTCAAGCCCCAGTACCATCATGCTGCCATAGTTGGGCTCTTGAGCAGCACCCAAACCCCCTTGCTCCAGGGGTGTTGCATCATGGCTGACCCTGCTCTCTGACCCCAACCCTCCAAGGATGGGATATGAAAAGAAAGAATGTCACTGTGCAGTATATGTAACAAATAAAGGCAACTTAACATGGCACTGAATTTACACAAACACAGAGTTGACTATAAAAAGTTGCAAAACCTTACAGTCATTGATGCTACAGGGTTGAGGCCATGATGAGACTAATTCTTTTATCTATCATGACCCTCCAGACCATCTATGATGTATCCAAGGAAAGAAAAGTGATGGTTGATAAATATACACTTTTTCAATTTGAATGTGCAGTTTTCTGAGACAGATACTGAGAAGATCTTAAGAGGTATATCCTCAATGTACACAATGACAAAATGATTAATCATCCCTGTTTCCAAAGATGCAGCAAGATGGAGCATTGACCAGGCCACACAGCATCATGAAGCATTCACAGTGACCAGACAAAGATAAAGACAGACCTCTACTCATCCTTCTCTCAAAGTATTAAGATTTAGAATACCTGCTGCTTTTACATCATCAACAAAATGCAATATGTGTATTATGTGCAGAATAAAAAGTGTAGTACATACAAGGGAGAGAGAGAAAGAGAGAGAGAGAGAGAGAGAGAGAGAGAGAGAGAGAGAGAGAGAGAGAGAGAGAGAGAACAAGGAGAATACTGAGATTTTTGTTGGATAGTTTTTTTGGCTTCCTCTTGGACAGTATAATATGTGTGGGTGAAAGACAGTTACCTTTAAAAAAAGATGATTTCTTTTTCGCAGCTTTTATTTTTAATCCTGCCCATGTCTTTTGTTTTGCTCAACATTCACAGTAAGTTACTCACAGTTATTTAAGTTATCCATAGTAACTTACTCACTGCTCACACTTCTCACTACTCTTTCTAATGAGTGGCCCTCTGGATATTTTTACACAAGAATTAGTGCTAGGCAAGTACCAGCATTTACAGTGATGAAGGAGAAGACAGAGGAAGGGTGCATTATGCATTATACTCCATTGTACTTGCTAATGGTGACTCACAGAACATGACCGTTGAGGAAGAAGTTATCAGCTATGCCAAAACTTCATTGATAAGAAGCATAAGAAGGAAAAAATAATAAATGAAATGATAGATTGAAAATCACTTGTATGGAATGGTATTGTATTGCTCAATGAGTCACCATGGAGTCACTTATTGTGGAGTTTGATGGGCTCATAGTTATGAAGATATACTGGAGTTTTGTCTTAGCATAACTTCTAGCATATGAGATGCTGGCATAGTTTGGCTTTCCAGTTAGGTAAAAAGAAGGTAGAGTGGCCATATTTGAAATAGTTGTTTTTATATACAAGATATACCCTGCCTTTCTGATTTTACTTACCTTTGGTAAGTCACTCTGGATCTTGACTTTGATCTTCATTTTTTTTTTCTATTTTCACTTTAATTTTCTTTAAGTTTCTATTGTATTCCCTTTGGTAATGTATTTGTAACTTAAGAATATTTACATTCAAGCATATTTAGTGTGGACTAATCTGTCTGAAACTACTACTACCACTACTACTACTATTATCAAGACCACTGCTACAACAAGTCCAAGTACTAAAACCAACACTACCAATAAAAATGTTATGTTTGTGCTGCTATTACTACTACTACTATTACTAGCACCATCATTTTATTACAAGTACTATTTCTACAATTACTGCTTCTACTACAACTATTATTATGGGGATGTGGTTAAGTCGTTGGCCTACTAATTGGAAGAATGGGAGTTTGAAGCCCAGGTCCACCATGCTGTCACTACTGGGCCCCTGAGCAAGTCTCTTAACCTTCACTTGCTCAGTTATAGGAAATGAGATAAATTGTAAGTTGCTCTGGATAAGAAATGTAAATGTAAGCTATTAAAATGTATGTGCTGCTACTAGTACTACTGCTATTTCCAGTATTGCTGCTACCACTATCATTTACTATTACTACAACAGCACAGATTTTTAGTATAGTATTATTCTTGTGTATGTTCAAATTTAGTATTTAGGTATATTTGTTACAAAAGTATTAACCTGAACCTCAACCTAGATATTTGACAATAACAATGAATGAAAGTCATTGGTATTACTAGTAATGCCAGTATTTTAATACTATGGTATTTAGGAAGAGAGGGGCACGGTGGCTTAGTGGTTAGCACGTTTGCCTCACACCTCCAGGGTTTGGGGTTCGATTCCCACCTCTGCCGTGTGTGTGGAGTTTGCATGTTCTCCCCATGCTTTGGGGGTTTCCTCCCCCAGTCCAAAGACATGCATTGTAGGTTGATTGGCATCTCTAAATTGTCCGTAGTGTGTGAATGAGAGTGTGTGTGTGTGCCCTGCGATGGGTTGGTACTCTGTCCAGGGTGTATCCTGCCTTGATGCCCAATGACGCCTGAGATAGGCACAGGCTCCCCGTGACCTGAGAGTAGTTTGGATAAGCGGTAGACAATGAATGAATGAATGGTATTTAGGAAGATCTAAAAGTAATAATGTTATTAATATTATTTAGCAATCTTAATGAATAAGTGATTGCTTTTACAAAGTTTAATTGAACTGACTGAATGAGTGTTATTTTCATTAACAGGTCACAGTCTTGCCATGACTATTAGGACACGTGCTGCATTTTATGGTTTCATATTTTATTTAAAACAGCATTCCAACTAATACAGATACCTTATTTTAAATCTAAGAAATCCAGCCCCTTCTACTCATCAGTGTGTGCGCGCACACATGCACACACTCACACACACACACACACACATAGAGCGTTCCGTCTCCCCGGAATTCTACACACCTGCAGCTCATTCCCAGCTAATTACGTACTCTATATACTGCAGCCATAAACACACTTTTTTAACATTGTTTTTTAATATTCAAACACTCATGTTTGATGTTTAGTTAGAATAGTTAGTTAGAGTTCTGTAGTCTATTTGTACTTGCTGTTGTAGCTCACTGGTATCTGTTGTTAGCTTTTGTCTCTTTTTTCTTTTAAAACTTTGTTACAGAATGCTGTTTCAAAGAATAAACACAGATTCCGAACAATTCAACAAATACAACACCAGAACATATGATTTTCCATGATGCTCATGAAGATCTCAGAACTGCTCCATCTCCCAATACACTGATGAATTCTGGAGAGTTGAGTCAGCTCTCTGCTGATCCACACAATTCCAAAATCTCTAAACCAGCGAAGGGAGTAAAAGTCTTTTCAAGGATTTCTACTTCAGTGTTCACACTTCATTACCCTTAATCCATCCAGCTTCTGCATGGACACTTCTAACATGGCTTTGATGATTTCTATGCTAACTGGGAGAGCATGAGACTGGGCCACCAATGCGTGGTAACAACACAAATATGCAACAGGATATTTAAGCAGTTTATAACCCGGTTCCTTATTCCTCCATCCTTCCAAATGATAGGAGTCAAGAGAGGACTCCTGTTCCATATTCGCTAAGGGGACCGTGACAAAGTCTCAGACACAGACTGTGGATTCATTTGAATAATACACTAAAAGCAAAGTCAAAACACAGTTCAGGGTTAAAAAAAAAACAGAAAAATACAAAACATGACTGGACCAGACAAATCCAGTCCAGAGAGAGGTCAAGATGTCAAGCAAGGATTGCTTGAACAAATAACTAAACAAATAAATGAATGAATGAATAAATAAATAAATAAATAAATAAATAAATAAATAAATAAATAAAACCAGTGTCAGCACAATAAAGGCTGGGCAAAGAGGCAAGTAAACAAGTTCAGGCAAAAGGGTTATGTACAAAATCCAGAAACATTACTCAGAACTTCACATTTAGTGACAAGTCCATAGGTTTTGTGCGAACGATCAACGTGGAAATCAGAGAGATAACAAAAAATGGCCCAGAACTCAGGTGTGGGTGCCCTCTGGCAATCAGGAGGCGGAAGGTTCAGACTGGACAAATCAGCAGATGAATAAGCCCTCACATTCTGCAACTTGGTACCTTACAGTGGGTGGAATAAGCAAGCTCTGATTCCTGGTTCAATCGTACAAGTTCTCTGTGCAACCAAATTCTCCCCTGCTCTGTGTTAAGACGGCATACTTCTGGGATCAGAAAGTGTCAACAAAATGAGATCATCTGACAGACAACTTTAGGAAAAATGATGCCACTAAACTCCTCCCAAGACAGACCCTCAGATTAGGCTACTCCTACTGACGCATTTATCCAATTTCCATCAAAGACACAGCTGCGAATGAGTTGTACATCCAGGAGACCCTAATGCAGCAGTTCATCTGGCCATCAACATCAACTGCTTATTTTTTTCATTGAGAAAAATGATGAGGGCTGGGTATTGATTACCATGGACTCAATCAAGACAAAGAAGATTCACTACCACCTGCCCTCGGTACCAGCCACACTGGAACAGCTGTGTTTCATATTTTACTACAACTGTGCCACTGATATGGATACAGTACTCCATGTGTAACAAATCCATATCCCAGCATGCCACTTCTACAGCTCCGCCCTCGGCAGCATTTCATCTTGCCGGAATTCTAAACACCTGCAGCTCATTCCCAGCTAATTATGGACTCTATATAATCCTACCACAAACACTCTTCACACAGAATTGCTGCTTGCATTTGCTAGCCCTTTTACAGTCATTCCTCATCTATGCAATACTCAAATTCATGTTTATGTTGAACTGAATATCTCTCCTTAAAGTTATTTTGCATGTTTATACTCAATATTATACTTCATGTCCAATCTTTGCACTCCACTTAGTTAAAGCAATATCACAATGTGATAGTCTGGGCCTCTTTGTTACATCAGAATTCAGGGGATCCATTTATCCATAAAAAACAAAAAAATTACTACTACTACTACTAATAAAAATAACACCAATAATAATTCATTAGACTATTCAAGTTTTCCAGAGATTTTAGGGTATTTGAATATAGGGAGTTCTATTGGGGGCTATTAGAGTTTTGGTTGTGATGCACATATCGAAAAAGCACTTCAGAAAAATGTCCAACATAAATTGGTGTGATTCAGCACTAGAATCAGAATAAGCATGAGTCATATACTCAAACAAACCCTGACAAACCACATCAAATCAGCCAGCCACTTAAGAAAACTATGAATATTTTAATATATTTGAACATCTGGATAGTTTTTTTTTAAGTATGGAATAGGTTGTGTTCCTGATTGCGTCTTCTGTGTGCTTCTGTGTGGGAGAACAATAGGAATAGGAATATTTAAAGAAAGAGGGGGGGGGGGGGGTATTGGAGTTTTTTTGGGTTCAATGTGGGTATTAAAATATTGAGAGCTCTGTGGGGGTATTGGAGTATTGGGGTTATATGGGAGGGTATTGAAGTATTGAGGGTTCTGTGCGGAGTTATTGGGAGTTCTGTAAGGGGTTATGGGAGTTTTGGGGGGTATTACATTTTGGGGGCTCTGGGGACGTTTTGGGGTTGCATGTTTTAATACAGATGGCAAAAAGCAAAAATATGAGAGAGGTACAATTCACAGGCACCTCTAATGCACTGAAACAATTATTAAAAAAGCGAAGCCTAAAATCCTGGTGTCACGCATGTGTCGAAAAAAACACTTCAGAAACATGTCCAGTGTAAATTGGTCTGATTCAGAGCCAGTGTCAGAATAAGAATGAGTCATATACTCAAACAAACCCTGACTAATAACATCAAATCCGCCAGCCACTTAAAAAATTATGAATATTTTAATATTTTGCGCATCTGTATAGTTTACACTTTTTAATCATTGAATAGTTTGCCTTTTTGATTGTGTCTTCTTTATTAAATCTACAGATAATTTCAAACACTGTCAGTTTAGTGTCTTCACTGCATTGATGAATAGTTTGTCATAATCAGTAAAAGGGCAAAAATGAGAGCTTTATATACTTCAAGCATTTGACGCGAGAATCAACAAATAGCAACAGAATCTACAGGTGAGAGACAATATATCACAGATATAAACAAGGAACTTGCTTATTTTCTACCTGTCATGTCAATATTCAGCTGTTCCCCAAAATAAAAGTCTTAGACTTTGAGCAAATCCAGGAAGGACTGACACTTTGTTACCAATGCAGCTCTGTGTCTCAATAGTCCTTCTTTTAGACCTTCCATTTTTTGTCATCCATCTATGTTTGGTCGATTTATTGGGAGTTTTCCTTTTTGTATGTCTGTGATCTGTATCCAGTGATGAATTCCTTAATAATAAATAATTTACTTGTAAATCTGAGGATTTAGCTTTTAGCTCTTAATTAATGACTCAACAACAACAACAACAACAACAACAACAACAATAATAATAATAATAATAATAATAATAATAATAATGTGAATTCCATCTATATATGAAATAAAATATATTTAATAATACATCTAAATTGGTTTTATTTATTTATTTATTTATTTATTTATTTATTTATTTATTTATTTATTTATTTCTTTTCATTTCTCTTTTTTTGTAATGCCTAAAAATCTAATTTGGACTCAACTGTGGCATGTGCCCAGATATGTTCTCTAAACTGCTGTGCCTGTCATCACAAATAGACAGATTTTTTTTAGCAGAAAGGTCAGTGGAAGAAAAGATGATGGTTGTGTTATATCAGTGGTGAATAGATGATTGTTGTGGGTCTCAGAACAGATGATGGTTTTGTTATATCAGTGGGGACAATGCAAAAAGGTGCTGTGGCTTGTCACTCATTGCTTTCAGTGACACGAGGAATTTGACAGTCACATTTTCTGTTATTGTAGGGTAATGGTGAAAATGGCAGAGCAAAGATACACAAAATGTGTCATTCCTCTTTGTGTGTGTATGTATGTGTGTTAGGGGGTTGGTACACTATTTATATTCACATTTTCATTTCATATATAATTTATGTACAATTTCCATAAAGTTTTATTCTGCAATAAATTCATTTAATAAATGTACATTTTGCCATTAAATTATATTAAATTGCACAGTGGCTTGGTGGTTAGCACGTTTGCCTCACACCTCCAGGGTTGGGGGTTTGATTCCCGCCTCTGCCTTGTGTGTGTGGAGTTTGCATATTCT